>JARHVA010001439.1:2230000-2792500 GCA_037957365.1 Torreya grandis | reverse complement strand
ATAATTTCATCAAGAAATGGAAGTCTTGGGCCCATAAATATAATAAAAACATGATGGAATAAATTGTATATATATATATATATATATATATATATATATATATATATATTAACTTTCTTATAATAAATGTTAAAGTACAACGTAAGGTCCTCTCCTAAGACAATGGATGAAGCCTTCACACAAGATGAGAAATAAGACCATTTGAAGTGACAACTTGAGCTTAGTCATCCTAAAAAAATTGAATGCTGGTAAGACTTAAAAAAATATAAATTGTAATAATAATGGTGTCTTTGACACCCATGATCATAGTTTCAAATCAAAACAAATAATTCATGAAATCATGCCTAATGGTTCTTTAAATGTAACTTTTTCCCAACACTTTTGACAAACCCTTTTTAACCACCCCTTCTATTAGATAAATACATTCACGAGCCTATAAGTACCAAAATATTATAAATATAATTTTAAATACCTCAATAAAATATCTAGATCCTACAATACTAACACCTCACTGATATGATACTAAAACAAATTCTTGGTTTCATGTTACTTAATGTTATTCACATGAAATTTCCATTCCCTTTGCATTATGACATATAAATTTCCATTTGTATATAAATTTGACCATGATTTTATGGCTAGATGATGATATCAATACTTCCTCAATGCTTCAAATGTGTAATAAAATTACACGAAGCATGAATGCATCCATCAAGAGAATGACTTCTTAGGTATTTATATTGATCCTCTTTTGTATCACTCTAAAAAGTAAAAATAAAATATCCAAAGATATAACTAATCTTCCAAAACCTTATAATCATATTTCGCATATTAATTTCATAGGGACTATGATTAATATTAAATTTTATTCCAATCAGAAAAGCTTAGTTGAAAATACAACACTAAATATTCTCCTACAGTCACTTATTTTAGACACCTAAATTCAAAAAAATACATTATTCCTAGTGTCTTATTCCAAATTTATTGTATATATAAATTTATACATATTCACATTTTTCTTTATCTATTTTAGCCTCACTTAGGTTCTCCTTTAGCCTTTGAGATTAAAAAAAATAGTTTAACAATTATCAAAAAGTATTTGCTAGAATGCTTGGACCAATCATCATATGTTATCATGATCTACCAAAAAAATAGATCCCATGTCATCCCAAGGTTATAATTTCACTCTACAGGGGTCTACCTAATCTAAAACATGATGTACATGTGTCTATCCATTTTAGCATTGTGGGTCCATCTACTCATTTTTGTTTATTATTCACCTTTGACTTTACCCCTTTTTAGTTCCAAAGTTGACTAACACACATAAATTACCCTAGATTATCATATATATACAAGTTCATGTCAAGAAATTTAGAAATAATAAGACCAGATAAAAACATAGAGAAGACACATTTGAATATTAAAAACTATATCCAAGCATCACACATCATTCCTCCTGCTTCAAATTGAGAATTTTTTAGTCACATCCTATAAACTTGTGACGTAGTTTTTCTTCTTGGTATCTCTTCATTCCCCTTACAACAAAGGAGATTATTATCTTTCATGTAATTACATTTATCAAATTTAGGTAAAATTATGTTTAAACCCTCACTCAACCTTATCAATCCACACACTCACAAACTATGTGGAGGTGTAATCTTGAACGTACATGATATGTAGTTTGAAATACCTCTTTGGTAATTACTTGACTCCATAAATTTTTGTTCTTTTTAGAGTGTCAATATAAGTAAAAGGTGAAGAACATAAATTATACACATCCTAATTATAAAAAATTGAAGTGAAAGTATATGAGCATAAAAAAAGAGATAATTTAATAGTCACAAAAAACTCAATTTATATAACCTTGTGTAGGTTAGAATTAGTGGCATAGAGATAGACCTGACAAGTGTAATATTAAACATATCATGTATACCTAGGTCAAACCCACACCCTACACATATTTTCCTAAAATAGGTTACAAATTCCATTATTGTAGGATCAAAATCTAGACAACTTGCATAATCATTCTATAGGTGTGATCATTCTTTTTTTAATTTAATATTAATAACACAGTTTAATTTGTTATACTTGAACATGTTTATGTGAACACATACTATTAGATAAATCTAAGTTCTATAATTTCATGGATGTATGCTTAGATATATTCAATGTCAATTTGTTTACTCCTATTTTAAGTAAAATCATAATTAGGGTAAACATAAATGGTGGCCTTTGACTCTTTTTAACTTTCAACCTAGTGTATTTCAAACTCTATTTCCTCTTAGAGTTTTCTATTTTAAATTTTATTTTATAACATTTGTATTTACTTTTTATGTTTGTTTTTTAGATATTCATATCTTATGCCTAGGAAGCCTAGATCACCTAATGTAATTAGACACAATGCTAGGTTAAGTAGTGACACCTGAAAACTTTGAAAAATGCATTTGCATACCATAATTGTTGCTAATATTTCAAATCTTGAAGAATTTTATTCTATGTATATTCCACTTTCAAACAATGATAATCATGAGACTACTGATGGTCATAACAATCGACCAGCTCATCCTAAGAATATGATAGATTTTTTAGAACATGAACAACAAATAATTTGAAAAAAAAATTGTAAATAAATCTACTTAAAAATATGATATGATGTATTTTATTACTAACTATGGAAATGATTGAAATAGGAGCACATGATATACCTGACAAACCTAAATTTAATTGTTCTACCCTTTATACACCAAGTGGTGAGATTATTGATCTTCATACACATATTCCACCCAATATCACAACACTTTTAGTTGACACTACAATTCCTAACGTTTCTACTATTCATCCCATTAATAAAAACCAATGTGCCTCCAATAATCTCATATAATCATTATTTTAGTCTAGGACATACTAATACAATGTAATTCTACATCTAGTGGTATGTCTGATGATTCGATTTTATAACTCTTTAATGACATGAGGGTGAAAATTTCATAATTATCATTAAAATATAGAAAACTTGGTTACATTTTTTTCTCTTTGGACATAATACATAATCCATTGGCTCAATAAGTGTTTTTTCATCTTTTGCCTCCATCATTTTGTGTACCTAAGTTTAAAACATTAATGCAAATTGGGATCTATCTCACCATAAAAACATTTTTTGCAAATTGTATGTGATATCATGATGATGATATTCTCATGAATTTTATTTAACTAAAAGTATCATAGGATATACTTTAAATTGATTATATTATTTTCCTAGACTATTTTTGCATATATCTCATGAGCTACTTGACCTCTTCATAGTGCATGTTTTAAATACATTAGTCACAACATCAAATTTTCATAAATTTCCCAAATCAAAATGTCACGCTTAAAATTTAACATGAACATTTTTTATATTTCATGGATGTATGCTTAGATCTATTTAATTTCAATATGTTTACTCATATTTTGATTAAAATCATAATTAGGGTAAATATAAATGGTGACCTCTGACTCTTTTTAACTTTCAACCTAGGGTATTTCAAACTCTATTTCCTCTTAGAGTTTTCTATTTTAAGTTTTATTTTATCACATTTGTATTTAATTTTTTTGTTTTTTTTTTGTTTAATATGCATATCTTATGCCTATTAGGCCTAGCTCACCTAATGTAATTAGACATAGTGCTAGGTTAAGTAGTGATACTTGAAAACTTTGAAAAATACAATTACATACCACTTTTGTTGCTAATATTTCAAATATTTAAGAATTTTATTCTAGGTATATTCTAATTTTAAACAATGATAATCATGAGACTATTAATGGCCATAACGATCGACCAAATCATCCTAAGAATATGCTAGATTTTTTAGAACATGAACAAAGAATAATTTGAAAAAAAAATTGTTAATAAATCTAATGAAAAATATAATATGATTTATTTTATTACTATGTAAATTAATGAAATAGGAAAAAATATGATATACCTGAGAAACCTAAATTGAATTTTTCTACCCCTTATATACCAAGTGGTGAGATTATTGATCTTCATACACATCTTCTACCCAATATCTCAACACTTTTAGTTGATACTACGATTCCTAATGTCTTTACTATTCATCCTATCAATAAAAACCAATGTGCCTCCAATAATTTCATATAATAATTATTTTAGTCTAGTACATACTAATACAATGTAATTATACATCTAATGGTATGTATGATGATTCAATTATGCAACAACTCTTTAACGACATGAGGGTGAAATTTTCATAATTATCATTAAAATATAGAAAACTTGGTTACATGTTTTGTTCTTTGGACATAATACATAATCAATTGGATCAATAAGTATTTTTTCATATTTTTCCTCCATCATTTTGTGTACCTAAGTTTAAAACATTAATACAAACTGGGATCTATCTCACCATGAAAACATTTTTTGTAAATTGTATGTGATATCATGATGATGCGCTTCTCATGAATTTATTTTAACTAAAAGTATCATAGGGTATACTTTGAATTGATTGATTATATTATTTTCCTAGACTATTTTTTCTTATATTTCATGATTTACTTGACCTCTTCGTAGTGCATTTTTTTATATACATTAGTCACAACATCAAATTTTCATAAATCTCCTAAATCAAAATATCATGTTTAAAATTTAACATGACCACACAAAAACTAGCCAATTTTTTTTAGAATGTACATTGCAAATTATATATGAACAAATTAACTATAATAAATCCACTTAGAGGTGTGAGATGTAAAACATGTCAAAATAAAACATGCCCAGTGTGCAAGTGGTCACTGTCGACTACTAGACTTGCACCCTTGTGAAAGTAGTTTTAGGCCTTCATAGTCTAAAGTAACATGGAGACATAGGATATGGGTGGCCTAATAGGTGTATTTAATCTCAAAATTCTAAGGTATATCTTCCTTTGATGTTTCATTTAGGATCCCTACTCTACACTACCAACTTGCAAGGGAAAAAGAAAGAAGGTAAACTGAAAGGAAAACCTATCTAACTAGGCTTATACACCAAAATGTGACCTCCATGTGTGTATTATTCACTAATAATGTTGAATAAGGACATAAATTTTATTAAAATTCTCAAATGAAAGCCTCAAAACATCAATGTTTCATACAAAGGCTCAATCTTGATGCTTGATCTAAGGCACCTATTCAATAGGTCTCTCAAAGACACTGAAGAGAGCTTACACGTGCCATACAAAAAAGATTATTAAATAAAAATATAAAACCTATAAGTATGAAATAAAACCTGAAAATAGGTAAGGATTAAAGTACAAAATTAAAGGAAGTCTATGTTATCATTGTCATTCATCAACAAACCATGAAAATACACTAAAAAAAGCTTTGAGAAGGTATGAATTCAGTCTTATTATTTAAAATAGAAAAAACAAGTGTTTTTTCTAAGCATGGCCTTTAAAAAAATCAAGTTAATTATTTTTTAAATTCCAAAAATTGGATTACATATAGAGAAAATGTGAGAGAGGAGAGAGAAGGAGACAATAGCCCCCAAAACTAGGAAATAAAACCTTCACTTTGTCTTCCTCAAAACCTAATGTAGCATTTTTGATTAATATCACATCCATCCTTAGAGAAATGGTTTATAGGTTGAGTAAGGATTTATTTTA
Source organism: Torreya grandis (assembly GCA_037957365.1). Classification (NCBI taxonomy): domain Eukaryota; kingdom Viridiplantae; phylum Streptophyta; class Pinopsida; order Cupressales; family Taxaceae; genus Torreya; species Torreya grandis. The sequence goes on along the minus strand of JARHVA010001439.1, from coordinate 2,786,861 downwards.
GATTTTTAAATAGTCTTTAGCATTCAATTATGATTTTTGACTAGCAAAACTTCCTAGATCTTTGCTTGCACCCCCTCCATTCTTGGTGAAGAAGAGTCTTCCTTGAAAATTGGCCTTGATCCTTGAGAGTAGGTCATCATGAATTGATAAATTATTTACTTGAAACTTATTGAAACCATTAATGAAGTTTTCTCACTTTTATTTGGCTGTTAGAAGGTATTTGAATGCAAGTTTGACTCCTTCAACACACTAGACATTGGAAGGAAAGAAGCTCTTTTTAGAGTCTTGAGACCTTTTCCAACCTTGAAAATTTATTTTAAATACTTCATGACTTATTAAAATTTGAGAGTGGAATTTAATGGAAGGAGGATCATCAATAAGGTCCTTGGAAAACTTTTATGCATCATTTACTTGTATTTGAACATTTGATTCCTTCACATGAGCAAAAAGCAAAGGAAAGAGAAAGAAGATTTTTATATTTTACCATGAAATATTCCACCATTTATGGATTATAATAATGACCTCATACTTGAAACGAGTCATTTGGAGCCATAAAGTATTCCAAAAGACATCATTTTGCTCATATTGCTTGTTTTAGCACCCCTTGTAGCCCTGAAACCTGCAAATCTCCTTATCTAGAAGACTTTACAGACAAAATTGAAAAATTTGGAACATTTTTTGAGTAACATGTATCACCTTACAACTCTACATAAATTTTCAAGATTAGACTCCAAGTGGAACCACCGAGTTTCTTCACTGTCTTCTCCAATTATGCCTAATTAGCCCTCTTCAGCCTAGAAAGAGAAATCTTGCTACTGGGATCTCCCAAACGTCTAAAAATAAAAATAAAAACATTTTATTCACTTTACCTATGATATAACCATGATATATGTCAAATCTGGTGATCTGGAGCACTTTGGAAGTATGAAAACCTTGAAATGGTCATTGCCAAACTTGCCCTTTTAAAGAATTTTAAGACTGGCCTAAAAGACTTGAATGGTTTGGGGAATTATAAGAAATTTTATCTATTTTTGAGCTTGGAAAGGTAAAATAATTTTTAAAACACCTATCTCATTGATTGGAATCAACTCATGCTCTCTGAAACCATGTTTTAGGCCAAAAACCTTGAAAAAGTATAGTTTTGTACAAGTAAAGGTACATCCAAATTACATTTTCAATATCCTTATAGAGTCTACAAAAATCTCTAGTAGGTTTTAGGGTCACGTTTTGGCATCTGATGTGCAATTTAATCCTTTCTCTATAAATTGATCATAACTGGGGTTTTACGAGGGTTTAAGACCTATCTAGGTTCATAATGATTGTTCATAAATAATAGACATATAAATGACCTAAAAATTCCATACTATTAATGTTATTTGACCCCTATAACACCTCCAAACACTAATAGTCCCATGAAAATTATGAGAGGTAGTATGAGCATTTGAAGTTTCTCCTCAAGTAGTTGTCTTAACTTTCCTTGAGTGTGAGAGGTGTCAAAAAATTATTTTTGGGTATCATAAATAATACCCACTACTATAATAATCTCATACACCTTAAAATAAATCCCTCCATGGTTATAAATTCTATATAAGTGTTCAATATTACTTTTTATGCATTTGGTGCACTAGTCAAGGTGTTTGGGGTTTAAGATTGTCTTCCCTTTGCATACCTTTAAGGGAGCTTAGATCAAGAATTAAAGTTTTTTTCCACTTAATATTTTATGTATATCATTGAATTAATTTTAATATGAATTAATATCCATTCATAATATTTTAAATGCTTTATTTTTGTTCTTGAACTTAAGTGAACCTCTAGGCCTCTTGAATAGACCCTATAAATGAAGTGGACCAGATCTGAGACAAAATAGTGGATATTTCCACTATGGATATGACATTTAAAATACCATGGACACTTAAATTCACTCATTATCACAAAATTTTCCAAATTTCATATCTAGATCCTGCCTATAGAGGTCTCAAAACTCATTTTTCTTAAAACTAGTTATCTGGTTGCCTGAGTTTTCAATAGGTTTGTGACTGAGTTTTTCCCCTTTGCCACACTTAATATTAGGTATTAAAGTTATAATGATACTTTTATGATATTTTTATAACATATACTCATTATTATTACTCTTCCAATTCCCTTCGTCACCTTTACAATGTTATAAAATGTTATATCTTCTCAAAAGACTCCCAAAACTTATACATTGCAAAAATTGGTTATAGGTGTTATTCTCAACAATGAGGGTTTTATTATTTGAGATAAAAGTTTTTAATATCCTTTTATACATCCTATAAATCCACTTAATATTATTATATATAATTCAAACACTAAAAGGTCCATTATGTTTCATACATTGTGGATTTATCTTATGTCTTTATAGATAGTTGTAGGTGCATATATGTTGTAGGTAAGGTCATAGTTACCACTTGATTTTGAGACTTAATTATTCACAACAATGACCTCCAAGTGTTCATGAACTGAGTTGAGGTTTCAACTACCTCAATAACTCTTTAATCATAACTCTACCCATTATTTGGTTTTAAGACTTGTATATGCTTTTTAGATAAGACTGTAGGTCTCCCTTTTGGGGTTAGGAATGTGCTTGGTCTTGAGATTTTAACCCCACACCAAAATTCCCCAAAAATATTCCTCTAATATTCTTTATCCTTCATTTAAAATCCCAATTAATTCAAAATCTTGTCTCACACACCCAATTTTCCCTTTGTATTGCCTCTTTAGATCATACTTCCAATGATTTTTATAGGTGAATATTTCATTGTGTAGGCCTTGGGAAATGTCCATGATGATGTTGATTTGATACTTCATGGAAGTTAATGTAAATATTACCCCTGATCACATCTATTTTAATCCTTTCCCATCTTTTACATTGGCCAAGTAAGTGTTATTATTAACATTTTCCATCAAATCTCCCTCATGACTAATTTATACCTCTTAAAACTTATGTATAGGGTCTATGAACATGTACATACACTTGACCCTAGGTTGATTGTATCTAACCAATTCCATTTATTCAAGTGGGATCAAAACTCATATCATCTTTCATTTCAAGTTTTTTTTAGTTCAACAACCCTATTGAACCTGTTCATACTTCTATTAGCCTTCATTTATATTGTATGTTAACTTAAGTGTTTGATTTCAAGGCTAATAGACTTATACGGATTTAGTTATGTCCATACTACCCTTAACAATCCCAAGGATAGGTTAAATTTTATATTATGTCATTGATAAAACTTAAATGACCTTCACTTTTAGTAGACCTTTCATATTTCCTTCCCTTATCTTGACTGACTTTGCATGACCATTTTCACCCCTTAGCTATAGGTGAAGATTTCTTAGGTGTTCATTTTAGTACTTGAAATATTTCATTTCATTTTGGAATAATGAAGGTGATGAAAGTTATTACTTATTTTAAAAAATTCAACCTTATCTTTCCTACCATTTCCAACATCTAAATCCCTTTGGTCACAACTTTCATTCAACCTTTAATTTGATTATGTTAAGGCTTTCTTCTTCACCAACAATGGCTTTTGTACTCTTAGCCTTAGGTTGGGAAGGCTTAAATTAGGCCTACTCATCTTTATATGAATATAATATACAACCTAGAAACTCCATGCTCACATTCACCCTAACCTCTCCAAAGCCTTTTAGACCATTGTCCCATTGTATTTCACTATGTTTACCTATCGATCTTGGTTGTATATGACCAATTCAAACTTGATTTTATATTCCTAGTTTTTTATAACCTCACTCTTCACTTTTACATGATGGAATTACATCCATCATCCCCTAATATGTCTTGGGTTCTTCAATAGAATTTTATCATCTAAACATTTAACTTTATTAGCACCCATACTAATACACTTGACTATAGGTGTTATTATGTGTTTGTGCCTCTATATACTAGTTTTTGAATCCCACCTTAGCATGCTTTACCATCTCATTTTTCTTTAACTCTGAGTTGATAAACTTCAATTAGGTTTCAAACATTCTTCAAACACATCCTCTACCAACACTTCAAATCACTTATCTTCTTCTTATTTGACTTACCATAAGTACATAGTCCATACAAGTGCTATATTTATTCTCATGTGGGTGATGAATCTTTTCCACTTCTCATTAGGCAATATAGGTGTATTAACACAAATTCCAAACATTGAACATGTTTTCTCATGTTTCTTAGCATCACCTACATAGCATCACCTACACTTTAAATCTTCATGACAACTTGACCCTTTTCCTGGAGATGAATGTCTGACCTTTGTATAGACTGAGACATGTTGAGATTTATATTTACATGGTGCATGATGGGTTAATAACCTTTGATACTCATTAAAAATCCATATTTCTTGAAGGAGAATGATTTTTTTCACAATTTTTACTTGGAATGAGAAAATAAAAGGATCATAAGTTACCTTAATCCTCATAAAAATACCTTTAAACTACTAATAAGGGAAACCAAAGTTGTTTGGATATCATTATATTTCTCTCCATGACTAAATTCCCCTTTTTCTTCTTAAGGTTATTGAAAATGTCTCCATCTCTTTTGGAGTTAGGTCTCCCACTTTCATTATGATTAAGGTTTCTTTAAGTTTCATTATTAAGGGTCTTTGTCTAAAATGAGGACCTATAGGCTTGATGTTTGTAGGTCTCATTTACTTGATTTAGGGCTACAAAGTCACTTTTTTAAGCTCATCAAGCTTTGAACCTTATTGAAATTATCACTCCATTCTAAGCATAGTTATTACTCCTTTAAGGCTCTCTCAATACTTTCCCTTAACTTTAACTCACTTTTAACTACTATACAGACTGAAAGTACTGTCAACAATGCTAGAGGCGTATGATTGGAGACTTAAAGAATCCTAGTATTCTTATTCAATTTTATGAGGTCAATGAGGAAATAATGTTAAATTTATGAAAGGAATATATGTATCAATCTTCTCCATGGCTATGAGCATCTTCAAACTTGTCCTTATAATCCATATAACATGTAATTGAAGGAAGTAATTGTGAACTCTCCTTAAGTTGTGTATTTGGGTTATTTATCATCAAATTTATACACTTTAATTAATATAATACTATATTACAACCATGAAACATGATTTATCATTGTAATTTGATCCCAAAAACATGAAAATATCCATCAGATTATTTCAAACATAGACTATGTTTCTAAAGAGCATCACACTTGAAGAAGATGGGCCAAAACACATCTGAGATAAAAGATAAATTAAAACATGTAAATTATGGATTTTTTATGATCCTTGAATAATTATATGACCTTTTATAATGACCACCAAGAATAAAAAGAGAAACTTATATCATAACTCACTAAAATAACCTATACACCAAGGTATTCTTCTTCCAAGTGAAATTCCCTCATGGAGATGAATTGGAAAATGAAAAAAATATTAAATGTATATAAAATACCTATATAAAAAACCCTAAAAATAATTATTCTTCATATATTTATGATCTAGAGAAATAGGTGCAAGAACAGAACCCTCTCGGATGAATAGGCCATAGTGAGCTACTATCACTCTTAGTGATTGTTCATAAATAATAGGACACAAATACATGAAAAACTGATACTTGTTTTAATATTACTTTTACCCCTAAAAAATATCAAATTTTTGTCTCCTAACTCTCTCTCCTTTTTTTCGTACTGAGCATTTGAATACTGCCCTTCTAGAGTTGCCAAAGAGGTCAATATAAGAGATAAAAATATTTTCTTCATTTTAAGACTCAAAAACTTTTAAAAATAAATTTTTTGACCTTTTAATGGAAAAATAATGTCCTTAACATTATTTAATCTCAATTTCACCTTTAGAATCATATGAATAGCTTTAAAATAGGCATTTTTAGCACTAAATCTACTAGAAACACTTGATAAGTATGATGAAACTGATGAAAAATGTATCCAATGGATATTTTAATTTTTTAATAACTACACATTGTCTTAAAAATAAAAATTTCAAGTGGTATGGGTGACAATTTGACATGTGAGGTCAAAATTGTCAATATTTGACTACTAGGTTTGCACCCTTGTGAAGGTAATTTTAGGCATTCACAGTCTGAAGTAACATGGAGACAATCATAGGTTTTAGCTGTCATAATATGTGGATTAAATGTCTATATTATAATGGTTACCTACCCTTAATTTATCATTTAGGATCCCTACTCTACACTACCAGCTTGCAAGGGAAAAGGGAAGAAGGTAAACTGAAAGGAAAACCTATCTAAATGGGGTGATGCACTAAAATGTGACTTGCACTTTCATATTATACACTAATAAGGTTTAATAAGGATATAAACCTGATTACACTTATAAAATGAAAGCCTCAAAACATTAATTTTTCACACAGAGGCTCAAACTTGATGCATGATCTAAGGCACCTATTCAATAGGTCTCTTAAAGACACTAAAGAAAACTTGCACTTGCCATACAAAAAAGTTGATTAAATAAAACTATGAAACCTATAAGTATGAACTAATACCTATAAATATGTAATGATTAAAATAAAAAATGAAAAGAAGTTTATGTTATCACTATCATTCATCAATAAAATCTGAAAATGTACTCAAACAAGATTTGAGGAGGTATGAATTCAGTCTTATTCATTTAAATAGGAAAATACAAGTGTTTTTCTGAGCATGGCCTTGACACAACTTAGGTTAAGGATTTTTTAAATGCCAAAAAATGGCTTAGATATAGATAAAATGTGGGAGAGGAGAGAGAAGGAGACAAGAGCCCCAAAACTAGGAAATAAAAACTTCAATTTATCTTCCTCAAAACCCAATGTAGAATTTTTTATTAATATCTCATCCATCCTTTGAAAAATGGCATATATTTTGATTAAGTCTTTCTTGGATAGTTTTAAATAGTCTTGATCATTCATTTCTGATGTTTGACCATCATAACTTCCTAGATCTTTGCTTGCACACCCTCCATTCTTGGTGAAGATGAGTCTTCCTTTAAAACAGGCCTTAATCCTTGAGAGTAGGTCATCATGACTTTATAAATTATTTATTTAAGCCATTAATTAAATTTTCTCACCTTTATTTGGATATTATAAGGTCTTTTAATGCAAGTTTGACTCTTTCAACACACTAGGTGTTGGAAGGAGAGAAGTTATTTTTGGAGTATTGAGACATTTTCCAACCTTAAAACATTATTCCAACTAATTCATGACTTATTCCAAATTTAGAGTGGTGTGTAAGGGAATGATGAGCATCAATAAGGTCCTTGGAAAACTTTTATTAATCATTTACTTGTATTTGAACACTTGATTCCTTCACATGAGCAAAAAGCAAATGAAATAAAAATAAGAGTTTTGCATTAGACCAACAAATATTCCACCATTTATGTCTTATAATCATGCCCTTAGACCTGAAACAAGACATTTGGATCCATCAAGTAGTCCAAAATACATCATTGCTCTTTTTGCTTGTTTTAGCACCCCTTTCTTATAGCCCTAAAACCTGTAAATAACCTTATCTAGAAGATTTTTAAAACAAACATGAAAACATGGGCACATTTTTTAGTACCATGTATCACCTTACATCTCCACACAAATTTTCATGATCATAATCCAAGTGGAAGCACCTCATTTCTTCACTTTCTTCTCTAATTGGCCCTAATTAGCCCTCCTAGACTTAGAAAGAGAAATATTTCTACTGGGGGATCCCAAACATGTGAAAATATTTTTAAAAAAAATTATTCACTTTACCTATTATATCACCATGCTCAATGTCAAATTTGGTTATTTGTAACACTGTGGAAGTATGAAAACCTTGAAATGGGCATTCGAAAGCTTGCCCTTTTGAAGCATTTTTAGACTACCCTAAAAGACTTGAATGGTTTGGGCACTTCTGAGAAATTTTGTCTATATTTTTTAGTTTTTATAGGTAAAATAACTCTTAAACCACCTCTCCCATTTATTGGAATCAACTCATGCTCTCCAAGACCCTATTTTGGGCCAAAATCCTTGAAAAAGTATAGTTTTGTACAAATCCATACAATTGAAGGTACAACCAAATTACATGTTCAATATCCTCATATATTATATAAAAACCTATGGTAGTTTTAAATTCCAAGTTGTGTCATTTAATGTACATTTTAATCCTTTCTCTAAAAACTAGTCATAACTGGGGTTTTATGAGGGTTTAAGACCTGACTTGGCTCTTAACAATTGTTAATAAAGAAAATACATCCAAATAACCTCCTAATACCATAATGTTTGTTTTATGGGACCCCTATAACACTTCCAAACACCACTATGTCCCATTAAAAGTATAATGGATGGTATGAGCATCTGAAGTTGTTCCTCATGTGGTTGTCTTAGCTTTCTTTAAGCATGAGAGGTGTCAAAAAATGAGTTTTGGGTCTCAAAAATCATTCCCACTACTAGGAGAAGCTCATACACCTTAAAATAAATCCCATCCATATTTCTACATTCTCTATAAGTTTTCAGCATTCCTATTTATGCATTTGGTGTACTACTTAGGGTGATTGGGGTTTAAGACTACATTCCCTTTACAGACCTTCAAGGAATCTTAGACTAAGAATTGAAGTGTTTTTCCACTTGCGAGTGTATGGAGATAATTTTATTTCTTTTACTCTACCTTATAATCCATTCATAATATCTATAATGCTTGATCCATGTTCTTGAACTCAAGTGAACCTTTAGGTCTTTTAAATAGACCCTACAAATGGAGTGGACTAGGTTTGAGACAAAATATTGGATATGTAAACTACTGATACAAAATTTACAAGACATTGGAAACTAAAATCCACTCATTAACATCAAATTTCATAGCTAGATCATGCCTATAGAGGCCTTAAAACTCATTTTTCCTAAAACTAGCTATATGGCTACCTAAGTTTTCAATAGGTCTATGACTGAGTTTTACCCCTTTACCACACTTAGGATTGGGTATGAAATAAATAATGATAATTTTATGATATTTTGAGAACATATACACATTATTATTATTTTTACAAGTCCCTTAATCAAATTTAAAACGTTTCAAAATGTTATATCTTCTCAAAAGACTCCCAAACTGTATACCTTGCCAACACTGGTTGTAGGTGTTGTTCTCAATAATGAGGGTTTTAATATCTGAGATAATAAAATTTAAGATCCTTTTATACATATTTTAAATATAAATAATATTATTAGATCTATTTCAAACACTAAAAGGTCCATTTTGTTTCATACACCATGGATTTATCATGTGTCTTCATAGATAACTATAGGTGCATATACATTGCAAATAAGGTCATAGTTACCACTTGAGTTTTAGACTTAATTATTCACACCAATGACATAAAAGTGTTCATTAATTTATTTTAGGTTTTACCTACCTCAATAACTCTTCAATCATAACTCTTCCCATTATTTGGGTTTAAGACCTATATATGCTTTCTGGATATGATTTTAGGTCTCCCTTTTGGGGTTAAGACTGTGTTTAGCCTTGAGATTTGAACTCCACACCAAAATTCCCCAAAATTATTACTCTAATTTTCTCTATCCTTAATTTAAACTCCCAATTAATTCAAACTCTTGTCTCATACACCCAAGTTTCCCTTTGTATTACCTCTTTAGATCATACCTCTAATGATTATTATAGGTGAAGATTTCACCATGTAGGCCTTGGGAAATGTCCATGATGATGTTAATTTGATACCTAATGTAAGTTAAGGTAAATATTACCCTTGATCACATATATTTTAATCCTTTCCCATATTTTACATTGGCCAATTAAGTTTTCTTATTCACATTTTCCATCAAATCTCCCTCATGACTGAGTCATATTTCTTAAAGCTTATGTCTAGGGTCCATGAACATGTACATAAACTTGACCCTAGGTTGATTGTATATTACAAATTACATTTCATTAAATTGGGCTCAAAACTCATATCATCTTTCATTTAAATTTTTTTGAAGTTCAACAACCTTCTTAAACTTGTTCATACTTATATTAGCCTCTATTTACATTGTATGTCAACTTGAGTGTTTGACTTTAGGGCTAGTAGACTTATACAGATTTAGCTGTGTCCATACTACCCTTAACAATCCCAAGGATAAGTTAAAGGTTATAGTATGTCAGTGATAACACTTATATGACCTTCACTTGTAGTATACCCTTCATCTTTCCTTCCCTTAGCTCGACTGACTGTGTATGGTTATTTTTACCCCTTAGTTGTAGGTGAAGATTTATTAGGTGTTTAATTTAGTACTTGACCTGTTTCATTGAATTTTGGAAAAATTAAGGTGATTAACCTTATTAATTATTTCAAAACATTAAACCTTATATTTCCTATCATTTTCAACATCCAAATCCCTTTGGTCACAACTTTCATTTAACCTTTAATTTGATTATCTTAAGTCTTTCTTCTTCAACAATAGTGGCTTTTGTACTCTTGGCCTTAGGTTAGGAAGGCTTAGAGTAGGCCTACTCATCTTGATATTAAGATAATAAAAAACATATAAAATCCATGTTCACATTCACCCTAACCTCTCCAAAGCCTTTTAGACCACTGTCACCTTTAATTTCATTGTGTTTACCTATTGGTTTTGGCTATAGATGACCAATTCAAAGTTAATTGTGCATTCCTAGTTTCCTAGGACCCCACTCTTCATTTTTACATGAGTTAATTAGATCCATCATCTCCTACTATGTCTTGGGTTCTTCAATACATTTTCTCCTCTGAACATTCAAATTTCTTAGCACCCATACTAATAAGCTTGACTTTAGGTGTTATTAGGTGTTTGTACATCTATATACTAGGTTTTGAAATTGATCTTAGCATGCTTGACATCTCATTGTTATTTAAATCTAAGTTGATAACCTTAAATTAGGTTTCAAACATTTTTCAAACACACCCTCTACTAACACTTCAAATCACTTATCTTCTTCTTATTTGACTTACCACAAGTACACAGTTTGTATGAGTGCTATATGTCTTCTCATGTGGGTGATGACTTTCTTACACTTCTCATTAGTCAATGTTGGAGTTTTAACACAATCCCAAATATCGAACATGATTTCTCATATTTTTTAGCATCACCTACACTTAAAATCTTCATGTCAACTTGACCCTTTTCCTATAGATGAATGTCTGACCCCTATATGAACTGAGACATGTTGAGAGTTAGATTTCCATGGTGCATGATGGGTTAAGAACCTTTAATAATTATTCCCAATCCATATTTATTGAATGAGAATGATTTTCGCCACAAGTTTGACTTGGAATGAGAAAATACAAGGATCATAAGTTATCTTAATCCTCCTAAAAATACCTTAAAATGGCTCATAAGAGAAACCAAAGTTGTTTGGATATCATTGTGTTTCTCTTCATGACTAGATTCCCTTTGTCTTCTCAAGGTTATTTAAAATGTATTCATCTCTTTTATAGTTAGGTATCCCACTTTCATTATGATTTAAGTTGCTCTAAGTTTCATTGTTTAGGATCTTTATCCAAAATGAGGACCTATAGGCTTGAGGCCTGTAGGTCTTATTTACTTGCTTTAGGGCTAAGAAGTCACTTTATTAAGCTCCTCAAGTTTTGAACCTTCTTGAAACTATCAGCCCATTACATGCATATTTATTACTCTTTCAATTCTCTCTCAATACTTTCCCTTAACTTTAACTCACTTTTAACTACTATACAAACTAAAAGTATTGTCAAGCAATTTTAGAAGCCTATGATTGGAGACTTGAAGAATTCTAGTCATCTTGTTCAATTTTATGAGGTAAATGAGTAAATAAAGGAAAATTAATTCAAGGAATATATGTATCAATATTCTCCATATATTTGAGCATCTTCAATCGTGTTCTTATAGTCCATATAACATGCAATTGAAGAAAGCAATTGTGAGCTCTCCTTGAATTATGTATTTGCGTTCTTTATCATCAAATGTATACACTTACAGTAATACAATACCATATAAAAACCATGTTCCATGATTTATCACTAGAATTTGAGCCCAAAAATATGAAAAGCTCCATCAGATTATTTTAAACACAGACTATGCTTCTAAAGAGCATCACACTTGAAGAAGATAGGCCAAAACACATCTGAGAAAAATGATTAATGAAACCATGGAACTAAGGTATTTTTTATGATCCTTGAAGAATTAGAGGACCTCTAATGATGAACATCATGAATAAAAATAGAGACTTGTAATAGAACTCATTAAAATAGCCTATACACCAAGGTATTCTTATTATAATTGAAAGTCCCTCATGGAGATGAATTGTCCAATTAAACAAATATGAAATGGATATATAAGACCTATATCAAAAATAATCAAAATAATTCTTCTCCATATATTCTGAGCTTGAGAAATAGGTGCAAAAATAGACCCCTCTCGGATGAATAGGCCATGGTGACCTACTGTCACTCTTAGCGATTATTCATAAATAAGAGGCCACAAATATGAAAAATAATTACATTAATTTAAATATTACTTATAAACCTAATAATTTCCAAAGTTTCATATCTTAAATCTTTCTCTTTTTTTTATACCGAGCATTTGAAAACTACCCTTCTAGAACTGCCAAGGAGGTCGACATATGAGATAAAATAGTTTTCTTCATTTTAAGACCTAAAACCTCTTAAAAATCAATTTTTTGAACTTTTCATGGACAAATAAGGTCCTTAGTATTCATAAATCTCAATTTCACCTTAAGAATCATACAAATAGCCTCAAAATAGGCCTTTTCGGCACTAAAACTATTATAAACACTTGATATGTCTAATGAAACTGATGAAAATGTATCCAATGCATATTTTCATGCCAATATAATTAAATAATGTCCTAAAAATAAAATTTTCAAGTGGTAGGAGTGATAATTTGAACTATGAGGTCAAAATTATTAACATTTTGGTAACTTAGCTAGGAAGCATGCCTGTTATGCTTGGGAACCAGACCATTGACATATATTTTGGACCCATAAAACCACACTTAAATTAAAAAATAATAGTGAAAAATATTATTCATGAATATGAGACTCTTTTGACTTGAAATAAGATAACTTTCTCCTCCAGAATAAGGAAAGGAACACACAAAACATGGGAAACTAACTAACAAAGAAAATGTGAAAATAAAACAATTATTAGAACAAAACATAATAAAACTAATGTGAGTGAAAACACTTTGAGGTAATCTAAACTAACTAAAACTAACCTTAAAATAATATTCCTCCAAGATCAAAAGGAAAGTTTTTTGGATCACTTACTTGATGAGGTATGCAAGGAAATAAGATAAGATGTTTGTTGTATTTTTGATTGATGGAGCTCAACTACTTTATGATTGGCAATCCTCTTGAGAAACTTTAAAATGAATCATCAGCATCAAACAAGTCACAAATTAATACATATTCATCTTGTACTTCAGGATATTTCTCATACTACTTGTCAACTACAACCTCATCAAGTGATACCTCATCTATGCATTGTCCTTGAGTATTTATGGCATCTTGAGTGACCTCATCCTTCTTACCATCTAATTAAAATTCATCCATCTTGTCAAGAAGCTTTGAATATTAAATCCAATCTACATCATGGTCTTTAATGAGTGACGCTTGATGAACCTTATCATAAGCATGCTGTCTAGTGGGTAACATATCCCTGCAAAGGTCTTCAATCTCTTGCAGAGACTTGATATATAGATTTCAATCATCATTTTTCTCCTCAATTTGATCAACATGAATGAGATCAAATTGAATGACATCTTGATATTTCTCAAGTGGAGAAATAAGGCTATCAAAAATATCAAATGTGTAATCATGTTGTGATTGGGAAATAACTACTCAAAGTCAACCAATTGCTCAACAGATATCTCAAATTCATTCATGACTTCAGCTTGTACCATCTCATGAAGTTTCACATCATGACCATCTTTTTCTTACACACCTAAGGTACCATGAGGGTCATTTATCTAAAATTCAACTACATCTGACTCTTTAAACTCATCAAAAGGTTCTAAAATAGTTCCTCTTCATCATTTATGGCATCTTTATTATGGTCTTCAAAAACACCAATAGGCATCTCTTAAAACAAATCAAAACTTCCTTTACTTTCTCTACAACTTCTCCAACTTCTTTGAATGCCAAATTACCTTTGTTCTCACCATGTGGAGTGCAAACAAATATCTCTTTCTCTTGCATGATTTCCTCATCTTCACTACACTCACCCTTAAACGTGCTTGCAATTGTAACTTCTTCATTTATACTCCATAGAATAGGCTCCTCTTCAAGAAGGGAGATTGTGTGATGGTAATGAACAAGATCATGAGTTTTTTGGGATTCAAGGGAGTACTTTTGAAATTTGAGGTCTTGGGGATGGAAGTTTCTTTTATGAATTTTAGGAGAGAGAGTAAGTTGAGTTATGCTATAGATACTTGGTTTTCTACTTCACCATCTCCTTCCTCACCCTCATGAGTCACTTAATAAATATCAAATGTAACTATAATTTTGGCCTCTTTGACAATCACTTCCTTCTTCATTTGGATGTTATCTTGAATTGAATTCTATGAGGGAAACATTATAGGCACAATGTCTTCTTTGGGTTCAACCTCAATAACACTCACCTTCTCCTATTTCTCCCAATAATCAACTACCTATATATAAGGTAAGACTTTGAAAAATAGTAGGTTCACTTGGAGATTGAATTAGCTCTCTTGGAGGCTCCATCTGAGAATGTTCAATGACTTCATGAGGAGAAGGAGCATAAGAGGGTTGATATGGTAAACAAGAGGGTTCTTGAAAAGTGATGGGAGTATACTCATCCATAATACTTGGTATGTAATAATGGGGAGTCATAGCCCAATAAGGCCCCCAATGTGGTATAAGTTTGTTCTCTTGAGGAAGGGTAGGTGAAGCTGGGAAGAAACTTGGAACACAAGAAGTTTGATCAGGGATGGGAAGAGATAGCTGAGGTGGTTTGGGTTGCATCTCGTTATTCTCCCATCTAATCAACATATCTACCCACTATTGGATTATAGTTCTTATCTCTCAAAATTCATAAGGCATGACATACTAATTTTATTTTCCAAATACTACCACCTATTTTTTAATATCTGTATTGTCTTTCTCACCTTCTCAATGAGTTGAAAAGGTATAACATCTAACTCTCTATCCCATACTCTCATCAGCCCTTCAAATTTTAACATATTTATCTTGAATGCCAAAAAAGATAGGGTAGGGAAATCATGATTTTTAGTTGTAAATGGAGTATTAGGAAGTGTATATGACTATTGCAAGTCTTGACAAGGTTATTTGGGCACATCACTAGGGTTAGAGTGAGGCTGATATAAGCCATCATACTCTTGATAAGATTGATTATTGGACTGATAATACTCTTGGTAAGTTTGATTAGGCTTATAAAAATGTTGGTAAGAATTACCATACTACTAATAAGGCTCATAAACTTGCATTAAAGTAACATTTTCTTCAAATTAATCCATAAAAATAATATCAAGATGGTGCAATGAAGATTAACTTAGTTAGAAATTATGTCTAGGTTGTTAGAATACGCTGATAGAACTTGAAAATGCCATTTTTATTTGAATGCATCCAAATTCTGATGATCTAAAACTTAGGAGCTTTGGTTTAAATATAATTCAAGAAACAATAATAACACAATTGTAATAATGTTATCTCTAAGAAGAGATGTTTTATTGATCAAATTTGTAGATCCAAACCTATGCCTATCTTTGAGAAGAGATGTTTGATTTCCTTTTCAGGATACATCTATTTATATACATACTTTTAAGGTAGGAAGAGGATGTTTAAGGTCACCAATATCAATGGAGATGAAGTGGTTCAACTTCCATGATTTACAACATTACAAAATTTGAGAAATAACTATTTTTAGAAACTTACTATTTTTAGACTACACTACTAAAATTAAAATTTGGGGAGCTTCTATTTGTTTTTCAAGGTTCAAAACCCAAAAATTAGATCTCATTCCATCTCATGGTGTTCCCCTCATTATTATCTTTATAATGGTTCAAATAAGGAGTCAAACGGAGCTATGGTGTAAAAGTTATGGATCCCAAATGTTTTGCCACCAATTGGGGTAGGACCATCACCCAAATTGATTCCTAAATTGTTGCCCGGATCATTGATTAGAGTGTTTTCAAGATCAGATGATTAGTATAAGAAAAACACCAACAAATCTTCCACTTCTTTGGACTTGGGTCCCACTGGGTGTGCCAAAATCTATTGACTACTAGACTTGTACCCTTGCGAAGGTAATTTTAGGCTTTCACAGTCTCAAGTAACATGGATAATATCCTAGGTTGTGGGTGTCTTAATATGTGAATTAAATATCTATATTATAGGGGATATCTCCCCTTGATGTATTGGTTAGGATCCCTACTCTAAACTACCAGCTTGTAAGGGAAAAGGGATGAAGGTAAAATAAAAGTAAAACCCATCTAACTGGGGTGATACATAAAAATGTGACCTTCAATGGTGTAGTATGTACTAAGAAGGTGAATAAGGACATAAACCTGATTATAATTCTCAAATGAAAGCCTCCAAACACCAATGTTTTACATAGAGGCTTAGGCTTGATGCATGATCTAAGGTACCTATTCAGTAGGTCTCTCAAAAACACTAAAGAAAACTTACACTTTCCATACAAACAAGATGATTAAATCACACTATGAAACCTATAAGGATGAAATAGAACCTATAAATAGGTAATGAGGAAAGGATAAAATGAAAAAAAGTCTATGTTATCATTGTCATTCATCAACAAACCATGAAAATACACTAAAACAAACTTTGAGGAGGTATGAATTCAATCTTATTCATTCAAGTAGGAAAACACAAGTGTTTTTATGATCATGTATTTGCCACGACTCAGGTTAAGGATTTATTAAATGACAAAAATTGGCTTACATATAGAGAAAACGTGAGAGAGTATAGAGAAGGAGACAAGAATCCCTAAAACTAGGAAATAAAACCTTCACTTTGTCTTTTTCAAAACCTAATGTAGCATTCTTAATTAATATCTCATCCATCCTTTGAGAAATGGTGTAGAGTTTGTGTAAGTCTTTCTTAGAGAGTTTGAAAGAGTCTTGATCATTCATTTTTTATGTTTGACCAACACAACTTCTTAGATCTTTGCTTACACACCCTCCATTCTTGGTGAAGAAGAGTCTTCCTTGAAAATTGGCCTTGATCCTTGAGAGTAGGTCATCATGAATTGATAAAGTCTTTAGTTGAAACCATTAATAAAGTTTTCTCACCTTTATCCGGTTGTTAGAAGGTCTTTGAATTCAAGTTTGAATCCTTCAACACATTAGGCATTGGAAGGAGAGAAGCTCTTTTTGGAGTCTTGAGACCTTTTCCAACCTTGAAACTTTCTTCCAAATACTTCATGAATTATTCCAAATTTATAGTGGCATGTAAGGGAAGGAGGATCATAAATAAGGTCCTTGGAAAACTTCTATGCATCATTTACTTGTATTTGAACACTTGATTCCTTCACATCATCAAAAATCAAAGGAATAAAAAAGAAGAGTTTTGCATTGTACCAAGAAATATTCCACCATGGTGGATTATAATCATGACCAAATAATTTAAACAAGGCATTTGGAGCCATCAAGTAGTCCAAAAGACATCATTTTTCTTGTTTTAACACCCCTTCTTTGTAGCTCTAAAACCTAAACATATCCTTGTCTAGAGATTGTACAAATAAAATTGAAAAATTGGGAACTTTTTTGAGTACCATGTATCACCTTATATCTCCACAAAAATTTTCATGATTAGAATCCAAGTGGAAGCACCTCATTTCTTCACTTTCTTCTCCAATTAGGCCTAATTATCCCTCCTAGGCCTATAAAGAGAAATCTTGCTATTAGGAAATCCCAAACCTATGAAAATCACAAAAAACACTTGATTCACTTTACCTATGATATCACCATGCTCCATGTCAATTTTGGTGATCTTTAACATTTTGGAATTATAAAAACCTTGAAATGGTCATTGGCAAGCTTACCCTTTTGAAGCATTTTCAGACTGGCCTAAAAGACTTAAACAATTTGGCCACTTCTAAGAGAGTTTGTTTATATTTTTGAGCTTGTATATGTTAAATAATTATTGAACCAACTCTCCTATTTATTATAATCAAATCGTGCTCTCCAAAACACTGTTTTATGCCAAAAACCTTGAAAAAGTAAAGTTTTGTACAAATACATACAAGTGAAGGTAAAACCTGTTGTCCCCCAAAAAATATCACTCATTTTTGGAACAACATTTAAACTATTTTGGTCCTACAGACCAAAATTGTCTCTTCCCTTTTTGAAATTTGTCCTGGGCATTCAAATTCCTCATTTTTCAAGCTTCTCAAGAATCTACGAACTCTGCAGGCTTAAATCTACGAACTCTACAAGCTTAAATCTATAGACTCTGCAGGCTTGAATCTACGGACTTAGCAGGAAGAGAAATCTATGAACTTTATAGGCCAAGTTCAACGGGCTTCATAGGTTGATTTCTATAGACTCTTTAAAGTTTAAAGAAAACTATGGACTTGGTTTCTATGAACTCTGCAAGATTGTTTCAGTGCCTTGGTTCAATCAAAAATCTTCATCGGCAAGCATCTAAGCAAAGAAGGCTTGAACCATTGAACCAATTTGGTTCAAAGGTTCAACGAGTTCAAAGTACAAAAGGTTCAACGCTTCTAGTTCAACGACAGGTTCAATCAAAGGAACGGTTCAATGGCATGGTTCAACCAAGTGGTTCATCCACTTTGTTTCAATGCTTTGGTTCATCCTTTGGTTCAATCAAATGGTTCATCAATTGGTTCAAAGCTTTGTTTGAACCGTTAACCAAATCTTGGTTCAACAATTTGTTCATCTTTTGGTTCAAAGGTGGGTTCAAACACATGGTTCAAAAGCTTCGTTTGAACTGTTGAACCAAAACTTGGTTCAACGGTTGGTTCAAACAAATGGTTCAATTACTTAGTTCATCTGCTTGGTTCAAAGGCTTGGTTCATTCAATTGAACCATCAACTTGAACCATTTTGGTTCAAAGCTTGGTTCATCGGCTTGGTTCAACCAAGCGGTTCATTGTCATGGTTCAATGAAGTGGTTCAACGAAGTGGTTCAATGAAGTGGTTCAAAGGAGCAATTCAAATGCAAAAGTTCAAAGAACCTCCTGAAGGACAAAGTACCCTTTTGGAGGGCACTTGGATGACAAAAGTACCCTTCTAAAGGGTTATTTTAAAAGAAGCCTCAAAAGGTAAATTCTTTCAGATTTCTGTTTAAGGCATTTGAGAAAGACTAAGGCAAGAAGTAATTCCTTCAGACAAAAATCTAAAAAGAATTTAGAGAAGCTGCAGGCAGAAAGCTCGAAGAAATAACCAAGGCAAAAGTGATAGGAACATTTTCTGTGGACTTTTTGACAGTGAGAAATTTTTGCAGACTTTTTGTCTGTGGGAATTTGTCTGGGGAAAATGCCTGCAGGAAACCCATGAAAGGCCACCAAAGGACCCTGAAGGGCAGGTGCCCTTGCGGGGGACTCCCAGCTACCGAATAAAAGGACACTTCCCCAAAGCTGAAGGGTCACCTTCCCTTCAGGAAGATGTAAAACAAGAAGCCCGAAGGCCATTCAAAGACCACCCAAAGGGTAGATACCTTGCAGGGAGCTCTTCTCGACCCAAAGTGGATCATTTCTTAAGGCCCAAAAGGGCATATTCTTTCTAAGAAAGTGCCAAATAGAAAATTTGAAGAAGGACCAAGGGGTGACATGCCTGAAGATGTCAAATTTAACACAATGAACTAGTCATTGAAAACATAGTGACGGGCACGTGAACATCAATTTTAAAGCTCATAAAATAACCTTTGATCCTTTGAATCTACAGACCTGAATGCATTCATAGACTTCAAGGCCAAGACTAGTAGAAAGTGAGGAAGGAACATAATAGCAAATTGAATCCAGGACCCTATTCAATTAACCAGACAAGAAGGAACGATGAAGGTAAGATCAGATCGCCAGGTAGACATTGAAAGTTGCAAACTTTCAATAGCGTGACTTGTTTCTCTGCATTGATAAAATCAAATGGGTAAGTGCTCCTAAGTTCCAACCTATCTTCTTAAAAGATTTCAATGCAGCATGATGTGTTACTGTTCCCGAGTCCTTCTTGAAGAGGCTATATAAGGGACTCTCTTCTATTGTAAATGTATCTCTTTTTAACAATCAAAACGAAACTCTGCCCAAATTGAAAGGCACTTCTGAGACTTTGAGCTTAGTTTGTTGATCATATTTTGTTATTGGAATAAGAAAGCAAGTGACTTTTTAGACTTTGTGCTATAATATCTTTGTTGTTGGGAAAATTGTTCTTATGTCTTTTTCCTTGATATCTTTTCTGTTCCTTTAATTCAACAAGCAGGATTAGTGAAATTAGTCAGGAAGGTGTCCTAAAGAGTCAAATATGGAGAGATTTTATGCCCCCATAATTGTCTTTCAGTGTGTTTTATTTTCATTTCTATGTAAAAGACTTTGGGAAGACTTTGTGCCTTCATTGTCCTTCATATCTTACTCTTGAGCGATTGAGGTGGAGACTTTGTGCTGCATCTCGATTTGCTGGTTACTATGTCCTTTGCTACATTTTGCATTTACTACCAGGAGTATTCTTGTGGTTTTTTGAATAGTACTTCTGAAAGAAGAGGAGTGTTATCTATTTTTTCCATTGAGTTTTTTCCTTTAATTTGCATGCATCATCTCTGAAGAAAGAGAGATGGATGGTTTGTCCTACCCTTGAGTATTATTTTCTATTTATATATATATAGCATACCTATAGGGAACCTCCCCTTGATGAGACGAGAGATCAGTTTCCTTCTGATGTGGTAAAAACTGCACATTTGGACAACCAATCTTCCTACTTTGGTTGATCAGACCTATTTTATTTATCAGTATGCTGATAAACAAAATATTCAACCAATATTTTTTGGTGACTCCACTGGGGATACATACCCATTATCCATTTATAATATATCCATTCACATCCACACTAACTAGGAAATAACGCACAGTTTAAAGCCTCAAGCTTTAACTGAAGCAAGGTAAATTATTTTCCATTTTTGTTTCACAATCTGGTAGATTCAAGGTATACACAAAGCCAAAGGGTTAAAGGTATCATTGACCCTATATTCAAATTAGTACAACAAAGTGATTTTGATCTATTTCCTTCACCATCTCATCTCCAACGAACCAAGAGCTTTCCTCCCTTTAAAGTCAGATCTCCATTTCTAGATAAAGTATCTACTTCTGCTATTTATAAAGCTTTGCCAATAATTACCCCTCTGAGATTTGCTATTCCTCCTTTTCATAATCCTACAATGGTAGTTCAAGGCCCCTGGGGTAATGCTTTTGGTCCTCTCAATCTTACTCCACCTCTACATGAGCTTCCATGCAGTTCAAGGAAGAATTTCCCCAAATTCTATGGTGATGGGAAAGTTCATCCTGATGAGCATGTTGCAGCCTTCAGCATAGCTTGTGGAGTAATCAGAGTGGAATTTGAAGATGTAACAGTCAGGGTTTTTATGGAGACATTACAAGGCGCTATTGCAGATTGGTTTTATCATCTACAAGCTCGGTCAGTGACTGATTGGAATACTCTCAAAGATAAATTTGAAGCTAGATTCAAACCTGTAGAAGATGCACATGCACTTTTGGCTCAACTTACACAGATGAAAAAAGAGCCTTATGAGCCTATGAGAGACTTCATAGCCAAATTTAACAAATTGAGAAACAAAAATTTTATAATTTGTTGACCTACAGCTAAGAATCTCAAATGCTTTTTCATTAATTCTCAGTTACTTGAAGTTTTCTCTTGAGACATGCTGGTCAAATAGATCTTACTACAGCTCAACATTTGGCCACTGAGATAGAAGATGATCTCATCTTAGTAGGGAAGATAAGAAGAGATCCAAATAGAAATAGAGTGTCATCATCTTCTGAATATTCATCTACAAGCACCATAGATCCAATGGTGTAGAAATTGGCAAATGAGTTGCTTGCTCTCAAAAATCAAATGGCTCAAGGAATGTCTTTTGCTCTTTCATATAGAAAGACATTCCCAAATCAGTTATATCAAGGCAATGCTACCAGGAATCAAGGGCAACAGAATCACCTTCCTCCCCCATAAGGGAAACTTTCCCTAGAAGATCCTCTAACCAATTTAGCAATGGGATATCTTGAAACAGAATTAGAATTCTCTTTCCAGCCTGAATTGAATCAAAAAAATGATGATGATCTCCTTGAATACAATCAAGAAGAATCAACTGGCAACTCCCACATTAGTTTCCTAAACTACCAAGATGAACTCAAAAGTAAAGGAGAAGCTTTTAATGGATCATATGCAGTGTTTACCAAATCCAACAACCAATCAGTCTAGCAAGCTGATAAAGGGAAGATAGAAGAGTAACCACAGCCAGCAGTCATGATTGCTAAGCATGGAACCATTCTGCCTTTTCAGTCAAAGGATCTGACAATCACCCAAAAGGCAAATACATCAATTTCACCTTCCCCTTCTACTTCAAATTTGTAAACCATCCAACCTCCCATCCCTCCTAAAACTCAAAAAGTTGAAGAACCTTTCTCTATACCTAGCTCGATTCAGCCATTTAACATAATCGATCATGTCAAAAAGACAAAAATATAAATGTCTGAATTCGAATATTTGTAGTCCAATCCTGATTAATTGAATAAGCTAGTCCAATATGTCAAAAACCAAACCATCCCTATAGGACAAAAAGCTAAAAAGGTAACTCTTGATTCTCCAAAGAACACGCCTATTCCAAATAATCTGGTCATTACTCCTCCAGCCGCTCCTGGAAAAATAGAACCTTTTTATGTTTCCCTATTAATTAATGGCCACAAGCTGAGTAACTATATTATAGACTCAGGCACATCTGATAATGTTATGCCTACTAAAGTAACTAAGTCTCTTGGTCTCACACTGACCAAGACATTTGGGAGATATTTCTCCATGGAGAACAAGCAAGTACCATTATTGGGGCAAATCAAATATGCCCAATTTACATTTGCAGCCTTTCCAGACAAGAGAATCAAGATGACTATCTTTGTGGCTAACGTCCCAGCATCCTATGGCATTTTGCTTGGATGATATTTTTGCAAGGATGTGGGAGGAGAACTAAGCATGGATCTATCTAAGGTAAGGATCCCTGTCCATGGCATAATGAAGAGGTTACTCCCTGAAAAGGAAGCAAAATCTGTGGTCACCCAGACATCAACCCCTGAAGCTCAAATTCTTTTTGAATCCATAGGTATGGGTAACTATTTTCTATCCACAGATGAAGTACATGAAACACCTGATATAATTCTTGAAAGGGTCAACTCAAAAATTAGTTTAACTAGAACAGCAGAAGAACTAGTAGGTTGTAATACAGATGAAGAAGGATCCTCCATCTTTGATGAAGGAAAGTCTAAATAAAAATCAATATCAAATGAGATATGGACTTTGGAATTTGATGGTAGATGTTCCTCTACCAGTTCAAGAGTTGGGATTGTGTTGATATCTCCTCAAGGAGATATGTTTCCTTCATCGTACAAATTACAGTTTAGCAACACTAATAATACAACTGAATATGAATCTCTACTGCTTGGAATGAAGGCTGCTCAAGAAAAAGACATCAAGTTTTTTCATGCCAAAGGGGATGCTAAATTAGTGGTTTGTCAAGTAATAAATCTTTACCAAACAAAGAATGAAATATTACGCCACTACCACAACCTGGTTTGGGACCAAATTGAAAGCTTTGATGCTTTCAACATTTCTGCCATACCCAGAGAGTTTAATGATAGAGCTGATGCACTTGCTGTTTTAAGAACTCTCTCAGTTCCTCATTCAGATTTCAAAGAAGACATGTGTATATTGAGTTGGTCTATAGACCAAGTGTTCCTGACAATGCTGATTATTGGCAAGTATTCAATGATGATCATCAAATCATTGCTTTCCTAGAACAAAAAGACAATTTTTAACAACTACATTTTGAAGATAGTGAATCTCAGAAGAATGAATTAGCCTCTGAATCTAGTTTAGATATAAATGAAAAATTCTTATAGCTAAAAGGAAATAAAATTCCCAAAGGCCTGATTTTTCTTGAGAAGCTGTTTGATAAGCATGATAGATTCATCAAACAACAGAAAATAGATTCAAGTTTATCTCAGGGATTTGATCAAGTGAATCTGACCACTGAAGAAAATCCCAAGATGGTTAACATTGGTAAGTGTTGCACCACTGAAAAAAGATTCAAGTTCACCTCTTTACTCTGTCAATACATGGATGTCTTAGCATATTCTTACAAAGACTTGAAGTCTCTCAGACTAGATGAAATCTGCCATGACATTCCTCTCAAGGCCAACTCAATGCCATACAAGCAAAAATCCAGACAGTATAATCTAAAAATATTAGGTACTATTCTATCTGAGATATAAAAAATATTAAATGCTAGAATCATCTTCCCAATCCATCATTCCACATGGACTACAAACATAGTGCCTGTAAGGAAGAAGAATGGTGAAATTTGCATTTGTGTAGATTTTCGGAATCTAAATCAAGCATCTTTGAAAGATAATTACCCTTTGCCAATCATGGATCAAGTGCTTCAAATAGTGACAGGTTCAGAGATGTTATCAATGCTGGATGGCTTCTCAGGATATAATCAAGTTGAAGTTGGTAAAGCAGACCAACACAAGACTACATTCACCACACCTTGGGGTACATTTGCATATAGAAGAATGCCTTTTGGCTTAATAAATGTTGGTGCTACCTTTCAGAGAGTAATGGATCTGGCTTTCAAAGATGAGATTGGTAAATTCATAGTGGTATATCTTGATGACTTGACTGTCTTTTCAAAGCATCGATCTGATCATGTACACCACTTGCAACAAGTGCTAGAGCGTTGTCGCCAGAATGGTATTTCCTTGAATACCAAGAAGTCTATTTTTGGAGTAATACAAGGGAAACTCCTTGGACACATTGTGTCAAAAGAAGGCATAAAGATTGACTTAGACATAGTCAAGTCTATTCAAGAACTTAATTTTTCTACAAGTAAGAACGTTGTTCATACTTTCTTTAGAAAGGTGAATTTTTTATGGAGATTCATCCCCAAATTTACTGAGAAGACTAGACACATTGTGAATATGATAAAAGGGAAGACCATCTTCAGATGGACTAAAGAAGGCAAGTTAGCATTTTAGGATATCAAGACCGCCATTGCTCATGCCCCTACCTTGGTTTTTTTGGATTACAACAAAGATTTCATCATATACAGCTATGCATCTGAACACACTCTTTCATTAATTCTTGTTCAATAGGACAAAGAAGGTATGGAATCTCCTATCTCTTTCATGAGTTTCCCTCTCAAAACCCATGAGATGAAGTATTCAAATGTAGAGAAGCATGCTTATGCGTTGGTGAAAGTAGTCAAACATTTCTGCTTCTATATTCTGAATTCACACACTACTACCTTAGTTCTTGACACTATAGTCAAGTTTATATTAACTCAGCAAGAGTTTGGCACGAAAAGAGGTAATTGGATTGCAAAGATCTAAGAGTTTGATCTAGACATCAAGCCGACAAAGCTAGTTAGGGGTAAAGGCCTATGCCAATTAATTGCTGACAATAAGCCAAAAGACACACAGCGTGAAGAAACTAAAGTGAAAGAGACTCCAACAGTCCTTTTTGTATCCACTACCAATGAGTGGTATTCAGGTATCGCTCATTTCCTTATCTATGGTGAATGTCCTGCTCATTTGTCTTACAAAGAAAGGAGGACTTGTTGACATAAAAGATTACACCCTTGGCAGGAGGCTGAGCTCCTACCTTCTTCACGCAACTATGGAAACTCCCCTCTCACCTTTAGGACTGGTGAAGCTAGAGGGGAGAGTCTCTAGGTAAGGGCTAGCTCCCTTTGATGCATCATATTTGTTCCAGCAAGTGCTAACATATGTATATATATAGATATATAATGGGGGGATGAAAAGGGAGAGAGATTACAGGAAAAAAACTACTCTAAAGAGGTGATGCACCAAAATAAGTCAACCTTCTCACATTCACACTTTAAATTAGGCATACACATAAATACACTTCAGACTTGGTAGAAGAACCAGGCTACAAGAAACTTGGCAGGGAGGCTTTAATGGCAAAAATAGAAAAAATAGAGATTCACCAAGGCACTATGAAATGCACACTGTAAGTAATTTCTTCTATTTTTGCACTTCCAAATGTAGCTCTCCTTGTCAGCTACAAAAATGGCACCTTGTAGACAACAGATATGCTTGTGTTGGCCCTATGAAAGCATCAAGAAATAATGACTAAACACAAACTAACACTCAAGACATACACAGAAATATCTATCCAAGATAGTTGTAAAAAATGCATTTATTGATTTAGGTGAAATTTTGCTAGGGCTACACCTTACAAATGTGGAAGATCCCCTCTCAAAATGACAAGTCCTCAATATATAGGAGAAGAAAGGAGGCCTTTTGGCACCCCTTTTTTACAAGTGACCTATTTGCGTCCCCTCATTGGGAAGAGCAGGTTGCCTAAAAAATAAATGTTATGTCGACCCTGGATTTGACTTTAGGGCCCTTTTTGACATGGCTACGTTGTTTCTCCATTAATTGAGGCTGCTTCTTGAAGGCACCTACGCAGCTTGACTACTCATAAATATGAAATGAATAAAAAAAGAGTCGCACGGCTGGCCATTTGCATCTCCTAATGTTTAATTTACCTGCTAGAGTAACTTCTTGAATTGGTGTTTCCCTTCGCCACTTGGACTATCTACCTACTCCATGCTCAGGACTTTGTCTTTTCCCTATCTTGTCTCTTATGGCTCCTTCGGCCCTTGGGGGTGATCTTCTAGTGGGTCTCTGCATTTCTAGGCCTCTTTTCATGGTTGGCATCCTTTTAGTTTGAAAGCAAATGGCTATTTCATTGTGTTAATTTTGACATTCACATTGCTATCATTGCTTTGAAAACCAATGGCTAATTTGCTTTCTTAAGGTTGACAGCTTTCAAGATGTCACCATCCCTAGCAAACTATCATCGGGTCCTTCACTGGCTTCTCTATGAGCTTTGTCCTCTTTGGCCCTCTCTTCAGGTCTTTTTTGCTTGAAGTCCCTTCCTAGCACCTTCCCGAAGGGAAGGTGACCCTTCAGCCTTTGAAAGTGGCACTTTATCTAGGTCAAGAGTCTCTCGCAAGGGCACCTACCCTTCAGGGTCCTTCAGTGGGTCACTGTGCTCTCTAGATCATTTCTCGAGTTCCCACAGACTTTTGTCCACAAACATTTTCTCGCAGACTTTTATCCGTGAACATTTCTTGTGGACTTTTGTTTGTGGACTATCTGCCCCAGCCTTTGCTTTGAACTGCGGCCTGAATTCCTTTAGACTTTTTGTTTGAAGGAATTCCTTCAGACAAAAATTTTGAAGGAATTTAGGACTTAAAAAAAATCTGAACTTACCCTTCAGCTACCTTTTCTTTTAAGTGCCTGCCCTCTGCAAGGGCATTTGAACTTTCAGCTGCCCTTCGGCCATCTGGGCATACCCTTGAACCAAGCTATTGAACCAAAATGATTCAACGGTTCAATCGGTTCAATCATTGCACGTCAATGCCAAGTGAACCAAAGTCGATGAACTTGAAGCCGCTGGACCACCTAGTTGAACCAAATGATTGAACCATCCACTTGAACCAAACATTGAACCACTCCCTTTAAACCAAGCTCATTGAACCAAGCCATTGAACTGAAATTGGTTCAATGGTTCAATGGTTCAATGCTGTTGAATCAAGATGTTTGAACTGAGTGATGAACTTTTGTTGAACTAAAGGTTGTTGAACCGTTTGAACCATGCCAATTGAAAACTGTATTGAACTTAGCTGATTAAACCAAAACCAAAGAACTTAAAACTCAAACCAAGCACCTGTTGGGCAAAAATTGGTCAACAAATTGGTGACTCCCAGGGGAAGCATGCCTGCTATGCTTAGAGACCAGTTGCCTTGTAGTCCATTGGGCCTGGAGTCAGATGGTAACTTAAAAAACTAGTAATAGCTCTAATAAATATAGAACTAGTCACACAGATTTACCTCTAAGGAAACAAAAAATACACACAAGGTTAAGAAAACTACTACTTGTGCAACAGCACTTAGGGAAAATAGGGAAAGAAAACAAGGGAAAATATATACAGATGAAAGGAGACTCAGTGGCAATGCTTTAGATGTATCCCATTAACTAGGATATGCAGTTCTTCACCATCCAACTTAGAGAGTTATAATGCATTATGCTGCTTGCACTGAGTGATTATGTATGGGCCACTCCATAGGACATCAAAATTTGCATGCTTTCCAGGCTTAGCTTAGTCTTCATCCCATTTCAAGACAATCTCTCCTTCAAAGAAATCTTTTGATGAAGATTTCTTATCGAAGTGTCTCTTTGTTTTCTATTGGCGACTGGTCATAGAAGCCATAGCCTAGTCCCTTGTCTCTTGGAGCTCCATCAGCTCGCACAGCCTGACCTCCATGCTACTTCCTTCCTCTAATTGTAGCTATCGAGCGAGGTCCAATGCTGGAAATTCAAGTGAGATAAGAAGCTTAACTTCCCTTCCATATATGAGCGTATATGGATAATTTTTTATCACTCTCTTTAGAGTGATTCGATTGGCCCACAGAGCCATTTTTAGCTTGGCATGCCAAGTCCTCTAATTTTTTTCCATGGTCCTCTTGATGATCCTGATCAAATTTTTATTGGTGGACTCAGCCAGCCCATTCCCCTATGGGTAATAATTAGATGAAGTGCTGAGATATATACCATACCTCAGCGCCCATTCACTTGTTTTGGTTCCCAAAAAAACCAAGGCATTATCTGAGATTATGGTAGCCGGGACCCCAAATCTTGTCACCAGGTCCTCATAAAATTCTAGGACTACACTTTCATTTGCCTCCTTCAGAGTAATAGCCTCCACCCACCTTGTGAAATAGTCTATGGTAGTCAGGACCCACTTGTGTCCAATACTGGAGGGAGGATTGATCATCCCTATGAAATCCAGGCCCTACTGCATGAATGGTTGTTCAACTTGAATGGGCTGTAGAGGCATGGTAGCCAACCATTATTTCCCATTAAAAAGTGCACATTTTTGGCACTTTCTTACCCAGGCATGGGTGTCCCTGAAAAGAGTAGGCCAAAAATAGCTAGCTCTCATTATCCTTGCTACAGTAGCTCTAGGAGCGAAATGACCGCCTGCTAGCCCATTGTGGAACTCAAACAGTACCTTATCAGCCTAGTTTGGGTTAATGCATCTTAGAAGGACCCTAGAGAGATCCTTCCTAAATAATACTCCATCAACCAGAACATAAGGGAGAGACTGGAGTCTGAAGTACCTTCTTTTGGTCTTATCAAGACTCTGTGGGCACTCACCGATGAGAAGGAAATGCCTCAGGTCTGATGTCCAGACCTTTATGATAGTTGGTTCTTTTGTTGTAGCTACATCATGAATTAGTAAGTTGTATTCCCTTTTCTATTTGAAGTTTGTAGCAAGGTGTTCGCACAGGCCTCTTCCCCTCACTAGCTTGGTGATCTTGATGTCTACGTCATACTCCATCACCTTGGTGATCCACCCCACTTTCTTCTCATTTAGGTCTCGATTGGTCAAGAAATCCTTAACACCAGGATGTGGAACCATGAGGTGAATCCTACTGTTAGACAACATATGCCTGAACTTCTTTAGGCTATGTACTACTACCAAGACTTGCTTCTCTACATACATGTATCTAGCTTCGAAATCCTCTAGCCCTTGGCTAAAAAAAGCAAGTGGTTGCTCGAGGTCATCACCATTTACTTGGGTAAGCATGGCGGAGATCACCTCTTCATTGCTAAAAGTGTAGAGGTTGAAGTCTTTATTGAAGTCAGGACTGATCAAAGTACGAGCTCGAGTTATGGCCTACTTGATGGCTTCAAAGCTGTCCTTCCTTTGTGTTATCCACTTGAACTCCTCACCCTTCCTTAGCATAGAGGTTAGTGGCTTGACTATCTCTGTGAAATTTAGAATGAATCTCTGAATAAAATTTATCCTGCCAAAGAAACTCTGTAGGCCTTTCTTGTGCTTAGGTAGGGACATCTCCAAGATAGAACGAACTCTCTTGAGGTTAATGGATAAGCCTTCCCTAGACATGATGTGGCCAAGGAGTTTCCCCTCGTGAACAGTAAACATGCATTTCTTTGGGTTAAGAGAGATGTTGAACTCCCTACACCTTTCAAAAATTAGCCTAAGGTGTTTCATGTGTTGGCTCACTTCCTTGGAGAACACCGTCACATCATCAAGGTATACCAGCACATTGTTATTTATCAAGCCTCCAAAAGCCATGTCCATGGCTCACTGAAAGGTAGCACCAGCATTAGCCATCCTGAATGGCATCTTCTTGTAGGCGAATGTTCCCCTTTTAGTAGTGAAGGACATTTTGTGTTGGTCACAGCCTTGCATTAGAATCTGATTATACCCTGAATAACCATCCAAGAGGGAGAAACGCTCGCTGCCTATTACCTTCTAAAGGATCCGCTCCATGCTCAAAAGGGGATAATGATCTTTTAAAGAGACTTTATTAAGGTCTCTGAATTTGACACATAGCCTGATCTCCCCATTCTTATTTCTAATAGGAACAAGGTTGGCTAGCCAGGAGGAATGTTTGATTGGACATATAATCTCAGACTCAATCAATTTGGCCAGTTCCTTCTACATGAGGGGCTCAATCATCGGGTTGACAGGTCTCTACTTTTGCATGACTGGCCTGGCACCTTCTTCTAATTTGATGGTGTGCTGGGTGAGTCTTGGGTCGAAGCCTTTCAAATCACTGTAATCCCATGCAAAAACATCGGCAAACTCCTAACACAATAAAATAAAAGCCTACCCTTCTTGAACTGTGCAGACTTTTCCAAGTGCAAGCAGCTTGTCCTTGAAGATCTTAACCCTTTCATAAGTCTCCTCCTTAGTTGTGATGCATGCCTTGTCATTTCTCAATTGGTCATCTCCATTGAAGATGCTCTCAAGAGTGACCAAACCTTTAGGGAGCTTATTGATCTTTAATTGAACAATCTGGTTTCCATATTGTTGTTGTAGCTTTGCCTGGTTCTGTGTTGCGAACTCAGCTTCCTCCTATAGGAAGAAAGCTATTTGTTGGTCATTTTTGAAAACCTACCAGTTTTTAATGTTGTCAAGGATAGAGGGCCAAACTACCACCTTCAAGTAGCGCAAACCATAGTCTCGACTTATTTCCCTGGAAACATCAAACTGAGCACCAATTGTTGCTAGCCTATCCACTTGTTTGTTCTACTCTCTGGGAATGGAGGTGATATTGAAAGTGAGGAAATCTTCCACCAAGTCCCAGACCCTATGCTTGTAGGACTTTAGCAAAGAATTCTTGGTTAGATTTTGGCCTTTCACCTTATTTACAATCAGCTCACTGTCTCCCAAAACTTGCAACTCCTTGATCCCTCTTTTTCTTGCCCATTCTAGACCATGGATAAGGGAATCATATTCTACAATAGTGCTTGTGAAAGAAAATTGGAAATAGAAAGCTAAAAAGTATCTCTCCTTTGAAGGGGAGACTAACATCACTCCACCACCAGCTTCTAGCCTACTTCTGGAACTGTCAAAATATAGTTGCCATAGACCTAGGTCCTCTTGGCTTGCCTTCATTATATTTGGTATGAAGGCACCCTCTTCGTGTATGCAGTAGACTCCAAGGCCTACCTCCTTTATGAACTTGTAAGGATCATGCTTGAAGTTATCATTTCTCCACTCATCCAAGAGTAGGTCTGTAACTCCTTCAAGAGTGAAAGACAGAGATTGGTTTGTTTGGGACTCTTCTAGGTCGATAATGGTGTAACTGACATTCATGACCTTGGGTGAATATGGTTCTAGATGGTCCTTGTAGAGTGGCTCAAATTCAATCTTTACCTTGGTCCCATACTTGCTTCTAAAAACCAAATAAGACCAATTCACTGCTAGATAGCCACCTATCTTTGACGTGAAGTCCTTGGATAAGTAAATTGTGAAATAAGGAGGAACATCTACTACCACTATATCATGGGGAATTGAGAAGGTTGGGAAAGCATGCAATGTCAAGCTTAAACCCTTCAAAATCCCAACTATTTTTGTAGGTGTCTCATCTAGCTGCAGGACTCCCTTATTCATCTCTTCATATTTTAGTCCCATCTTGTCGGCTATGCACTTGGGCATCACTAAGGTACTAGCCCCACTGTCAATAATGCAGTTGTGCACCAAGAAATCTCCTATGACCAAGGACACATAGAAAGGGGGAATTTTCTCTTCCTTCTTTACCTATCCTAAAGTGGAAGGCTGTCCATTCATCATTAAGATGTTATCAGCGCTTACTGGGATAGCTTGTCAATCTAGCTCATGCAATTTCCTCTATAGTATGTCCTTCTATCCTGGTAGAGACAATGAATCCTATAAAGAGATGTTCATATGTAGCTTCTTCATCTGGTCTACTATATTGACCTAGGGACTGCCTCCCTTCAAGCTTTCTTTGGGGCTAATTCCAACTTGTGGTGTTGGATGAGGGGCTGAAGGTACAAATGGTGGTCTAAAGTTTGGGGAATTTTGATTTGAGTGTGATGGAGAAGGTGCAGTTGTCGATTGGGTAGTTGTCTGGGCTTCTCCCATTGCTCTCCTATTGAATTTTGTGTTGGCTGCAACACAGTCAGCTTGATTGTCTGTAGCACCCACATAATTCACTAAATAAAATTCCCCTTCCAGATGATTCATGAGGGTAGAATTAGGCTAGACCTAATTGCTACTCGTGTTAGGTTACACTGGAGCCTCAAAGACCTAGGAATGAGCGGCTGCCTGATTGTTTGCATCCTAGAAATAACCCATCATCTCATTTGTATAAATAGCCTATTCCTGACCATATCCCATGGTCAAACAAATTAGTTGTTCCTATACCAGGTTGTTCTAAATGGGCACCATGACCTTAGATGATGAAGGGGGGCCTGGGTTGTAGTTTTGAAATGGTCTGGTCTAAGTAAGTTGACCCTATCTTTGATTATAGTTTTGGAAAGGGGGTCTAGGAGCTTGGCCGTAATGCTAGTATCCCTAATTCAGTCTGTTTCTTTGAGCTTGTTGCCTTTTAACAGCTATAAGTTCATTCAACATGCTCTGTAATAGACTCTTAACTTCATGAAGCTTATTAGACAGAACAACAGTTGGTTTCTCTATGCTAGGTAGAGGAGCTAATGTGGGAGCAACAGTCTGAATTAGAGGTAGCATTTCTGGGAAAAGTGGCATGTGAGGTCTAGAGGTTATTTTCCCAATTTATACTAAGTAATTTTTAGCTGTTATGGCTATGTCATAAGTAGCAGGCAGTATATGCCCTCCCATGGATTGTATCATTACTACAATATCACTATTTAATGCCTTTAAATAATATAGAAAAGCATAGCTGGGAGTCGGTCTTACTAGAATGGGAATTCTATCCCAAGTCTTCTGAAACCACGTGTTGAAATTATGCATATATTCATGTGGAGATCTTTTTATGGTTGTCAGTTGCTCAGCAAGCGAGAGGTCATCACCCTTTTCCTTGAAATGGTCTATCAACTGAGTACCCAATTCATTCCAGGAATCGATTAAATTTATAGGCAAGGTCTCGTACCAGTCAAGAGCTTTGCCCTTAAGAGACAATGCCAAGAATCTGATGGTGATATTTTCCTCCGTGACATTGTGAATATTGTAGAGGTTAGCAATATTCCTAATGTGCTCAATGACTATAATGGGTCCCTCTCCATAGAAGAAGGCACATTTTTTAGGGTTGTTCTCGAGATTGGATCATAATGTGAGAGATTCAAGGGGCTCTGACCATGAAAAGTCATGAAGGGCAATGCCATAGCTGGGATGGGATGTAACTGCAGCTCTGTTGCGTATGCATCCCTTACAACAAGTCTAGGAGGGTGGCTTGTTGAATAAGGACATGTCTTCTCAAACCTTAGTCTTTTTATTGAGTTCAAAGGGAACTCAACGAAATCGAAGGGAACCCCTTTAGAATCAAACCGTGTGGTGACCTTAGGCATAGGAAGTTAAAACTGGTCTTTGATTAAAAAACTAAAACTCTTACCAGTGGAGTCGCCAGATGCTGAAATCTTTGATTTTTTGTAACAGGATCAGCATCAATCCTGAAACCTTACTGAGTTATAAAACTAGGTCCCACCGGGCGTGCCAAAAATTGTTGACGTAGAAGATTGCACCCTTGGCAGGAGGCTGAGCTCTTGCCTTCTTCACGCAACTATGGAAAATCCCCTCTTGCCTGTGGGACAAGTGAAGCTGGAGGGGAGAGTCTCTAGGTAAGGGCTAGCTCCCTTTGATGCATCATATTTGTTCCAGCAAGTGCTAACATACGTATATATATAGATATATAATGAGGGGGATGAAAAGGGATAGAGATTATAGGAAAATAAACTACTATAAAGAGGTGATGCACCAAAATAAGTTGATCTTCTCACATTCACACTTTAAATTAGGCATACACATACATACACTTCAGACTTGGTAGAAGAACCAGGCTGTAAGAAACTTGGCAGGGAGGATTTAATGGAAAAAATAGAAAAAATAGAGATTCACCAAGGTGATGTGAAATGCACACTGTAAGTAATTTCTTCTATTTCTACACTTCCAAATGTAGCTCTCCTTGTCAGCTATAGAAATGGCACCTTGTAGACAATAAATATGCTGGTGTTAGACCTATGAAAGCATCAAGAAACAATGACTAAACACAAACTAACACTCAAGACATACACAGAAATATCTATCCAAGATAAAGGTAAAAAATGCATTTATTGATTTAGGTGAAATTTTGTTAGGTCTACGCCTTACAAATGTGGAAGATCCCCTCTCAAAATGACAAGTCCTCAATATACATGAGAAGAAAGGAGGCCTTTTGGTGCCCTTTTTTTACAAGTGGCCTATTTGCATCCCCTCATTAGGAAGAGCAGACTGCCTAAAAAATAAATGATGTATCAACCCTGGCTTTGACTTCAAGCCCCTTTTTGACATGGTCGCATTATTTCCCCATTAATCGAGGTTGCTTCTTGAAGGCACCTACACAGGTTGTCTGCTCATATATATGAAATGAAGAAAAAAGGGTCGCACGACTGGCCATTTACATCTCCTAATGTTCAATTTGTAGCTACTATTTCACCTACTGGATTAACTTCTCAAATTGGCATTTCCCTTCGCCACTTAGACTATCTACCTACTCCATGCTCAGGACTTTGTCTTTTCCCTGTCTTGTCTCTTCTGGCTCCTTTGGCCCTTGGGGGTGATCTTCTAGTGGGTCACTGCATTTCTAGGCCTCCTTTCATGGTTGGTGTCATTTTAGTTTGAAAGCAAATGACTATTTCATTGTGTTAATTTTGACATTCACACGGCCATCATTGCTTTGAAAACTAATGGCTAATTTGCTTTTTTAAGGTTGATGGCTTTCAGGACATCATCGCCCCTGACAAAATGTCATCAGGTCCTTCGTTGGCTTCTCTACGAGCTTTGTCCTCTTCGGCCCTCTCTTTAGGTCTTTTTTGTTTGAAGTCCCTTCCTAGCACCTTCCCGAAGGGAAGGTGGCCCTTCAGCCTTTGAAAGTGGCACTTTATTGGGGCCAAGAGTCCCCCACAAGGGCACCTACCATTCGGGGTCCTTCATCGGGTCGCTGTACTCTCTGGATCATTTCCCATGTTCCCGCAGACTTTTGTCTGCAAACATTTTCTCGCGGACTTTTGTCCGTAGACATTTTTCATGGACTTTTGTCTGCAGATTGTCTGCTCCGACCTTTGCTTTGAACTGTAGCTCAAATTCTTTCATACTTTTTGTCCGAAGGAATTCCTTCAGACAAAAAGTCCAAAGGAATTTGAGACATAAACAAAATCTGAACTTACCCTTTGGCTACCTTTTCTTTTAAGTGCCTGCCCTCTGCAAGGGAATTTAAACTTTGAGCTACCCTTTGGCCATCCAGGCATACCCTTGAACCAAGCCGTTGAACCAAAATAATTCAATGGTTCAAGCGGTTCAATCATTGCGTGCCAATGCCAAGTGAACCAAAGTCGATGAACTTGAAGCTGTTGGACCACCTAGTTGAACCAAATGATTGAACCATCCACTTGAACCGAACATTTAACCACTCTCTTTGAACCAAACTCGTTGAACCAAGCCATTGAACTAAAATTGGTTCAACGGTTCAATGGTTCAACGCTGTTGAATCGAGATGTTTGAACTAAGCGATGAACTTTTGTTAAACTAAAGGTCGCTGAACCATTTGAACCATGCCGATTGAAAACTACATTGAACTTAGCTGATTAAACCAAAACCGAAGAACTTGAAACTCAAACCAAGCACCTATTGGGCAAAAATTGGTCAATAGGACTATCAAGTTGAAATCTGCCAGTTTTGTCCTTTGGGACAATGGCTTGTACAAGAGAAACATAGATGGAGTATTCCTTCGTTGTGTAGACAAAGAGCAACAAAGCTAGCTTTTGAAATATTTCCACAATCTGGCCTATAGAGGACATTTTTCCACTCCTATGACTACTCACAAGATTTCACAAGCCATGTATTACTGGCCAACTCTTTTCTAAGATGCACATAAGTGGGTGAGAAAATGTGAACTCTGTCAACAATTTGTTGGAAGACCCAAGTTAGCTGTTATGCCTCTCAAGCCAGTGATCATAGAAGAACCTTTCCAGCAATGGGGACTTGATTTTATTGGGACTATAAACCCATCTTCAAGTGCTGGACATGATTATGTCCTTACAGTAACTGACTATTTCACCAAGTGGATAGAAGTAATCCCAACTAAGCATGTTACTTCAGAAGTTGTATGCAACTTCCTCAAAGAGAATATCATTTCCAAGTTTGGAGTTTCAAACAAAATTGTTACTGACAATGCAGCTTGTTTCACCTCCTAGGAGATTACACAATTCTCTTTCCATTACGGATTTATACTCTCTCACTCTTCTAATTATTTTCCACAATGGAATGGACAAGCTAAATCCAGTTATAAGAACTTGGTAACTATCATCAAGAAGCTAGCAGATGACAATCAAAGAACATGGCACAAAGCATTGGTTGATGCTCTATGGGCAGACAGAATCACACCAAAGAGGGAAATTGGTATGTCTCCTTTTCAACTTCTTTATGGTATCAATGTTGAGATACCAATCACCTTAGAATTGCCAGCCTTGAAATTGGCAAAGGCAATTGAAGATCAGACATATGAATGTTCTCTTGATAAAAGAATCATGTGCCTAACTAAGCTAGAGGAATAGAGAACCATGGTGGTCGATAGAATTACTACTCATCAAAGTCTGGTTAAGAAACTCTTTGACCAAAAGGCCAAAAATCATGATTTCCGGATTGGGGATCAAGTCCTATTGTGGGACAAAAGGAGAGAACCAAAGGGGATGCATGGAAAGTTTGACTCCCTTTGGAGAGGTCCATTTATAATTCATTAACACAATGGTGAAAATAGATTTCTACTAAAATATCAAGATGGCACACTCTTTTCTCTGCCTCACAATGGGCAGCATCTAAAACACTTCAACTCTTGAAGTATCAGATCATTACATCTGTATATATGTATATTTGTACAATTTTTAATTCTATTTTATTTTGTTTATTTCCATTTTTTATGCCTTTCATTTTTGGGTAGCATGACTCCATAACCCAATGGTACACATGAAGACACTGGAGATTCTGTATTTTACTCCTTTCAATTTTTTTTACAATTGACAAAAGTTCCCCAACTGGAGCCAGCTGTTGTCCCCCAAAAAATATCACTCATTTTTGGGAAAACATTTTAACTATTTTGGTCCTATAGACCAAAATTGTCTCTTCCCTTTCTGAAATTTGTCCTAGGCATTCAAATTCCTCATTTTTCAAGCTTCTCAGGAATCTACGGACTCTGCAGGCTTAAATCAACAGACTCTGCAGGCTTAAATCTACGGACTCTGCAGGCTTGAATCTATGGACTCAATAGGAAGAGAAATCTATGGACTCTGCAGGCCAAGTTCAATGGGCTTCATAAGTTGATTTCTACAGACTCTTTCAAGGTTAAATAAAATTATAGACTTGGTTTCTACAAACTCTGTAGGATTGTTTCAGTGCCTTGGTTCAATCAAAAATCTTCATCGGCAAGCATCTAAGCAAAG
This sequence comes from Torreya grandis, assembly GCA_037957365.1. Classification (NCBI taxonomy): domain Eukaryota; kingdom Viridiplantae; phylum Streptophyta; class Pinopsida; order Cupressales; family Taxaceae; genus Torreya; species Torreya grandis. The sequence continues at coordinate 2,748,593 of JARHVA010001439.1, read as the reverse complement.
AAGGCTTGAACCGTTGAACCATTAAACCACTTTGGTTCAAAGGGTCAATGAGTTCAAAGTACAAAAGGTTCAACGCTTCCCGTTCAATGGTGGGTTCAATCAAAGGAACGGTTCAATGGCTTGGTTCAACCAAGCGGTTCATCCACTTTGTTTCAACGCTTTGGTTCATCCTTTGGTTCAATCAAATAGTTTGTCAATCGGTTCAAGGCTTTGTTTGAACCGTTGAACCAAAGCTTGGTTCAAAGGTTGGTTCAACATCTTTTGGTTCAAATGCGGGTTCAAACACATGGTTCAAAAGCTTCATTTGAACCGTTGAACCAAAACTTGGTTCAACGGTGGGTTCAAATAAATGGTTCAATGACTTAGTTCATCCACTTAGTTCAAAGGCTTGGTTCATTCAATTGAACCATCAGCTTGAACCATTTTGGTTCAAAGCTTGGTTCATTAGCTTAGTTCAACCAAGCGGTTCATTGTCGTGGTTTAATGAAGTGGTTCAACGAAGTGGTTCAACAAAGTGGTTCAATGAAGTGGTTCAAAGTAGCAATTCAAATGCAAAAGTTCAAAGAGCCTCCTAAAGGACAAAGTGCCCTTGCGGAGGGCACTTGGATGACAAAATTAACCTTCGAAAGGGTCATTTTAAAAGAAGCCTCAAAAGGTAAATTCTTTCAGATTTTTGTTTAAGGCATTTGAAAAAGACTAAGACAAGAAGCAATTCCTTCGGACAAAAAGCCCAAAAGAATTCGGAGAAGCTGCAGGCATAAATCTTGAAGAAATAACCAAGGCAAAAGTGATAGGAACATTTTCTATGGACTTTTTGACCGTGGGAAATTTCCATGAACTTTTTGTCTGGGAGAATTTGTCTGAGGAAAATGCCTGCAAGAAACCCGTGAAAGGCCGCCAAAGGACCCCGAAGGGCAGGAGCCCTTGCGGGGACTCCCAACTGCCGAATAGAAAGACACTTCCCTGAAGCTGAAGGGTCACCTTCCCTTCAGGAAGATGTAAAACAAGAAGCCCGAAGGCCATTCAAAGACTGCCTAAAGGGCAGATACCTTGTGGGGAGCTCTTCTCGACCCAAAGTGGATCATTTCTTAAGGCCCAAAAGGGAAAATTCTTTCCAGAAAAGTGCCAAACATAAAATTCAAAGAAGGACCAAGGGGTGACGCGCTCGAAGATGTCAAATTCAACACAGTGAAATAGCTATTGAAAACATAGTAATGGGCGTGCGAACGTTAATTTTAAAGCTCATAAAATAATCATTGATCCTTTGAATCTACAAACTCGAATGCATTCACAGACTTCAAGGCCAAGACTAGCAGAACACAAGGAAGGAACAGAACAACAAATTGAATCCAGGACCCTATTCAATTAACTAGAAAAGAAGGAATGATGAAGGTAAGATCAAATCGCCAGGTAGACATTGAATGTTGCAAACTTTCAATAGTGTGACTTGTTTCTCTGCATTGATAAAATCAAATGGGTAAACGCTCCTAAGTTCCAACCTATCTTTTTAACATATTTCAATGTAACATGATGTGTTACTGTTCCTGAGTCCTTCTTGAAGAGGTTATATAAGGGACTCTCTTCTATTGTAAATGTATCTCTTTTTGACAATCAGAACGAAACTCTGCCTAAATTGAAAGGCACTTCTGAGACTTTGAGCTCAGTTTGTTGATCATATTTTGTTATTGGAATAAGAAATCAAGTGACTTTTCAAACTTTGTGCTGTAATATCTTTATTATTGGGGAAATTGTTCTTATGTCTTTTTCCTTGATATATTTTTTGTTCCTTTAATTCAACAAGCAAGATTAGTGAAATTAGTCAGGAAGGTGTCCTAAAGAGTCAACTGTGGAGAGACTTCATGCCCCCATAATTGCCTTTCAGTGTGTTTTCTTTTCATTTCTGTGTAAAAGACTTTGGGAAGACTTTGTGCCTTCATTGTCCTTCGTATCTTACTCTTGAGCAATTCAGGTGGAGACTTTGGGTTGCATCTCGATTTGCTGGTTACTACGTCCTTTGGTACATTTTTCATTTGCTACCAGGAGTATTCTTGTGGTTTTCTGAATAGTACTTCTAAAAGAAGAGGAGTGTTATCTATTATTTCCATTCAATTTTTTCCTTTGATTTGCACGCATCATCTCTGAAGAAAGAGAGATGGATGGTTTGTCCTACCCTTGAGTATTATTTTTTATTTATATATATAACATACCTATAGGGAACCTCCCCTTAATGAGAGGAGAGATCAATTTCCTTTTGATGTGGTAAAAATTGCACATTTGGACAACTAGTCTTCCTACTTTGGCTGATCAGACCTATTTTGTTTATCAGTACACTGATAGACAAAATATTCAACCAACAAAACCAAATCACATGTGCAAGATCCTCATAGAGTATACGACAACATATGGTAGGTTTTAGGGAATTTTTTTTCATTTGATAATAATTTTAATCCTTTCTCTATAAACTAGTCACAACTGGAGTTTTAGGAGGGTTTAAGACATGTCTAGGGATCTTAACAATTGTTTATAAAGAACACACATCCAACAAACATAAAAAATTCACAACATTGGTTTTATTTCACCCCTATAACACCTTAAAACACCACTAGGTCCCATGTAAAGTATGAGATATCGTACGAGTATCTAAAGTTGTTCCTCAAGTGGTTGTCTTAGCTTTCCTTGAGCATGAGAGGTGTCAAAAAATGAGTTTTGTGTATAAAAAATCATTACCACTAATGTGATAATATCATACACCTTAAAATAAATCCCCTCCATGGTATTACATGCTATGTAAGTGGTCAACATTCCTCTATATGCATTTGGTGCACTAGTTAGGGTGCTTGGTGTTTAAGACTGCCTTCCCTTTGCAAACCTTCAAGGGCACTTAGACTAAGAATTGAAGTGTTTTAACACTTAAGAGTGTATGAATATGATTTAATTTATTTTAATATAACTTAAAATCCATTCATAATATCTTTAATTCTTGATTTGTGTTCTTGAACTCAAGTGAACCTTTAGGTCTATTTAATAGAACTTACAAATGGAGTGGACCAGGTCTGAGACAAAATAGTGGATATGTACACTACTAATACGACATTTATAATAAAATTGAAACTTAAATCCACTCATGATCACGAACCTTGCCAAATTTCATAGCTATACCATGCCTATAGAGGCCTCAAAACTCATTTTTCCTAAAACTAGTCATCTAGTTGCCTAAGTTTTCAATAGGTCTATGACTGAGTTTTGTCCCTTTGCCACACTTAGGCCTAGGTCTTAAAGTGAAAATGATACTTTGATTTTATCTTTAGAACATATACACATGATTATTACTCTTCTAATTCCCTTCTTCTTTATAATGTTTCAAAACGTTATATCTTCTCAAAGGACTCCCAAACCTTATACCTTACGAACACTGGTTATAGGTGTTGTTCTTAACAATGAGGGTTTTAGTAGCTGAGATAAACATTGTTAATATCCTTTTATACATCCTCTCAAGCCACTTAATATGATTATATCCATTTTAAACACTAAAATGTCCCTTTTGTTTCATACACCATGGATTTATCATGTGTCTTCATATATAGTTGTGGCTGCATATACCTTGCAGGTAAGGTCATAGTTACCACTTGAGTTTGAGACTTCATTATTCACACCAATGATGTCCAAATGTTTTTAAGGTTTCACCTAACTCAACAACTATTCAATCATAACTCTACACATTGTTTGGGTTTAAGACCTGTATATTATTTGTGGATATGAATGTAGGTCTCCCTTTTGGGGTTAGGACTATGCTTGATCTTGAGATTTGAACCCCACACCAACAGGACCCCAAATGATTCCTATAATTTTCTTAATACTTCATTGAAACTCCTAATGAATTCAAACTCTTATCTTACACACCCAATTTTCCCTTTGTATTACCTTTTAATATCATACCTCTAATGATTATTATAGGTGAAGATTTCACCCATGTAGGCCTTGGGAAATGTCCATGATGATGTTGATTTGATACCTCATGGAATTTAAGGTAAATATTACCCCTGATCACATACATTTGAATCCTTCCCAATCTCTGACATTGGTCAATTAAATGTTCAAATTCACATTATCCATCAACTCTACGTCATGACTAAGTTAAACCTCTTAAAGCTTATGTCTAGGGTCCGAACGTGTACATAAACTTGATCCTAGGTTGACTATATCTCACCAATTACATTTCATTAAAGTGGGCTCAAAACTCATATCATCTTTCATTTCAATTTTGTTTTAGTTCAACAACGTTCTTGAACATGTTTATACTTATTTTAGCCTCCATTTACATTATATGTCAACTTGATTGTTTGACTTCAAGGCTATTAAACTTATATGGATTTAGATATGTCCATAATACCCTTAAAAATATAAAGGATAGGCTAAAGGTTATAGTATTTTAGTGATAACACTTCATTGACCTTCACTTGTAGTAGACCCTTCATCTTTCCTTCCCTTAGCTTGAATGATTGTGTATGGCCATTTTCACCCCTTAGCTATAGGTGAAGATTTCTTAGATGTTCAATTTAGTACTTGACCTATTTCATTGAATTTTGGAATAATAAAGGTGATGAACCTTGATACTTATTGCATAACATTCAACCTTATCTTTCCTACCATTTCTAACATCCAAATCCCTTTGGTCACAACTTTTATTCAACCTTTAATTCGATTGTCTTAAGGCTTTTTTCTTCACCAATAATGGTTTTTTTATGCTTAGACTTAATTTGGGAAGCTTAGAGTATACCTAATAATCTTGATATGAAGATAACAGAAAATATAGAAACTCCATGTTCACATTCACCCTAACCTCTCCAAATCCTTTTAAAGCACTGTCCACTTGTACTTCACTATGTTTACCTATTGGTCTTGGTTGTAGGTGACAAATTCAAAGTTGATTTTGCATTCCTAGTTGCCTAATATCTCACTCTTCACTTTTACATGATGTCATTAGATCTATCATCCCCTACTATGTCTTGGGTTATTCAAACACATTTGCTCATCTAAACATTCAACTTTCTTAGCACCCCTACTAATAGGCTTGATTGTATGTGTTAAAGGTGTTTTTACCTTTGTATATTAGGTTTTGAACCTCACCTTAGCATGATTGACCATCTCATTGTTCTTGAAATCTTAGTTCATAACCTTCAATTATGTTTAAAACATTTTTCAAACATACCCTCTACCAACACTTCAAATCACTTATCTTCTTCTTATTTGATTTACTAGAAGTACACACTCCTTACAATTGCTATATGTCTTCTCATGTGGGTGATGAGTCCCTTCCACTTCTCTTTAGGTAATGTAGGATTTTGTATGAAAATACAAAATATTGAACATGTTTTCTCATATTTATTAGCATCACCTACACTTGAAATCTTCATGACAACTTGACCCTTTTCCTGGAGATGAATGTCTGGCCCTTGTATGGACTGAGACATGTTGAGATTTAGATTTACATGGTGCATGATGGGTTAATAACCTTTGGTACTCATTAAAAATCCATATTTCTTGAAGGAGAATGAGTTTTGTCACAACTTTGACTTGGAATGAGAAAATAAAAGGATCATAAGTTACCTTAATCATCACAAAAATACCTTAAAACTACTAATAAGGGAAACCAAATTTATTTGGATATCATTGTATTGCTCTTCATGACTGGAATCCCCTTTGTCTTCTTAATTTTATTTATAATATCTCCATTTCTTTTGGATTTAGGTCTCCCACATTCATTATGATTGAGGTTGCTTTAAGTTTCATTGTTTAGGATCTTTGTCCAAAATGAGGACCTACAGGCTTGAGACCTATAGGTCTCATTTACTTAATTTAGGGATAAGAAGTCACTTTCTTAATATCCTCAAATTTTGAACCTTATTGACACTAGCATCTGATTCTATGCATAGTTATTACTCATGTAAGTCTCTCCCAATACTTTCCCTTAACTTCAACTCACTTTTAACTATTGTATAGACTGAAAGTACTAACAACTAATGCTAGAGGCCTATGATTACAGACTTGAATAATCCTAGACATCTTGTTTAATTTTATGAGTTCAATGAGGCAATAAAGGAAAATTAATGTAATGAAGATATGTATCAATATTCTCCATGGCTCTGAGCATCTTCAAACTTGTTCTTACAGTCCATATAACATGCAATCGAAGGAAGCCATTGTGAGATATCCTTGAGTTATATATTTGGGTTCTTTATCATCAAATTTATACATTTATATTAATATAATACCTTATCATAACCATGAACCATGATTTATCACTAGAATGTGAGCCTAAAAACATGAAAAGCTCCATTAGATTGTTTCAAACATAGACTATGCTTCTAAAGAGCATCACACTTGAAGAAGATGGGCTAAAACACATCTAATACAAAGGAGAAATGAAACCATGGAAATGAGGTATTTTTTATGATAATTAAATCATTATAGTACCTTTGAGAATGACCACCATGAAGAAAAACAAAGATTTGTAATAGAACTCACTGAAACAACCTATACACCAAGGTATTCTTCTTCCAAGTGAAAGTCATTTATGGAGATAAATTTGCCAATGAAAAAACTATTAAAGGGATATCTAATACCTATATATAAATAAATAAAAATTTCAACATATATTTTTGATATGGATAAACAGGTGCAAGAATAGACCCCTCTCGAAGGAATAGGCGATAGTGACCTCATATCACTCTTAGTGATTGTTCATAAATAATAGGCCACCAATACATGAAATAATTCCTCTAATTTCAATAGTACTATACCCCTAAAAATTTCTAAATTTTTAGATCCTAACTCTCTCTCCTCTTTCCATATCGATTATTTGAAAACTACCCTTCTTATGCTGCCAAGGAGGTCGATATAGGAGATAAAATGTTTTTCATCATTTTAAGACCTTAAACCTCTTCCAAATCACTTATTTAACCTTGTCATGGATAAATAAGGTCTTTAATATGCTTGAATCTCAATTTCACCTTAAGAATCATATAGATAACCTCAAAATAAGCCTTTTTAACACTAAAACTGCCAGAAACACTTGATAAGTCTGATGAAACTGATAAAAAAATGTATCCAGTAGATATTTTATTGCTTGAATAATTACACAATGTCCTAAAAATAAAATTTTCAAGTGATAAGGGTGACAATTTTACTTGTGAGATCAAAATTGTCAACAGTCACATGGTCATTATGCAACCATGTCAACTCCACTTACACTAATTGGCCTAAAAACCTTCCATGTCACTCTGAGATCTCACACCATGACGAAGATGTTTAGGATGAATACTTCCTTAATTTATTCACTTCTAAACCTTAACATTGTAAGTAAATATTACACAAAGACATAATTTACGTAACATTTTTTTTAAAAAAAAGGATAAAATAGGGACCTCCCTCTAACTTCCAAAAACTTTGCAAAGAGTTAAATTCACTTAAGGAAATGTCTAACACCCTATACCAACTTAGAGTTCATAAATAAATTTTATGAATACACGTTATGGTTATCATGATGAGTAAATATTTCTAATATAATGTATAGTGGTGGTGAAAATTAAGTGGGGTTCCTTTACATCTAACCCACCTTTGGGGTTACTAGGCCCCGTAAAATTCTATACATGCCCAAAAGGCTCAATTAAAAAAAAAATTAAACTTGCCTAGTTTAGCATTTTGGTCCTTGAAAGATTTTCCATGTGTAAGTTCATGAAAAATTAATGGGGGGGAATTTTTAGTTGACTCAATCATAAGCCACCTTAATTTTCCATAAGGACCAAAAAATTGTCCTTAAGTAGCAGTCTTACGGGGGAAAACTGAGGTTTAAATGTCTATTGATTATAATAAAATATAATAATTGATGTTATCTATTAATTATAAAAAGTTTAATATTACAAATTATTAATAAATTAAGTGAGTTGTAATTTAATGATGAGGATTATGGTGTAAAAGATGTTGCCTAATTATTTATTAAAGTATAAATTTTAGGGAATACAAAAAAAGATAAAGCAAGGATTGTGCCCTGGATGAATTTGGTAGAATAGATATCCCTCAATCCTTAACACTAAATCAAAGAAACATTCTATACACCTAATTCATATAAAGATAGGATTTCAATGTGTGTGTGTGTGTATTTTAATGAAATAAAAAATTAACAGCCTATATAAATGTCTATAATTAGTTTTAAAATATGGTTTTGCCTCTTCATTGCCTTGTCACCACCACGGTCTATGGATCTAGCCATTGCTATCGATACCCCAATATTAGGTCACCATCGACTGCATAAGAGAGATAAGATCACCACCACCACAATCTACGGCCCCACATATCACCACTCACAGATTCAAAAAATCTTAGGCTTAGCCATAGCCAACCCTTCCAACCTCCACTGGCCTCACTAGCCAAGCTCATTTGAGTATAGACTGGTATTCTATTCATCACTGCACATAGAAAATCTATTTTTACAAAGACTACTATACAAATCTACGAGCTATCAGGCTACCCTAATGCTACCCATTTTTTCTCTTTTCTCTGCCCATTGGCCACTCAAACTGTTGAAGGCCCTTAACCAACTATAAACTACTTGTAATTTAATTACTTGATCACAAGGAGATTATGTCACAGATTAGCAAATTGTTGGCCTTATTATTTTTTCACTAAGATTGATGGTAGTCATATGGGTGACAAACCACTAGCCCCTACCCTTTAAAAGGGTTAATGCCATGTAGCTAAGGTCTTGTTACATAGGATAAATTTAGAAAAAAAAAAACATTACAAGCAAATTGTTGCTCATAAAAATGTGAAATGAAATTTGACTAAATTTTCCCAATTTCCATCTAAGTTTTTTATTGTGTTATTTTACATCATTAAGTAAAATTGTGTGAAGATTAAGCATTGTAGAAAGTAAAATAGGGTAGTTTAGTATTTTATATTCAAGGATTCATCTTTTCAATTATAAAATGAAAAGTCATTTTGTGAAAAGTATTGGAATTTTGGATAAGTTTATTTTTCAATAAAGTTAAGTTTTAGAGAAATTGGTGACTTTAAAATTTATCAAAAATTTAAAAATGTGAAAAAAAAGCATAGCAAATCAATTATTATGAGAAAATATTTCCAATTATTTTTCATTTTTATGATAAAATCAGAGTAATATTTTCTTACAAATTTTAAATTCAATAATACAATGCATTACAATGTCTTTTTGATACAAATTTCTCCTCTTTATTTTAAATATGTAACATAATCATCTAGCCAAGGGTGAATGACATAAAATATTTTAGTAGTAAATAACATGCCCGAAGTATCTCTTCTTTCTTATAAGCATTTTATTCACACCTTCAGTCTAAAAAAAATTAGAGGAAGTGTTTCCCCTTATTATCATAATAACCTACATTATTAGCCTTCTTGTAGCATTTTACATCTATATTATTTTTTGTATTCATTCACAATGAATATAAGTTACATTTTTTTCAAGTATCAAACTTCCACTTCAATTCAATTTTTTTTGGTTTACTTTCTTCAAGTTAACTTAGCACACACTCTCTATAACCACACAACTTAACTCTAAGTATGCAATTATCCCCCATGCACAAGGTCTTGGGCCCCATGTCACATATCATTGGTATCAAAATGTAGTTATATCATATGCCTATAAACATTTGAACATAATGAGATAAGGAAGGAGTACCAATTGACTCTATTTCACCATATATGGAAAAATGCCATAGCAAAAAATTAATATGGTTGATGCCTAAAAGTAACCTAAGACAACCCCATAAATCTAAAATCTCATTACATATGTCTTAGAATCACAACACTAAAGTTTTTGTCCAATTCCATTAGTTGATGATGAATCTCTACCTGACACTTCAAATTCTCTCTTGTATTATGCTCATTAGTAGTTTCAACAACAAACCCCCTTCAAAGTGCAAGTCAATCTTGACATCCGCATGCTTGAGGTAAAAATTAGTGGAATGTAATTAGATGCATGTATTTTATAGATTGAGTAATATTCTCATTCAATATATTCATTGATGTTGATAAGATCACCTTCATCATTTTGAATATGTTCATTTTAGCGGTTCACTAGTGAGAGACTTTTAACACACAATGCATTCATGAAAACATTCCAATTAAGTCATGGAAAAAAAATTAGATCCACTAAAGGAAGATTACTATCCTCTCCATCACTTTTAGGATGAATACATCAAGTTCAAAAAAACCTTTAGTACAAAGACTTGTCAATGGAAGACTACACTAGCATGTGCCATGACTACATTTTATGCTTGGACTAGAACTTGAATAAACAACATAAGGTTCTAAAGTACATAAGTGGAATTTCACATTATATCTATGAGAATATGGATATATTAAATTATGACACTATGAGTCAATATTACCAAAACATCAAAAAAAAAAAATCCAAAGAAAAGATGAAGCAACAACTCATCTCTTATTCCAACATTATGCAAACAACCAACCCACACAAAAAATCCCCATCTAGCCTCCAACATAGAACCATAATGGTTTTTTTAAAATGAGATGATACTAAAATGACCACATATAACATGAAGGCTCATGTACCTTCTACCTTACAAGAAATAAATAATAAGTCTGGTGCTAAGTGGTTCCATCAACATCACTTGCACACTCATGATAACTCCGAATGTCGCACTTATAAATCATTGATTTCCCAATCTACACAAGGTCCTATAAATATAGATGACAATGATTTATATTCCACTTATCTTATCAATAGTTCTATTACCACATACACTTATGAGGAGACAAGATGCCTCTTTTATAAAATTTTTGGGTAAAAGGTTAGCCTCTTCATGTTATCATTGATAGTGGAAGATAAAATAACATCATTGTGTAAACCATAGTCTAATGCATATGAATTTTCATTGTTATGCATCCCATTACTTTTGACATTGGATCTCTAGAATTTTGTAACATCATACTAGGGAGAGCATAATTTTATGAATAATATTCCACATATCAATCCAAACAATAGTAGTAGATTGTATGTTTAAAATATCACTTATTCAACATCTTTGATTCAACTCTAATAACAAAAGTTACTTGTTTTCTACCAAGCAATGTCATAAACTCATCTTGTACATGCAAATGTTCATGTTGCTCATGGTCCATATTGAAACACATGTGAGAAATAGATCGAGTTTTAGAAGAAAAATTAGTGAAATTAACATCATATAAACATAATCACAATAAGTTACCTAAGAAGCATAATGGAGTATTCATAGAGCCTAAAGGCCTTCTAAAAAATTATACAGTAAAGCACCACATTGAATTCATTCTATGGTACCCTCTCCAAAATATCCCTCTGTATCATATATTAGTTTATAAGGATGATGAAATTCTAAGCCAAATATAATATCTCTTTGATCATGGAATATCATGCCTAGCTATTTTCCTTTCAATAATCTAATAGTCCTTGCACCCAAGAAGGATGGATCCTAATGTCTATGCATAGACTATCGTGAAATCGAAACAAACATGGACAAGATCCAAGGTGAAAATAAATTTACTAAGATAGATCATAAGTAAGGTTACCACCAAGTTCCAATCCATCATAAATACATCTATAAGACAAACATCAAGACATGAGAAGGATTTTAAAAATGGTTTGTTATGTCTTTCATCTTGACCAATGCAGTAACAACATTCATGTGCTTGATGGGTGTTCTACTAAATTTATTCCTCAATTCCTTCATCATCGTACACTTGGATGAAATTATAATATTTATATATACTTGGGAGGATAATTTGGAACACATCTCACATATCTTAAACACATTGTGTTAACATAAGTTGAAACCCAACTTATCAAGTGAACCTTTGGAATCATGCAAATATAGTACCTTGGATATTTCATTTATCAAGTAGTCTAGGATTGGCCAAGTAAAATGTGATCTCATGAAATTGAGGTGTTTTCTTGGACTCACAAACTTATACCATAGGTTCATCCATGGTTTCATGCACATTTCATGGACTCTTAGCCAAATAACACATGTCAAATCCAAGTCTAACTGAACCTCATGCATAGTAGATCAATTTTGAGACTCTCAATCAATACATAGTCACATTACTTGTGTTTGTAATGCCTAGAATTTCACATTCCTTGAAACTTCGCACTAATGTATAAGACTATGAACTCAATGTAAAACTCATAAATAAGGGAATTCAATTGCAAACAACTTAGAGATGTTTAATAATAAGTAAAAATCACTCCACCTATGAAAAATATTTGTATGCTATTGTGTAATTAGTTAAGCAATGGCACCACTACATCTTGGTAAAGGAGACAACCATTAATTATAACCATAAGCCACTTTTTTATACAAACACAAAGCAATATGGATAGTGTGTGACTCTTGAATTGGATGACTTACCTATATTAGCTCCATATCATAATCAAGTACAAGAAGGGAAAGAATTAAAAATCCATAGATTTCCTTAGCTAGTCGTTGGTACATGGGCTGATCATAATGTTTGATATGTGTAGCCATAACTTTATAGATAGGGTATCCCTATACTCAACTGAATAGGACTTCATAGATGACTACACTAGCCTTTGGTAAAGTAAATAGGTCAAGGATTTCTACTTGTCTGACCAAATTCTCTACAAATTTTGGAATATCTATGTTCCTAATGGCATACCTTACCAAAGGCTCATCTAGGAGGTGCACTGATACACAATATTATGACATTTCAGCATGACAAATATTCTAACCACATTGTATTTAACTTATATTGGCTGAAAATACAAAAATATGTGGAGAGCCACATCATGTCTTGCATTCCTTATTGCATTTCAAATCTCAAAAATAGGAATGGTACTTTCTAAACTTATATTGATTGCATCCAAGCCATGGTAATATATTAGCATGTATTTCATAACTAGGTTGCATATTTTGAATTAGTGCCATGACACATAATTTATTATAATGGTTATGTTTTTAAATATGTATATCATGGTTACTTTTAAGAAGGGCATTCAATGCACTTAGAACTATGAAATATTTATTCATCCATGTATGGGTTCACTTTGAACTCCCAATATCCATTGTCTCCTATCTAGATTCACTCTTTATGAGTCACTTTTGGAAAGCAGTTGGTACTTTATGGTTATGTAGTTGGATTATAAAACATTCCATCCATATATGAATAGGAAAATAGATTTATTAAAATAAACACTTATCTTTTGCAAATTTAAAACCATGCATATTCTCACACTTAGGATGGCAACTTATTGTATTGAAAACATGCCTACAATAAAATGTTTCACAAATTTACAAGGAATAGTCCATTCTAAGACATATATTGGGTTCCAACCTTCAATACCTCTATACATCTCCTAACACATACCAACCATCATTGAGTTGCACACATAGGAAAGGGAAGTGAAAAAGCCTAAGTTTTCTATTCCACATAGAATCCATTCATTATTGGGTTTAGTAAATATTATGTCACTCTTAAAAAATGTATAATGAGTGTCATGATGTGCATCACACACCTGATTCATTATGGGTTGGTGATAATGTTTGGTTATACCTTTAGAAGGAGTGCTTCAAGGGTCCACACTAGGTAATAAAGCTTCTACACTATGGTCCTTATACCATTCTCCATTTAGCCAGTGAGAACACATTAGTTATTTATCTACCTAAATACTTGGGCATGCACCTAATATTCAATATGGATTTCATTAGGCCTTACTTCCTTACACTTTTTGATCTAATAGTGACATGCCATCCTTCTAATAAGGATATCAAACACTTACACTAGGAAGATAAGGATCAGATTAACTAAGTAATAGACACACAAACACACCATGACACATATCAAAATTTTAGACTATTCAAAACATATTAGTATGCTAATCAAGCCAAGTAATATATATCTTAGCGACTTCAAGTTCATTTTCCATATATACACAATAATGTATTGGAGACTATTTTATTCAAGGGAAAATAGTATGTGTAGATCTATGTAGTTACATACACTTCTCCTTTTCACACTTGTACATCTTGTGCATAACTCATCTTGGATTAATTTCCATAATATTCATTTCACATGAATAAAAATATTATGGTGCTTATTTGTAGATCATATTGTGCCTTAAAACCCACATTTTTGTTTATCACTTCACTTATGATTAAAGTCTCTTGTGTCTAGAAGAACCCATTAGACATATCACATGCCCCGCATGAGCTTGTCATCACACCACATCCACATGGATTTATATATGGATATTATTAGTTCTTCCATAATGTGAGGGAATATATTTGATTAATCATTCGACTGAGAAATTTCATTAACATGCACATAGAGGAAGTTAAACCATCAAGTGGGAAGAATATCAAATGACATGTAGATTTTATATTTATAATCATCGGCAGTTATAAATTCCTATTGTATTCTATGTATAAATATTTAACATAGGCATTTGAAAAAGGGTTGATGACATACATAATCATAGTGTTAGATAATATGCCCTAAGTATCTATTATTTCTCATAGGTATGGCATTCACACATTCAATCTAAGAAAATTAGGAATTATTTCCCCTTATGATCCTCAGAACCTCCATTCCTGTATTTGTTGTAGCATTTCACATATTTTTGCTTTTACCTATTCATTCATGTTAAATCCAAGTTATATTCCTTTTAAGTATGAAACTTTTGCTTCACTTAATTGCATGTTGTTTTAATTTCTATAAGTTAAAAAACATGCACTTGGTATAATAGTGTAGTTTAACTATAAGCACCTAGTTATCCCTTAAACATAAGGTATTGGGCCCTATGGCATGGATCACTTTGCACACAGCCCACACAATTAAAAATTATTATCCTTTAATGAAATAACATGAAAAACTCTTGGAAATTCATCTCAATAGCTCCTACGGTAGTGATCCATTATAATTAAAACACAATGTCTTATCCACCCATGGAAATTGACAACATAGGGTAGTTTAGTAGGTACTCTCCCATGATGAGTTTAATATTATGTAACTTCCTTGAGAAACTAATTGTGTTTCCATCTACAATCATGACATGAAACTATGGAGCTATATGGATTAAATAGTTCAAGCACACAACCAACTTATTATTGATGAAGTTTTAATCACTTGTTGAATAAATCAATACTTTAACCTTCTATTTTTTCAATAAACCCACTATCTTGAGGGTTTTTTGGCTACCAATACCCAAAAGTGCATGAAAATATATTTTTATTGTGGGATCTCCTTAATCCTCCTCTGGATCATACACAACCTCTAATGAACTTTATTCATCCTCATATTCTTCATCTAGACCCTCAATGTAGAACAAATTATTTTTGACACATTTATATCTTCAACTATATTTTATATAACAATAAAAACATAACCCTTTTCCCCTTTCTATTAATTTTTTAGGTGTCAACTTGGTATTCTAAGGAACTGTTGGTGGCAAAATGTTATGATCTGTGATTTTAGTGAATGCCTACCTCTTGTTATTTAATAATTTATCATATACCACATTTAACATGATAATAGAATCATAAACATTAAAAAATTTAAATGTGTCTATCCCATGTTGAGTTTGGTCTTTTAGACCGCCAATAAATAGGTCATTCAAGTTATCATATGAAATCATCTCCACACACTAAAAAAAATCTAAAATTAATGAATATAATCCTTGACTAATATTTTTTCCTCAAATTTTATGATTGGATAAAGTAATTTTCTATCCCAATACTTTTATAGTGTGTTTTAAGCTCCTCTCTAACAATTGACCATTTGACATTGAGAACCTTCATCTTATTATGAGCACATAGCCATAGATATCATAATTTATAGGTTAGAGATATAAGTATTACATGGTTATACCCACATGGGATTTGATGTAGATCAAAAAAACATGTCCATTTACTTTATCTAATTAAGTGGACCCTTCCCTCAAACTTACACATCCCCACATTCAATAGCAGGTTACATAACCCAAAACTAGTGATAGCTATAGGTTGAGGTTGCAAAACATTTCCATTAGGATTGGACCATCCCTTAAATCCACTTTGAGTTGGTTTTGAGACTAAAACCTTATTTATAGAATCAACAAGATTATCCAAATGTGTAAGTATGCTATCCATATCTCTTTTCAATGCTCACATGTTCTCCATTTTAGACTCTATGTTATGCATACTACCATTTGTATCATGAAATTTCTTAATCCAACAAAGAATATTTGAAGGCTGAATTTATCTCATATTTGTTAGGACTTTTCCTTAGTGTATATGAATTCTTGATTCAACCTCTAATTTATAGTCGTATCATGTTGAAGCGTGAAAATTTAGAATTTTATTTTTACCTTTGGATGAAATTTAACCAAAAAGATTTGAACTTAGGTTGGCATCAAAACCAAAACTTCAAAGAATAGACCCCAATTAAATTTTTCTAAGCTTTCCAAAAAATTTAAAAAATTAGAAAAAATCCCAAAATGGCAATTATAGAGTGAATTTATGAAAATGATAAAAGTTAAATAATTCGCTCAAAAATGACCACCAAACCCTAATTTTATATTATATCATCCATAAATTATTATCCAAATTTATTAAAAATTTATCAAAACTTTTGTAATGGTTTTCAAGATGCAAGTGATTCTCTAAACATTAGGGCTTTTCTCATAGTTTTGCCCCAAATTGAAGCTCTGATACTTCTTTTAATAAAATTACTTCACCAATAAAGTATAATCATAGCAATAACTTAAAATTTTATTAAAATAAAAATATTTGAATAAATGATGATCCACTTCATGGGGGAAACCTCAAAAACCTTGTAATAAGAATAAATTTTACAATCATGATAAAATACTAAACTTTATATCCTATATATACCCTAAATATGTTAGGGACACACCATAATCTAACCCTGATACCAATATAAAGCTATAAAATTGATCGTATAACTTAATTAAAGGTTACATAAGCCACAATTTGGCCACACATATCCAAATACATGCTATAAGTTAAAGGTGTAGTATCAAGAACCTTTACCCAGATATTTTGACCATTTTTATAAAATTAACTAAGATAAAATTTGATTTGATTAATAATTAAACCAAAGTTGACTATAGAGCTAAATAATCCAGGGAGAATGTCTTGTTTTAAAGAGTGTTATTTTGATAGGTTTCAAAATGAGCATCTATTCATTGAAGCTGGTGGATGGTTTGGGTCACTTGGAATGAACAGTGATGTTGTGATAGGTTATATATCATCAAGCAGTTATTCTCCAAGAATAATCCTTATTTTTCCTCCTCTATAGCACATGGCATGGCCTAGAGTAGATCTTTGAGGGACTATGGGATGAGTCACAGGTGTTAAGTGATTAAATGAAGAATTGAAGGCAAGCTAAGAGTCAAAGGAGGTTGGGCATTAAAGATTGATCAAAACAAAGGATCTAATAATACATAAACTTATGGTTCTTAAGGATGAAGGAAAAGTGTTTGACAAAATGTTTGAATAGGATAACCCAAAAAATAAGAAACCAGGATATCAATTAATGGTGCACTTTTTTTCAGGGTTAATAAAATGTTTTTGGGTAAAATAGATAGATTTTGTGATAGATTTAAAATAAAGGTTGTAGGCCTCTTTAGATTGTTCCAACTAACTTCCATTACTTGGTACATCTAGGTAAGGAGCTGCAAAAAAAATTACCATTGTCCTATTATTCATAAGGAAAAAACTTGGTCATCTCCATGGTTTCCAGATTGCATGGAGGGATGGTTGGGTTAAATCAATCTTCTAATTCCAAACATTCACCCTTTAAAGATACGATCATAAATCTTGCTTCCATTTCAAATATGATGAAATGATCTCCTCCTCAAGCTTATATTTTTTATCAAGCAAAATAGGTTCCTTCTGTGGAGATCTCAAATGAAGGACTGGATAAGTATTTTCATTCTCTAGTTGAGGATGCATTATCTATAGATTTAATGGTATATGGCCTTCTACAACTGCTTTATATAAATGGGTTCATGAAACTTGGTCACATCACTGTTAAATTTTTCTATGCTCTAAGGGTTTTTTTGTTTTCCACTTCCATGATCATCAAGATTACCAAAAATGTCTTTCAAAAGGCCCCTAGTTTTGGGGCAATACAGGCTTCTTTATCACTCCCTGATTTCTAGATTTTAACCCTCTTACTCTTTCAATCACTAAGATGCTAGTTTGGGTTCATCTTCCTAATATACCTTTACATTTTTGGCATGCTTATAAGAAAATAGCTAATGTTTTGGGGTCATTCTTAAAGAATGATCATAAGTGAGTTATTTCAGTCTTGTGTACTTATGTTAGAATTTATGTAGAGATCGACTTAATCAAAGGGGCTCCAAATATAATCCTTTTAAAATATGGAAAAATTCAACATGTTCAAGTTCTATATTATGAGAATACTACTTTTAAATGCCACAACTACAAAATACCAGGTCATATTCATCCATCTTATCCTCAAGGGCATCTGAAAGTAATGAAAAAGAAGGGAGAAAAGTCTAAATCAAACAAATGGAGTGTGCTCGATCCATTGTTAGTGGCAGAAGATTGTTTTAGATATTCAAAAACACAAAAAGATATAGAATCGAGAGATAGAAAGAAAAGAGAAAAAGTTGTGTCTACTAAAGAAAAAGTTCCTAATGAAGAGTTGAAAAAAAAATAGAATTCCCATTTGAAGCAGTCAGTCAGGGGAGTGGAAAGAGGACATGAGTCTAAAAACTTAACGCAGACAAGGATTTGTCTAAAAATAGAAATTTTGATACACAAAATCTAGATAAATAATTAGTTGTAGTGAATTTTGAGCAATAAATGTGGTAGGGGTAAAAAATAAAAAAGGTTAAAAAGGCAAGATAGATAATATTTTAGATTATTATCCCACCAACTGATGTTTGATACTAGTTTTTGGGTGATATATAGGCTTATTTTTTGGTTTCTTTTATCCTTGTGGTTGTTCATTATAGTTGGTTCTTCTAGGCCATGGCATTTTTAACCTGGTTTGTTGTGTAACTTCAATATTAATATAGGGCATGGATCCCATCAAAACCAATATTAATTAAAAAAATTATTATCAATTTCCCCAAATTTCATCCCTCATTGAACCAAATGAGTAATTGGTTCAACTAGGGACTCAATTAGGGCAAATTGAGCCCCATATCACATTACATGGTTATAATTAGGTTCATGGGCTTGATTTCTCAAACCACTTCCCTTGTTAAAATAAATAAGTAACTAATATAATCAAGGATTGATTTTATTAAAATTGAAAACCAAATCCAACTATATGGTCACAATTAGGATCATGGGGCTTGACTTCATAAAATCACATCTCTCATTAAAAGAATTGAGTAAGTTTTCAATCATGGAGTAGAAAAGGGAAAATTGAGCCCAAAATCACATTATCTTATCACAAATAGGTTAACTAGAGTCAATTTATCCAAATTGCATCCTTTAATAATCCAAATGAGTAATTAGTTCAATCGAGGACTCAATTGGGGAAAACAGAGCTCAAAATCACATTATCTAGTCATAATAAGTGTATACACATAATATTTTCAAACTTTATCAATTATTGATGCTTTTTATCTTGTAGGAAACCATCAAGTCTCAATCTCTCTGAGTGTACACCCTAAGGGGTGCACCCAGAAAGAGGTGGGTAGACCATTGATGCTTCATAGGATTGTTGTCCCTTTTACCACTTGATATCTACACACTTGTCTCCTAAAAACCATTCCCCTAAGTTGTGTCTCCCATTTTACACACTCCTCTAGTATTTTACTAGCTTCATTATCCCTCTCCCTAACCTAAACCCATTTTTAATGGTTTATATGACTATGTTAGCCACATCAACCTTGTATTATTATTGATAAAACTTATCAGAGTCTAGGTCAGCCCCTGGTTGACCTAGTTCATGACTTAGTTTTTGACAATTATGATACTAGGTCGACTGGGTCAACCTTGTTAGTCAAAACTTTTAGAAGGTTTTAGGGTTATATTCACCTATATAAACACATCCATTTTGCCATTATTGGAGAGATATCAAGAGTTATTATTCATTTTTAATTTTTTACAATCTACTTTTCCACCATTCTACTTGAAGAGTCTTAGCTTAGGGTTTCTACTTGGAGAAGAATATAGTCTTATGGAGAAGTCTTAGATGCTTTAAATTTTATTAGTGATCCTTAAAAACTATAATAACCTCTTGTGAAGCACCTTTAGCCAAGGGAGAGATTGAGTCTTAATGGGTTCATCTTCTAAGTATCTCTAACTTTTCTCCTCTTTGGTAGATAGAAGTATCATAAGTAATGGCTTTAGAATAATATTTCTCTCTCCATGCATTAGGGTATTACCTATACATAGCTTAATTAGGATTCTCTTATGCAAGTTTACTTTTATGTTTGTTAAGCCCCATGTTGTGCCACAAGCTTTGGTGAGGACCAAATTAGATTTTTATTTACTTGTTATTAGTATAGTGAATATGAAAACATAGGACCTAGTTAGGGTTATTACATAGTTTTTATTGACTGGAGGCTTTAGAACCCTCCCTAGTGATATTATTATGGTAAGAGATCCCTTGGCTAGGTCTAGCAAATCCATATTGGTCATGACCATGATTATCTGATGTATCCCCAATTGGAAGTGTAAATAAGATCTATCTTCTCTGAGCTAGGATTGATTTATAGAATCTATTGCATTTCCCATTTCATACAATAAGGTCTATGGGGCTTGATTTCCCCAAATTTATGTCCATAATTAAACAAAATGGGTAATTGGCTCAATCAGGTACTTAATTAGGATAAATTTAGCCCTAAATTATAATATGTGGTCATAAATAGGTTCACAAGGCTCGATTTCCCCAAATTATGTCTTTTATTGAACCAAATAACCACATGAACAAGATTCACATTCGTCATTAAGAGATTCATGTGAAAGAGTAACAAAAGACATAGTACTTTTGGTTTTTTGATCAAATTAGGGTGTGTACCTTTGCCCCCATTTTATTTTAGTAATGTAATGAAATGAAATTACTAGAGTAAAAGAAAAAGAGAAACAAACACATGTACTTACCTATGCAAATGTGTTTTGGACCTGGCCCACTTCTTGGATAGAGAAGTGGACAGGAGTTGGAATGATGTATGTGAAGAGAAAATCCACAATTATGGATGCCCCTTATACTAAATCTAAATAGTAAACTAAATTATGAGTAAAAAACCTTATTTTTTCCCCACCTTGATATCCAAATTTAATCTGAGAATTTAATATATAAATGTGGAGAAATCAGGCCTACTTTCCCCCACTCTAGTATCTGGACTGAATCTAAGAATGTAATATGTAATTGTGGAAAAATAAGGATTGCTTGCCCCTACTCTGGT
This sequence comes from Torreya grandis, assembly GCA_037957365.1. NCBI lineage: Eukaryota > Viridiplantae > Streptophyta > Pinopsida > Cupressales > Taxaceae > Torreya > Torreya grandis. Next base: position 2,727,151 of record JARHVA010001439.1, on the reverse strand, counting down.
ATCTGGACTGAATTTAAGAATGTAATTTATAACCATGGAGAAATAAGGCATGTTTTTCCCCACTCTGGTATATAGACTAAATCTCACAATGTAATCTATAAATGTGAAGAAACAAGGCCTACTTCCCCCACTCTAGTATCTAGATTGAATCTGAGAATGTAATCTATAATTATGGAGAAATAAGGCCTTTTTAGCCCCACTCTAGTATTTGGACTAAATCTAAGTATGTAATTTGTAAATATAGGGAAACAGGACCTAATTTCCCCCACTCTAATATATAGACTAAATCTAAGTATGTGATCTATAACTAGAGGTCAAAACTGTGGCTCATCTTTCATAATTTGGGTCTAGTGAAAAACTATGGATCAATTACTATAGACAACCATGTGACCCAAACCAGTGAAATCCTAGTGACATCCTAGTGGCAATCTGAGTATAATATAGTAATCATAACTTAGAGAATGGTATAACTTTCCATTTCATGTGTATAATCTAGTGGAACCCTATGGGATCAAAGACATGTGCCCTACATCATACCCCAAAACCTAATATTTAAGTAATGTAACTGTGTATCCGAACTAATATCTAACAAGATCATGGAGACCTATAACTTTGAATCAAGCTATGTATCTAAATATCTAATCCTATATGTATATTTTAGCCTATCTATATATGTGTGTGTATCTACACCTAGACCAATCTATGTGTCTGTGTAAATCTATATAATATGCCAATCTGTGTGTTTGTGTAAATATGTATAGTATGCCCCCATTTTGGTGAGAGAGTCAAGACTATGATAAAAGTGTCAAACCAAAAGTGATGTTGGTAAGCATGTCAATGATAGTTATCATTGGTAATGTTTTTTTTATTTTGATTAGTTTATCAATTATAACAGAGTTGTTTTATATTGAGAGTAGAATAGACCTTTGGTATGTATTGAGCTTGTTAAGGAAATATAGGTTTTGTCATTTTGTAGAGTTGAATTGATCAGGATCATAGTTAACTGGTATGGGGTGAGAGATATCATTATCAAGTCCCATGCATAAGAAACAAATTATAAATTAGAGTTATGGTTCTCGAGATATCATGCTTGGAAGAATTTGGTATTAGTTGGCAAAATTGGTGCAAGGTCAACCTTAGATAGGTGGCATTTTTAAAACATGGATTAAACCTTAGTCAAAATTACCAACACTAGAGAATGCAGATAGAGGATTATCTGTACCAGAAAGATCTCTACTTACCATTAGGTGGGGTTGCAAAGAAGCCCAAAGACATGGAGGATGAAAAATGGGAAGTTCTTGACAGAAAGGCTCTGGGGTCTATAAGACTGAGTCTAGCATCCATTGTGATATCTAATTTATCACAGGCAAAGTCTACAGTAGAGTTGATGACTACGTTAGCAAATTTGTATGAAAAACCCTCAGCTTCCAATAAGGTATATCTTATGAAGCAGTTATTTAATTTGCATATGAATGAAGGTGGATCTGTTTCTACTCATCTAAATGATTTCAATGGTATTGTGAATCAATTAAGTTCAGTGAATATAGTGTTTGATGATGAAATAAAAGCTCTTTTAATATTATGTTCTTTGCCTGAAAGCTGGCATGGCTTAGTAATGGCAGTAAGTAATACTGCATCTACATCAAATATTTTGAAAGTAGAGGATGTTGTTAGTGTTATCTTGAATGAGAAAATACGCAGGAAAAGCACAGAAGAGACATCTGGGAACGCTTTAAGTTTTGAGAGCAGGGGAAGGCAGAAAGAGAAGAGCAAGAAAGGCAGAGCAAGATCCAAGTCCAAGGGGAAATGCAGATCTAAATCCAGAAATGGCAGGAAGCCACAATGCTGGAATTGTGGAAAGATGGGGCACATAAGCAGAGATTGTTGGTCAAAAACCTAAGGAGGACAATCAGCATGAAGGAAAGGAAGAAGCCAAGATTGCAGGTATTGCATAAGATGCTTTAATTTTCTCTCTGCATAATAATATAGAATCTTGGGTATTAGATTCTGGTGCATCTTTTCATGCTACTCCTAACAGGGAATATTTCAGTGACTATATCCATGGAGATTTTGGAATAGTGTATCTAGGGGATGATGAGCCCTGTAAAATCATTGGCAAAGGTAAAGTGCAGCTGAAGATGCAGAATAGCAACACATGGGTGTTGAGAGATGTGATGCATGTTCCTATCTTGAAGAGAAATTTGATTTCTGCAGGAAAGTTAGGGGATGAGGGTTGTACAGTAACTCTCACAGCAGAATCTTGGAAGGTGACCAAGGGTGCACTTGTTATGGCCAGAGGTAAGAGAGAAGGTACTCTCTATTTGTGTAATTGTGTTACTAACAAATCTCCTTCTGTATTATCTACTTCAGATGTGGATGCTAAATTGTGGCACTCAAGGCTTGGCCACATGAGTGAGAAGGGGATGTCAATTTTTAAGTCCAAAGGTATGCTTTCAGATTTAAAAGGCATAGATCTAGAGTTTTGTGAGCACTGTGTATTTGGAAAATAGAAAAGGGTTAGTTTTCTCAAAATTGGGTCTACTAAGAAGAGGCACAAGTTGGAGCTTGTTCACACAGACGTGTGGGGACCAGCTCAGGTTGCTTCCATTGGAGGATCACAGTACTATGTATCTTTCATAGATGATGCTACAGGGAAGGTATGGATCTATTGTATTAGAAAGAAATCTGATGTATTTGATACTTTTAAAGTCTGGAAAGCTATGGTTGAGAATGAAATAGGTAAAAGGTTAAAGTGCCTGAGATCAGACAATGGTGGTGAGTTCTACAGTCATAAGTTCATAGATTATTATTACATGCATGGAATCTGTAGGCAAAGGACGGTTCCAAGGACACCTCAGTAGAATGGGATTGCTGAAAGGATGAATAGGACAATAATGGAGCGTGCAAGATGTATGAGATTGCATGCCGGTTTGCCCTTACAGTTTTGGGCACAAGTTGTTGACACTGCAGTATACCTGATTAACAGAGGACCCTCTATAGCTCTGGATGGTGGTATTCCAGAAGAGGCATGGATAGGTAAAAAGGTTGATCTCTCATATCTAAAAGTTTTTGGTTGTGAAGCCTTTGTGCATATAGATAAGGAAAATAGAAAGAAGCTTGATGCTAAGTCTATGAGATGCACGTTTATTGGCTATGGCTCAGATGATTTTGGTTACAGATTATGGAATCTAGAAACTAACAAGGTAATTAGGAGCCGTGATGTTGTTTTCAACGAAAGAGTGATGTATTGTGATCAGCAAAGGAAGTTGAATCAATCTGAGCAGAGCAATGGTGAATTGGATGAGGTAAAAGTCCAAGATGAGCTCGTGGGAAAAAGAAATAATCACTTGCAGGAAAACACAGAGATCGACGTCGGCAGGGTAGGAACCGACGTCGACAGGACAGAAACTGGCATCAGCCATACAAAGACCAACGTCGATAGTACAGGTACCGAGGTCGGTCAGGAAGAACCAGCGTCGGCCAGTAACAGGTCTGGAGGTGATCGAGGTCGGTCACTGTCAGAGAATTTGGGTGGACAGCGTGTTGTGGATGAGTCTCAGACACCCATCAAGAGGTCAGAAAGGGTGAGTAAGCCTCCAATTAGATATTCTCCTTCTTTATTTTATTTATTGCTAACTGATGGTGGAGAACCAGAGAGTTTTGAAGAAGCAATACAGGTGGAGTCCAAGAGTGAGTGGGAGCGTGGCATGGTTGAGGAGTTGGAGTCCTTAAGAGAGAACCAAACATGGGATTTGGTTGAATTGCCAGCTGGTAAGAGAACACTCAAGAACATATGGACCTACAGGTTGAAGGAAGGTGAGAATGGACAGATGAGATACAAGGCCAGATTAGTAGTAAAGGGATTTGCACAAAAGCCAGGTATTGACTTTGGTGAGATTTTTTCTCCTGTTGTTAAGATGACTTCTATAAGGGTTGTATTGTCTTTGGTTGCTTTTGAGGATTTGCATCTTGAGCAGCTAGATGTTAAGACAGTGTTTCTTCATGGAGATTTGGATGAGGAAATTTATATGGAACAGCCAGAAGGATTCGAGGTCAAGGGTAAGGAGAAGTTTGTGTGCAGATTGAAGAAAAGCTTGTATGGCCTCAAGCAAGCTCCTAGACAATGGTACTTAAAATTTGATAGGTTTATGACTGAGCATGGCTACAGTAGGTGTCAATCAGACCATTGTGTGTATTTCAAGAGATTTGATAACGGTAGATATATTATTCTATTGTTGTATGTAGATGACATGCTAGTTGCAGGATCTCACATGCAGGATATCTCAGAGCTTAAGGTGAAATTAGCTCAAACGTTTGCTATGAAGGATTTGGGAGCAGCAAAGAAAATCCTTGGCATGAGCATTAAGAGAGACAGGAAAAATCACAGGTTGATATTGTCTCAAGAAGATTATGTGGACAAGGTGTTGAAACGGTTCAATATGCAGGATGCTAAACCGGTAAGCACACCTTTGGCTGGACATTTTAAGTTAAGTAAAGAACAATGTCCTAATTCATATGATGAGGTAGAGTACATGAGTAAGGTTCCATATTCTTTCGCAGTAGGAAGTTTGATGTATGCAATGGTGTGTACTAGACCGGATATTACCCAAGCAGTGGGAGTGGTAAGTAAGTATATGGCCAATCCAGGTAAGGAACATTGGAAAGCAGTTCAGTGGATCCTTAGATATCTGAGAGGAACCAGCAATAGGCACTTGTGCTATGGAGGTTCAGATACTTCTCTACATGGTTATATAGATTCAGATATGGCAGGTGACTTAGATGGCAGGAGGAGCACTACAGGTTATGTTTTTACTGTAGGTGGAACGGCGGTTAGCTAGATATCTAAGTTGCAGAAGGTTGTTGCCTTGTCAACTACAGAAGCAAAGTATATTGCAGCCACAGAAGCTAGCAAGGAGATGATATGGATGACACGGTTCATGGATGAGCTTGGTAGGGAGCATGAGAGTTGCAGATTGTATAGTGACAATCAGAGTGCAATCCATTTGGCTAAGAACTCAGCCTTTCATTCAAGAACAAAGCACATACAGCTAAGGTATCACTTCATATGATAGGTATTGGAAGATGGTGAGTTGAAGCTGGAGAAGATCCATACAGATAGGAATCCTGCTGATATGCTAACAAAGCCGGTTACTAAGGAGAAGTTGAATCTTCATTCAACTTCTGTTGGTCTTCATGATTGAGTTGAAGATGGAAGAGCTAGAAGATGTTGTACAGGTACTGGTGTAGCTATTTATCTCCAAGTGGGAGATTGTTAGGGTGTGGAGCTAAAAGCTTCACCAAGGAAGCATACATTATCAGTTTTGAGTCTACACAGACACCGGCGTCGGTCAGGAGCGACCGACGTCAGTCATAGGCAGTTGTAGAGGCGCCGACATCGGCAGAGGGTCGGCCGACGGTAGTCATAGACAAGCAGCAGGAATCGACGTCGGTTACCTGCGTGTCCAGAAAGCTATTTTCGTGGACAGAAGCGAGTGTTTGCATGATGAGTTTGAGTTGTAGTCTCAAGCTCGCGTCTCTATTATTGGCAATACTATTTTTAGAGCCCTTGTTCAAGTGGCTTAACTGCTTGTTGGGTGTACATGCTCAAGTCTCCTAATTCTATATGTAGAATTAGATCTTCCTAGCTTTGTAGTGGATTATTGTAGTTGGGTGAATTATTGTAATTCATTTTATGTGAAGAACAGTACAAAATTGAATCAATCCAGGCTTGTTGGAGTTGATTGTTCTTGAGAGAGATAGCTCTTGAGGAATAGAGATCTATTAAGAGATCTATACATCTAGGAGAGGTGTGGAAGAAAGAAGCTTTCTTCAATTGTATTCCTTTTGTAAAGAGTTTGTTAATACAAGTTTTTAGGGTGGTTTCTTGTATCTCTTGTTCTGTGCTATTATCTCATTGAGTTACTTGTCAATCTGATTTAATTCCGCGTTTATTGCTTTCACAATTGTAATCTATTGTTGGATTGATCCCCCAACAGATAGCATAATAAAAAAAACTAATTATACCATGAAAGTGAATTGCATCCTCTTAGCACTTACTAAGTAGTTTATTAGGGAACAACATTCCATTAATAATCTTAACAATGTTCAACATATTATATTAGTGACAAAGTGACATGATGAATGGTATTGAATGACTTATGTATAAGCATTATGTCACACATGGCCTTTCCTTGCTAATTCATCAATGACTTTTGATATCTAGGTATTATTATTTTTTAAACCCATTAACGTAGGGTATCATAGGAGTCAATTAAGTAAATATATTTTTTATTTTAGTTAATGAAATTTCTGATAAGATATATTATTTTAACAATTTTAAAATTTAGTATTTATAAATTAAAGAATATTTTTTTCTTGATTTAATAAAATATTTTATTTATATTAATAATATTATTATAATTATGTATTGGATTCATGTAATATGTTTTTCATTCTCATTTATTATTTTTGGCTTCTTGTAGATATTAATATCTAAATTAAATTCATCAGGATTTGATTAAATATTTTTTAGAATATTGTGTGTAAGTTCTTTCTTAACCAATTGAATAAGAACATACATTTATTTAATGTTGTACAATAATTCATAATTTGGTATTATACATGTTCACCTCTTTGTCATAGGACAACCCCCATAACATAGGTACTAATATATGTTTCTACCTCAAAGGGAAGCTACAAATTAATAATAGCTAATACACAAACATTGAAAATCTTATGTTTAAACATATCAAATGTATTTTTTTTCTTCTTACCCCCAAATAAAATTATTACCACTTGTTGTAATGGCATGTAAAGTTGCAACTATGGAATATAAATTATGTATGAACTTCCTCAAATATTGAACTACACCAATGAATCTCCTTATTTTAGTCATATTTTAAGGCTTTTTCCAATTCATGATGGCCTCTACCTTTTTAATATTAATCTTAAATTCCCTATCTCCAATCACATGATTTAATAATTCAAATAATTTTTGAAAAAACTCATATTTATTCAAATTTAAAACAAATTTATTCTCCTTCAAAACTTGCAAAACTTGTTTCAAATAATTAACATGATGATCAAAAGTTATGCTAAAAAAAGAATATCATCCCAATATATAATGATGAAAGAATCAATAAATTGCCTCATTACCTCATTCATCAACTACATGAAGGTACCTGGTGCATTGCATAGACAAAAATGTAGACTTGACCATTCATACAAACCTTTCCTCCTCTCGAATGTTGTATTCCAAATGTCCACTTCCTTAATTCTCATTTGGTGATACTCAGATTTCAAATCAAGCTTAGTAAAATACTTAAAATGCTAAAGTTGATGAAGAATATCATCAATCCATTAAATAGTGTACTTATTCTTAATGGTTATTTTTTAAAGTGCTCTATAATCAACATATATTCTCTATGAACCATCTTTCTTAGGTACTAAAATAATAGGAGAGATACATGGATAAATACTAGGATAGATTACACCTTAATTAATTGAAGACTATAAATATTATTTTACCTCATTGGCATCATTCAAGGACTTCCTAAACAACCTAAAATTTAGAAGTGAACCATCTAATAGCAATATAATTTCATGATCGATAGACCTCATTGATGGTACCCTCATGGGCTCATGAAAGACTTCCTTGAATTGTTGCACCAACTCTCCCATATGCTTTTACTCTTTGTTAATAAACATCCTATAATTATTTTTATGTGAAACCACTTATTTATTTTGAATATCTCTTAAAAGAAGTAAATAAAACTTCCCACTTTCATTAATAAGCCTTTTATCTTGAGATGCACTTACCAAAGATATTTTAGAATCACCTTTGTAGGGTAAATTGATGTAGCTCTTTCTATCCTTTGCCAAATGGTATAAATTGACTCTTCTCATGAAGATAACAACCCAAATATATAAATAAGGTCTGCCAAACATTACACCACACACATCAAGAGGCATAACATCCACTATAATTTTGTCATTGAGATATAAATTTAAGCCTCCATTTTTAAAAAAATGGGATAGATTACATGATTCAGAGAGTTCATATTGGTTTAAAATAGTAGTTTTGTTCAAATTATGAGACCTGTGTTTGTAGAATGGGACACATTTTGGGGGAATATGCATAAATTTCTATAGGAACATAAAAATTATAAGTTTTCATATATTTCAAATTTTGGACAATAGGATATATAAATATATAACATCCTATATCATACTAGCATTGATTAGATCAAATTATGGGGCATGAACATTTTTCATGCACACATACTATTACAAATTTATATTTAAGAGCATGGCATTGATGTGACATTGATGGTACTAAAGGTAGTATATTGAATCTATAAAGCCATCTATAGCACTTTATTCACCCTATATTGGCTTAGCATAGAATCCCCCTTTCATCTTGAGGTTCAAGACTAATTAAATGAGTAGTGTGGTTGAATATTATGATCACTCAATGGCCTATAAATACTCCCAAGGGTTGAGGAGTTTATTTTCCCAACCCATGACCCTTACATTAGTTCACTTCCCCATTGAGGCAAGATTACCACCAATTCTATAAATGCTTTAGCAAGAAGCCCAACCCTCAAAAAAACATAGTCTCAAATACTTTATCTAGAAGCATCATATCCAAAAACATCATGGGGAAACATGGTTCACCCACTTACATGTGTATTCATTCCTTGCTCTTTAAGTTTAAAAATTTTGAAATTAATTCTAAATTTTATTTCACATATGGACATTAATTTTCATATGTTCATTGTAGGTTTGCTTGGAGAAAGTTACACCCTTAGAGCCTTCTCCTAAATAAAAAGTCTATTTTACACACTCATGTACATTTTTTTATCCTTTTACTCTAGCATTATTTTTTATTTCAATGCTATAATAAAGGGGGGGGGGGGGGGGGGGGGGGGGGGGGGGTTAATCACTAACAACAGTTGGTATTAGACACTTAACAATGTCATTATTGACCTATCTTCACATTACATGACACATGCATATATATGGCTCTTCTACACCTTTCTCTTCTATCCACATACTTTCCATGGTCTAACCTTCTTGATTTTATATTAGTGACTTACATGAATTCTCTCATAAGTGCCTAACCTATTCATTATCATATTCAAACTATATCTATATCATCACATCAATATTCCTACTTTTTGGACAAGTCCATCAGACTTAGACATTTGCATAATTTAAAAATTTCCCAACTCTAAAGGACCTATCTTCATGTTGAACAATGGCCATTTTATAAATTAAAATGATCTTTATAGATCGATCTATACATTTCACATGTCAATGGCATGAGAAAGTGCCCCAAGAGTCTCATATAAACACACAATATGTCTAAGCCTATTTCATGATCTACCATTCTTAATAAATCCTATTTTAACACTTATAAATTCAAAGGTACTGCCCTAAACTTACCAACTTAGTAATTAGTCACTAGAAGCAGGCCCTATCTAGGTATGAAGCACCTAAGCCAAGTCAAGTTTACCATTTTCAAAGTGTCAAAATCTAGATTACATATTTCATTTATTAAAGGAGCACCATTGCATACATACACCTAAAGGGGGAGAACTACATACAGCATGACTTCCCTCTTAATATTATTGGGTATGTAGACAATTTATTAACACATTCATTGGGGAGTGATTGAGATTACATCAACCTACCCTTTTTAGGCCTAAACCTAATTTTGAAAGTGGAACTAAGGTTTAAAATAGGGGGCTAGGTTTATATATATTATGCACATGATGATCCCTTGATATCACACACAGAGACAAATTAAAACTAGGCACAACAACTTGTACCAAAACATAGAGACACGGTCTACATGGATGAATCTTTCAAATGATAGATGTTATCATCCAACACATAAATCTATAGAATGAAAAAAAAATTAGCTAGTTTTAGAAACCTAGTTCCTAATTTGAGTGACTCATAATCTAATTCCATCTATTCTTGTCATATGCACATTGTCTTAGTCCTGCACAAAACATTAACATGCTAAGTATATGAATCTCCTTAGTAATCTCCATAAATAGTAAATAAAATTATGTAATCATATTCTACCTTTACATTCATAATTTGTGTATCATTGTTATACTTTATATAATCTAGATAGTTCAAAATTTTAAATACTTGTTTAGATAACTTGATCAAAAATAAATAAAACACACACATTCTAGCACTATTATAATATTTGACTTTCTTTTCTTTTATCTGTGTTTTTATTTTGCCTCCTTAATACAATTACTAGTACAATGTGTGTGTTTGTGTGTGTGTGTATGCATGCATGTGCACATGTATTAATTGAATGAATTTAGAGAAAATTTATCTAGATTAATAATTTTTAGGGATTTTAAACATGTTTAAAAATCCTCTCAAGTCGATATTCATAAATAATTATTCTATAAGGATAATTTATAAGACATAGAGTGTTTTCAAAATTTCTACCAATAAAAAGTTTAGAGGGTGAGAAGTCTAAATGTTGAGAAATCTAAAGCAGTGAATTACACCTGTTATTTGTCTTTATGATAAAAAAATGTTCTAGGAATTATTTGCTAAAAGGGTCATCTTGCCTTATGATCATTACCAAAAATACACAAGAAAAAATATAATTAAGATAATAACTACTTTATTAATTTTTACTTATATATTTTTATGAAAAATACAAGGTAAAGGTTACCCATTGAACATTGTTTCTATAGACACTTTTTTTGGTGTGACAATAAAAAGTAAATATAGTCTCATTTGGCATTTGTGCCATCCATGTATGCATGCAAGCAACATATACGGGTAACAACATAATACTGTGTCCCACTAGCTGACCAGAAAAAAATTAAAAAATAAATCCTAAAAAATACTTAATGATTTTTTATAAAAAATAAAAATGTATATACATTACATATTTTTTTATATAGTCTAAAACATATTTTTTGATTAATTTATATGACCCAAACATAAGTATTTTGAGGAGAATATGAACGTGTATGTGGCCTCTTTATGCCAAAAAGTGAGACACACTATTATGCTTTGACCCATACGTATATATATACATTTATCATGTATAAATAATATAATGATTGTGGATAATAATAGTGGCAATCAAGAAAATGGGGCCACTAAAAATTCACAAGCATTACCTGCTATTTTTATACATGGACTTCTTCAATCGACATTTGGTTTGTTAAATGTTAAGTGTATCCTAAAATAAATACATCAAATTTTTGTGCATCCCATCATTCTTGACTAGTAAATTATGCTAGGAAGATGAGAATAACACAATGCCAATAAATTTCTATGACCAATTTTGTTTTCAAACATGCTTGACCAACCATGCACATGATTTGAAGTTGGAGCACAAGAATGCACATTTGTTCAAGCATGAGAAGCATCACAATGATGATTGATGGAACTTGAGTAAAAGCATTGAAGGTGTTTTTAAGATTATCCATACTTTATTTTAATGTTTTTATTTTTTTAGATGCTAGGAATATGCTAGCAAAGTTGAACTATTCATAGTGTTTTCTTAAACAACTTCAATAGTTTATGTCAAGCATCCACTAGACTTTTGCACTTATCATTTAAGTATTTTTTAATTAAAATTTTTATGACAAACTCATATGTAGAAGATTTGACATGATATTTATATGTAATTATAACTTGTAGTGCCTCATTCAATTAACCTTCTCTACATTATTAGGATATGGATAATATTTGAAATTTTATTACAATAAAACATTGTTATTGTGTTTGTTTGATTTTGATTTCTCAAACATAATATATAATTTATTTATCATATTACAATGAAATGCTTATTTTTTCATAGTTATTTATCTTCTCTGGATGATATTAGTAGTTTTGTTTTTAAATGATACCTCATTTGAGAATAATATAATGTGGTATTTATTTTAAATAATTATATTTTACTATTAAAAAAAATGAGATTGATTGATTATATTTTACGTAACCATTCATTACATGTGAACAAAGGCATTTCTACGAATCTAAAAAGGAATATTTTACACATATTTAAAATCTTATCAAGATGATCTTCATAAATAATTACTCTATAAGGACAATTTATAAGACACTGAATATTTCAAAATTTCTACCAATGAAAAGTTTAGAGGGTGAGGAGTCTAAATGTTGAGAAATCTAAAGTAGTGAATTACACCCGTTATTTGTCTTTATGCTAAGAAAATTTCTATGACTTATCTACTAAAAGGGTCCTCTTGCTTTATGATCATTACCAAAAATACAAGAGAAAAAATGTAATTAAAATAATAACTATTTTATTAATTTTTACCTGTATATTTTTATGAAAAATACAAGGTAAAGGTTACCCATTGAACATTGTTTTTATAGACACTTTTTTGGCGTGAAGAGAAAAGGTAAATATAATCTCATTTGGACTTTGCACCTTCTATACATGCATGCAAGCAACATATATGTATATGTATACATATATCATGTATAAATAATATAATTATTGTGGATAATAATAATGACAATCAAGAAAATGGGACCACTAAAAATTCACAAACATTACTTACTATTTTTATAGACAAACTTTTTCAATCAACATTTGATTTGTTAAATGTTAAATAAATCCTAAAACAAATACATCAAATTTTTATGTATCTCATGATTCGGAACTAGTAAATTGTGCTAGGAACATGAGAATAGCACAATGCTTGTAAATTTATATGGCCAATTTTGTTTTCAAACACACTTGACCAACCATGCACATGATTTGAAGTTGGAGTACAAGAATGCAAAGTTGTTCATGCATAAGAAGCATCGTAATGGTGATTGATGGAACTTGAGTAAGAACATTGAAGGTGGTTTTTAGGTTATCCATACCTTATTTTCATGTTTTTATTTTTTCACATGTTAAGAGTATGCTAGCAAAGTTGAATTATTTATGGTATATCGAGCATCCACTAGACTTTTGCACTTGTCATTTACGTATTTTTTACGTAACCATTGCTTGGATTTTACGTAATTCTTCATTGCATTCGAACAAAGGCATTTCTACGAATCTAAAATGGAATATTTACAGTCTTGATGATTGAAGCCGGCCAATAGAGGCGTGACGTCGACCTCGAACATTTAATCTGCTGTTAATTTATTTTCCTATTTTTCATGCGGGGAGAAATAATTATTGCATGTAAATCATTGCATATTAAAAGTAAAAAAATACATATAATCATCGTAGAAATACACATATCACAAGCATGGTAATTGAATGTGCTCAGTTATGGACGGAACAGTTTGCTGGAACAAAGCCCAGAAGAGATAGATTGCGGTCATACTCAACAACGAAATTTTGCTGTAGAAGATTCCCAATAATGGACTGTCCTTGCAGCGGATTAAACCCCACGCATCTCACATCCTTTTCAATCTCCAACATATAATTCTCAGTGGGTGCTGTGAATTTGTTTCCTCCTCTCAAACCGATCGAAAACTCTGGGAAATTCAGATTACTGACTCCTGATGTGTTGAAGCAGAGATCGAATCTCTGAGGAGACTTAGTCGAGGCCCTGGGATATGTAATTGCAACACGCAAGGCCTCCATTACCATTTCGTATGCCTCCTCTGCGAAATAGGTGAGCGAAGTTCCAGAATCTATTATGGTTCCCCCATTGCCTGCTTCGTCCATCTCCCAAACACTGCTGGATATGGGCAATTTTTTCCCATTTACTGTGATATTGTCAACACCCACATAGTAGAATGAAGATTTTCCCTTGAAGATTGGAGTATATTGAATTGTTTCTCGCAGTGAAGATGAAACCTCTGTGTGATCTCCGAAGAAAAGGGAGGTCTTGGCTGTGGTGGGCTGGAGATAGTCCGCCAGGCAGTAAGAAAACTTAGTTCCGTACAATTGGCTGGTTTGGGTAGAGAAGGAGTTGAAGCCTTGACCTAATCCCAGCACGCCTCCGGAGCTTACCTCTGACTGTCCCTGGTTATTTGTACCGCAGCCCATGTAGAGCTTCTCTGCCTTCAATGGCGTGCCTTCAGTCGACTCCAACGTGATGGTGTCTTGAATGTAAGGGCCCGTGGTGGAAGAATTGTCCAGATATCCATAACTGTACCTGCATGCCTTTTTGGGTCTGAAGATGCAGCCAAAATCGGGAGATACTGCATAGCAATCTCTGGAGTAACATGGTACATAGGACAGAGAAGACGAATTATCAGGGCCAAATACAGGAAAAACAGTAGCGTTTGAGGTAGATGCAGCGTTGCAGTTGACCCATATTAGATCGCTGCCTGTGTCTGCAATCGGGAGCACTCTCTGAGGGGGAGTTCCGATATAAAGCTCTACGAAGTAGAGTGCCGCACCCAAAGTGGCCCCCGATGCTACTGGCATGGCAAAGGATGTAGGTCCCGTTTTCGAATCCACAGGAGACAGAGCTGCAGCAGGCTGATTGTTGTTTGCCCCTATGGATGATCTTATTCTGACCGAGTCCAGATGCACCAGATCCTGTAGCCTCTCGTGGATGTTTGCGAATTTCCTGTAAAACGGACTGTGTGGTGAATGCCTGTGGATCATCTTCATCTTCACCTTCAATCCCTCCGCCTGTTCTTCTACCGCACTAGACAAAAGCATGATCACAACAATCACTCCAAAGCCCATATATCTTTCCATTTTCAAATGGGTATGCCGGGACTCAGAAACTAATAATTCTTGATGATCCCTACTTATATCAGTCCTTGATTTACGATAGAAAACTGTTATCAGATTGTAAAATGTAATAATCCTTCTAAATTCATATATCAAGAACGGATAAAAACATACAATAGAAAACTACTCAACCTTACAAGTACTAGTGAGAAATCTCTGTTTCTAAGTTTTAAAATGAAAACTTCTGAGAAATCTCCACGCTATAATAACTAATATCCAGACATTCTTAGCTCTGTGAGAGATGGAGATGGCAATGCCAAAATTAAATAACAGACAAGAGAATCGTTTTTATGACTCAAACAAGAGTGTGAAATGCATTAGAATCAGTTGAAGTCGTTCCTTAAAAGCTATCTAAAACTGTGAATCACGTTAGCGTGTCTTACTAACATAGCCGACTGTTAGCATTAAATATATCAAAATCTTTGGCCAATAACTAATTTAAAACATTCCAAACAGCCTGCTGATCCGTCGACGACACCTGTAAATACACTTGCGTCGTTGGCGGCGAGAAAGACACATGGCAAACGTCCAAATATTCGGCAGAATCTTTTGTCTATTTGATTGCGTGTGTTTGTCTAGAACAAAAATGCGGTGGCAGTCACTGTCAGCAAAGAGGGTCGGTGCCAGGTGGCATGGTATTAAAATTATTAGTGCTTCCAACGAGTCAAATGATTCACGGCTCTCTGCCTCCAATATGCGTTTGTATTGCGTCATCTCTCTCACTTCCTATTAATATTTCATTAGTGTCTCCCATAACTCTCTCTGACTCGTGTTTTTTTTGGTCTTAATACACAAATCAAGGATTATTTTAATACTCCTTTAATGTTACATTAATTATTTTTAACTAAATGTTTAATATAGAAGTTGAGTTTAATTAAATAATATCACATATCAAAAAATATTCATAGAAGCTTTAGAAATATATCTTGAATATCACAAGATTTAGTAACATTCATCAAAATATAATAGTGAAAATATGCATAACAAAAAAATTGGCGCATTTTTATGAGAAGCAAAGAATCATGCAAATTACGTTATGGTAAAATTTAGCCAACTAGCCAAGAGTTCAAAGTGGGAACTTAGGTTGGAGATCCAGGAAGCCCAATAGTGGAGGGAAGATGAAGAATGGGTGGACAATGATCAAGAGTGTCAAGCAATAGCAAGATCCACAGAGAAACTCCTGACTAGGGTTGCATACAGTGCCAATTACATCCCCTTGGGTAGTAATAAGCTTCTTCCCCCTACCTGTAAGGTTGAAAGCTCGCCCTTAAAGCTTCCTTCAAAACAAAATTTGGAGCAAGATTTGGAAGTGTGCACTTCCCCCTCCAAAGATGGTCATCTTCGACAATACAAGATTTTAGGAAAATCTAAACTCACTGAAGGCCAAGGGTTTAATTGCAAAGTTCACACGGAAGTGGCCTACAGTGAATGCTGTGAAATCTTAGGTGGCCTCTATTCAGGGACTGGAACTCACCCTTAGCTTCATCCCCAAGGGGTTTTTTGTGATGTTGTACCTGTCTATGGAAAAGAAGCATGAAATCCTAGATGGAGGACCTTAGATGCTAGAAGATATTGGTCTCTGGCTTCAAGAGTTGTGCCCTAATTTTGATCCACTTACGACTAAACAAGGGCACTTTTCGGTATGGATCCACCTATCTAGCCTCCCATTGGAGTATTGGAATGAAGGATGTTTGCAAAGGATCGAATCAATGATTGGCAATTTTATCTACATTGACTTGATTACCAGTGAAGGAATGTTCGCTTCATATGTGATGGCCCTACAAATAGGAGAAATATAAACCATAGTAGCAAAAATTGTTTGGGGAAAAAATCATTTTTTCAAAAGTGTATGTGGTTTTCAAAAAATCGTGATTAATCGAGAAAAATCGAGAAAAAGTCAAAAAAACATAAAACTATCAAAAAAATGTGGAAAAAGAGAAACTATTTTTTTAAAAAATGAAAGGCATAGAGATACATATTAGGCATTTCAATTGCATAGAGAATAGATACAGATTATGAGAGGAAGTTAAATGAAATTGTATGCTATCAAAATCAGCTAATTGTTTTCTTTCATTAATTTCTAGACTATTTAATTTGCATTTCAAAATGCATACTATTGTTATTTATAAATAAACAAAAAATGGGAGGGAGCTAATGGCAACGAGGTAGATAGGGATCAATAGGTGTAGATGTTGAAGCTCTAGGGTTAGAGCCTATCCTAATTTTAGACACAACCTCAGTGTCATACCCAACCTGTTAGGGTGTGGAGCTAAAAGCTTCAACTATTTGCAGACATGAAGAAGAGGTTGCTGAAGAACCAGAAGAACCAGCGTCGGTAGCATGACCGACGTCGGTCAAATACAGTGCAGAAGGCAACCGACGACGGCAGCTAGTCGGCCGACATCGACAGCACCAGGCAAGCAGGGACCAGCGTCGGTCGCCTGTGTGTTCCAGAACTGCTGTTGACGAATAGTCAGTTAAGTAAAGCGAGTGTTTGCATGTCAAATGACTAATTATAGTCACGAGTTGCGTGTCTAATTATTGTAGTTAGATTTCTATTTTTGTAACCATGGGATTCTATTTAAAGACCCATGAGGCATGTATTGTAATTACCAAGAAGGCAAGTAAAAGCATTGAAGCAAGCAAGGTCAAGGAGATCTACAGGTGTAAGGTCAAGGAGATCAGCTGAAGCATTCAAGGAAGGATAACAACTCAGGCTATAGAGTTGTTGTGTTGAGCAAGAGAGAGAGGGAAGGTCTTGAGGTGTGGCAAGCCTTTGAGGTGGAGGAAGAAGTGGCATCTTCCTTATTGTATTTTCTTCTAGTAATATCTAATACAAGAGTGTGTATTGTCTCTCAAATTCTTTGTTGTCACAAGTTTCTAGTTACTTTATCATTCTGGTATAATTCCGTGTTTAATTGCTTATAAGAAAGTAATCAATTGTGCTTCCGTTGGATAAGGGGTCACCTAACACAACCTTCTCCAACAAGTTAAAGTCAATTTCATCATAAATAGGGTCATCATTATTCTCAAGCTATTAAGATTTTGGATTGATTTTATCAAGTTCAATCGGTTGATCTTCCTTGATAGTACCTAACATTATCAAATAGAATGCATATATTAAGTGACTTGGAGAATAATACTTTGGAAGAATATAAATCAACTTTCTATATGAATTGAAAATTAGAACTGCAACATTTCTTAACCTTGAACTTTCTTCATCTTCAAGTAAAGATTGTGGTGGATAAACACCAAATCATTCATTCATTCTTGAGTGCATCGATTATATTTTTTGGTATATATATGCTTCAACACACTCCAACTATGCTTTCAAGTTGGTGAACTGCATGATTGGCTCAAAATGTGCATTGCCATCCGTTAAAGGTGTTTGGTTTCTTTGCCAAAGGAATCTCATCACTATGCTACAAAAATAGATTTTGTCAAAATTGTAATATGCGTAATTCAATCAAAATTTAACATTTTCACCGTACGTATGTGGAAAAATTATCTACCTGGTTTAAAGGTCTTCCTCTTTGTGATGGCTATCTTACTAAAGAAGAAACCCCTTGCCTTCTAGTACATTGGAGACTCTCCCATAGCTGCCTCAAAATATCCCTTGGAAACATTCTCCTCATGCACTTAAATAGGCCCTCTATGACCTCTGCATCATATCAAAAATAGCCACTAAAGAAGAATGTTGGATTCAATATATATATAGTTGCATGGAGGGGAGAATGCATCTATTGATCCCATCTTTTATCAACTATCTCCCATAATGGTATGTACTTGGCCTTGTTATTCTCCAATATGTTCTTAATATCACCTTTAGCCTATCAATTGCCTAATATAGATAACCCATGGGGGATTATCACCATCGATGAGTCTCAAAATTTGAACTAAAGGCTCAGAGAATAACTTAATTTTATCTACCTCTTCCCAAAAAGATAGTTATAAAATAGAGTTAGCCACCATTTTATCTTCCATATGTTTCACAAAAGAAGATTCCATCAACTCAGTTGAAATGAACATTCATATTAAATTCATTTATTGTTGAAAAAGAGTTTTCAATGTAATGAAGTGGGTTGTAAACCTTATCACCCTCATTTTTGCCATCTATGAATGTGTGCATTATATTAAGCACTCCTTTGTGGGTTTTTTTTCAAAGCATGTTTCACCCATGAAATTTTGCCTATGTCATCCAAGGTCAAATTAAGATAATGTGCCACATATGGAGTCCAAAACATAGTTCCATATTTGTCCATAAGAAGCCTCCCAATAACCACACAAATAACAACATTATTTGTAATAAATTGGACCACATTTTGTGGCCCCACCTCAATCACAACCTCATCAAATAGATGAAAGAGTGTCTTTCCCAATTTTATCATCTCAAATTCATTGACACTCTTAATAAAAATTGTGCCAATGTCACATGACACAAGTAAGTTAATGAATGTGCAGCTTCATCTGTCCATCCATCTGACATTATAATGCAACATGATTTTTTTCCATTTTTTACAATGTTTTACAAGAACATCACTCACATCCTATATAACATCCTTCAATAAATCAGTATGTAAAGCCTCGTATGATGGGACAATGAACCCAAAACTTGCAACTACAATTGTATCTGCCATATGCTAGAGTTGTACCAAAATTTAGAGATTGCCTTATTTACTTGCTCATGAACAATATTTTTCCAACCTATTCTCTCTATCTTGGTTTGCATTCCATGTGTAGTACGAAAGCTAAAAAAGGCATGAATGTTTCCCCCACCTACATCTGGCCCGCGAGGTACTGATCCAAGGTTAATAATGCAATTTATTCAGGCTAATAAATACTGATTATTTGTGTCGCATTTGGGGTGGTGACGCAGTTGGCTAGCACGTAGGTCTCATAGTTGTTTGAGTGATCCTGAGGTCGAGAGTTCGAGCCTCTCTCACCCCATATTTTACATTTTCACCTCACCTAATTTAAGTAGTCTCTCTTTTTGCGTGACCTAGGATATTAATGTCTTTATATATTATTGTTATTAATATATTATATTATTTATTATTTGATATTGCATGCCTAGTTCGAGCTCTCTCCTTTCAATGTTTTCACTCTCATTACTATGGGGATGTGACAAATATATGGTGAACGCGCAACAACGAAAATGCCTCTGTTGTAAAATTTTAGAATGTTATGCACAACACCCTTCCACTCTCTGATATGGGGTTATATATTGGGTGCTACTTTGAATAATTTTAAAAGCCCTCATAATAACAAACATGTTAAGCTATTATTTGGCATGTAACATCCCCATGCTCCAAACCTTTTTATGTAATTTTTCAGTGCTCCAAACTTTTTTATGTAATTTTTCAGTGGCCATTAGCAATCCTGATGCAATTTGCATTGGAGTAAATTCCACGTAAAAATATTATTTTGATTTAATTTTAAATTTCCTTGATTTTGATGCTAATAATGATACAAAATCATCAAAATTTAGTACTAAGAGCACAATAAAATACATCAATAAGAGCCTAATCCAGGTTGATGATCGATAGACACACAAATACCCTAAAAAAACAATTTTAGGACCTCCAAAGCAAATTAAGTGTGTACATGAGTGTGAGAAGACATTCTTATCTTTATGATTAGTAGAGTATGGTATTTAGCACAATCCCTTGTACACTTTTTGTTGCCAATATTATAAACATGCTTTGATTTCTTCTTGTTTTAGATGGGGCCAACACTGTTTGATAGAGATATATTAACTATTTAAAATTTCCTTGGTTCAAGTTTGGTGTTTTATACAAATATAATAACTATAATATATATATATATATATATATATATATATATATATATGAAGATGGCTTTCGAATCTAGGGTTTTCAACACAAAAAGAGTCCAATTTGTGGTGGTAGGTGTGGCAAGGGATTTTGGTTTGCAATGAGAGGTAGCAACGAAGAAATATTATGGGAAGACATCATCAAAACTAAAATGGATGATAACAAGGGTTACCGATGGCCTTCTTCTAGTGGAAGGACTGGATGATGGCTGTGAGTAGAGAGATCTGGAATTTTACAAGCTGCAGGCAAAATCTTTGTTCAATAAATTATCACAGGGATAGCACGAGCCCTCTTGAATGTCAATTGAATCAGGTCCTTATGTATTTCACTACATCACTAAAGCTTGGGTTTGTTACTTAACCATGTGTAACTGATCCTATCCTAAAAAGCTTGCACTTCAATATCTCGAGGATCTCAAAAATGAATTTGAAAAGTTGAACCAATCTCAAATTGAAACTGTGGTGAGGTCCTATGCTTTCATTAAATTTGATACATTTATTCATAGGACAAGGAAGCTGTACTTGGATACTCAGACACAAAAAAACCTTACCAAGCTGAATGATGACTTGTATGAAGTGCAACAAATTATGACCCAAAATGTTCAAGAAATTTTGGGAGTTGGTGAAAATTTGGATTAGGGTAATCAGATGTCTAGCCGATTGTCATTTGAGTCTCAGATATATGCTGACAAAGCTAAAGATCTAAATAGATAGGATATATGATTAGATATGCAAAAATAATTAACTAACTACTAATTTTTCATGGATGTATTTGTCCTCATAGAGACTATTGTGTCAGACATTAACATCAAGTAAAGACACCTTCACCTAATAGTCCTATCAGATCCTCAGGACACAAACATCAAAAGTCTAACAATACTATCTTTCGATGGAAATTACCATCAAGAAGTTGTACAAGCTCAAACAAAATTAAATATATATTTTAAAAAATTGAATTTGAAAATAAAAATAAAAATAAAAAAGGCTAAAAAATGTGGCATTTTCACACATACCAGGTCCTCTAGTGGTTGGGCCTATAGTGCAACCTTTAAGTGCTCAAAGTGAGTGGGAAATAGCTCTCATTGGCTTGACATCGTAGTCACTCAGAGTTTAAATTGATATCCCTGCAATGTTAAAATGAATTTAAAATTTTAAAAATTCAATATATTTATGTGATTTTACTTTGAACTATTACTTATACACAACCATTTTGCCATTTAATATTTGTGAAACTTATGCACACAATATCTTGTAAACCATAAATTAAAAAACATGAACAATAAGTTGCATTGGAACATACATAATGTGATATTTTACTTGATAATATATTTGAGATGACCTATGTTGATTCCCATATTACAAAATTTAATGTTTTACTCCTCATATGATCATTTGACCTAATTCTATAAAACATGGCAACATTTCTCCAAAAATCACAATAAGGTTAATATTGCTAGAGCAGTTATTAACACTATTCATACATGAATGTTAACCATGACTAATATACATAACACATATTAGAGACAATATAATTGGTGTGCACTCCTAATTATATAAAAAAAATGTGATTAATTCAAATTCAATCACTGCACAAATACATCAAAATGAAAGATGGTATTTACTCATTTACCATATTTAATATACAGAATAACACTATAATTGATACTAAATGTATATCATTACATTTGATATTTATGATTATAACACATAGTTATCCATACATACATTTTGACATAATTGATTACATCAATCCATCCCTTATATCAAAAGGTGGGCATACAATGGGCTTTTAACATTGCAAACCAATATTGAGAGGATGTAGATATTTAGATGAGTACAAAAAGATTGATTCATAGATTTTGGAGTGATACAAATATTAGAATTTACAATTTAAAAACATATTTTAGGGGCATATGTGCTCTATTTCATAGGACACGATTGATAAATTTTAGACTACTACATAGTCATATACAATTGGGGGCATATGCAAAGCAAATGTGCTCCATTTTCTAGAAACATGAACTATAAGTTTCACATACAAACAATTTGAGATACTATTTATCGGATTAGCATATAGATGCATATCATTCCATATCAGTTGGAACTAATTCAGAGGGGCATGATGTTGGTTCATGCATATACATATTATTTAAGATTACAATTGGCACTTATTCAGTGGTACATGGTGTTGGTTCATGCACATTTACACATTTTCACTTTACGAGTATCTATCCAGTATTTTAAAGTGTGTATCAACCTTGAATAAATGATTCCATGTTTAGTGGTTTACTAATTATTGAATGAGTAATACAGTTAATATTCTACCATTGATGACCTATAAATTACTCTACAAGTCCATTCTATGGTTCTTACCTTTCATATTAGGGTTCAAGATCAATGTTATATTAGTTACTTGAGCCATTTTTGTTGAGGTTCAATGATGCTCAACAATCTTGGCATCACTCCATGAGTATAATAAGAGAATCCTCATTTCAACATCAATACTAGGCACACAAGTATTGTGGTTGAGATTCAATGATGTTCAACAATCTACACATTACTTTCTCATTACCACTTAGAAGCTTACCCATTTTTCTGGCCATGAAGTGAAAAAAACTATAAGAATATTTCTCCATTGGTTGGACCAATTGATGATCCATAACATATCCATTCTCCATAGTGTAAGCATGTTATAAGAGTGGTATAATATCACACACACATAGGTATAGTAGTTTTGTGGATATCTTTCAATTTCTTATTATGATTATATCTTTTGATGAAGAAACACTTATTTGACCATATGTTATTTTTAGAGTAGGGATCCACATTTAAAACAATAAAATGTGCTAAACATTCAAGATTTCATGAAAACAATTATGAAAATTTAATTCTTTAGGTCTAATTAGTCCTTAATATTTAAAACCTTGTTCTAATATGTGCTAATTATTATCTTAAAAATTATTTAAATTTGGACATTTGAAATAAAATCTAATTTTTTAGAGCTTATTAATGCAAATTTTCCTATATTTTGGCTTATTTTTGTATTCTTTGAAAAAAATTATACTAAAGGATTTGCAATAGAATTATTTGTTTCCTTCAAATCATTCTTAGTCATCTTTTTACTTATCTGATTATTGAATGTTTGGTCATTGATTTCATGCTCTTCTTCATAATATTTCACCCTTATTCATAGGGTTTACTGTTGGGGGATCAAACCAACAATAGATTACACTTGTGAAAGCAATAAACGCGGAAATAAATCAGATAGATAAGTAACTGAAATGATAAATAGCACAGAACAAGATATACAAGAAAACACCCTGAAAACTTGTATTGAAACTCTTTACAATAGGAATACAATATGAAGAAGCTTCGTTCTTCCACACCTCTCTCAGATGCACACAAGATCTCTCACTAGATCTCTATTCCTCAAGAGCTCACTCTCAAGTACATTCAAATCCAACAACCTGGATTGATGCAACTCTATACTGTCCTTCAAACATTCACAATGTTCTACTCTTACAGTTCTACACACACTCTACAATTCTAAGCTAAGAAGATCTTCCTACATATAGAAATAGGGAAACTTGAGCATGCTCTTACAACAAACAGTTAAGCCTCTTGAACAGGGGCTCTAAAAATGGTATTGCTAACAATAGAGACGCAAGCTTGAGTCCACGACTCAAACTTATCATGCAAACACTCGCTGCCGTCCACGAAAATAGATTTCTGGACACGCAGGTAACCGACATCGGTTCCTGCCATGTTCGCCTGTGACCGTCGCCGATCGACCATATCGCCGACGTCGGTGCCTCTGCAACTGCTACTAACCGACTTCGGTCGCTCCTGACCGACACCGGCGTCTGTGTAGACCCGAACCTGTTTAAGTATGCTCCTTGGTGAAGCTTTTAGCTCCACACCCTAACAATCTCCCACTTGGAGATAAACCAGCTGCACCAACCTGTACAGCATCATCTTCTTGCTCCTCCATCTTCAACTCAATCATGAAGACCAATAGAAGTTGAATGAAGATTCAACTTCTCCATCGTAACCGGCTTTGTTAGCATATCAGCAGGATTCTTGTCTGTATGAATTTTCTCCAGCTTCAACTCACCATCTTCCAATACCTGCCGTATGAAGTGGTACCTTAGCTGTATGTGCTTGGTTCTAGAGTGAAACGCTGAGTTCTTGGCCAAATGGATTGCACTCTGACTGTCACTGTACAATCTGCAACTCCCATGCTCCCTTCCAAGCTCTTCCATGAACCGTGTCATCCATATCATCTCCTTGCTAGCTTCTGTAGCTGCAATGTATTCTGCTTCTGTAGTTGACAAGGCTACAACCTTCTGCAACTTAGATATCCAACTAACTACCGATCCACCTACAGTAAAAACATAACCTGTGGTGCTCCTCCTGCCATCCAAATCCCCTGCCATATCTGAATCTACATAGCCATGTAGAGAAGTATCTGAACCTCCATAGCATAGGTGCTTGCTGCTGGTTCCTCTCAGATATCTAAGGATCCATTGAACCGCTTTCCAATGTTCCTTACCTGGATTGGCCATATACTTGCTTACTACTCCCACTGCTTGGGCAATATCTGGTCTAGTACATACCATTGCATACATCAAACTCCCTACTGCGAAAGAATATGGAACTGTACTCATGTACTCTACCTCATCATGTGAATTGGGACATTGTTCTTTGCTTAGCTTAAAATGTCCAGCCATAGGTGTACTCACCGGTTTTGCATCCTGCATATTAAACCTCTCCAACACCTTGTTCACATAATCTTCTTGAGACAATATCAACCTGTGATTTTTCCTGTCTCTCCTAATGCTCATGCCAAGGATCTTCTTAGCTGCTCCCAAATCCTTCATGGCAAACTTTTGAGCTAACTTCTCCTTGAGCTCAGAGATATCCTGCATGTGAGACCCTGCAACCAGCATGTCATCTACATACAACAATAGAATAATATATCTACCGTTATCAAATCTCTTGAAATATACACAATGGTCTGATTGACACCTACTGTAGCCATGCTCAGTCATAAACCTGTCAAATTTCAAATACCATTGCCTTGGAGCTTGCTTGAGGCCATACAAGCTTTTCTTTAACCTGCACACAAATTTCTCCTTACCCTTGACCTCGAAGCCTTCTGGCTGTTCCATATAAATTTCCTCATCCAAATCTCCATGAAGAAATGCTGTCTTAACATCTAGCTGCTCGAGATGCAAATCCTCAAAAGCAACCAAAGACAATACAACCCTTATTGAAGTCATCTTAACAACAGGAGAAAAAATTTCACCAAAGTCAATACCTGGCTTTTGTGCAAATCCTTTTACCACTAATCTGGCCTTATATCGCATCTGACCATCCTCACTTTCCTTCAACCTGTAGGTCCATCTGTTCTTCAGTGTTCTCTTACCAGCTGGCAATTCAACCAAATCCCATGTTTGGTTCTCTCTTAAGGACTCCATCTCCTCAACCATGCCACGCTCCCACTTACTCCTGGACTCCACCTGTAATGCTTCTTCAAAACTTTCTGGTTCTCCACCATCGGTTAGCAATAAATAATATAAGGAAGGAGAATATCTAATTGGAGGCTTACTTACCCTTTCAGACCTCCTGGTGGGTGTCTTGGACTTGTTTTCAACAATCTGTCCACCCAATTTTTCTGACAGTGACCGACCTCGGCCACCTATAGACCTGTCACTCGCCGTCGTCGGTTCTTCCTGACCGACCTCGGTGCCTAGTCTGCCGACGTCGGTCTCTGTGTTTTCCTGCAAGTGATTATTTCTTTTTCCCGCGAGCTCATTTTGGACCATAACTTCGTCCAATTCACTATTGCTCTGCCCAAATTGATCCAGCTTCCTTATCTGATCACTGTACATCACTCTTTCATTGAAAACAACATCACGGCTCCTGATTACCTTGTTAGTTCCTAGATTCCAAAATCTGAAACCAAAATCATCTGAGCCATAGCCTATAAACGTGCACCTCATAGACTTAGGATCAAGCTTCTTTCTATTTTCCTTATCTATATGCACAAAGGCTTCACTACCAAAAACTTTGAGATATGAAAGATCTACCTTTTTACCTGTCCATGCCTCTTCTAGAATTCCACCATCCAGAGCTGTAGAAGGTCCTCTGTTAATCAGGTACACTGCGGTGTCAACTGCTTCTGCCCAAAACTCTAAGGGCAACCCTGCATGCAATCTCATACATCTTGCACGCTCCATGATAGTTCTGTTCATCCTTTCAGCAATACCATTCTGCTGAGGTGTCCTTGGAACCGTCCTTTGCCTACGGATTCCTTGTGTATAACAATACAATTTGAACTTAAGACTGCAGAACTCACCGCCATTATCAGATCTCAAGCACTTTAACTTTCTGCCTGTTTCATTCTCAACCATGGCTTTCCAAAACTTAAAAGTCTCAAAAACATCAGATTTCTTTTTAATACAGTAGATCCATACCTTTCTTGTGGCGTCATCTATGAATGTACCATAGTACCGTGATCCGCCAATAGAGGCTACCTGAGCCGGTCCCCACACGTCTGTGTGAACAAGCTGCAACTTCTGCCTTTTCTTAGTAGACCCGGTCTTGAGAAAACTAACCCTTTTCTGTTTCCCAAATACACAGTGCTCACAAAACTCTAGATCCATACTTTTCAAATCTGAAAGCATACCTTTAGACTTAAGTATTGACATCCCCTTCTCACTCATGTGGCCAAGCCTTGAGTGCCACAATTTACAATCCACACCTGAAGTAGATAAAACTGAAGGAGATTTGTTAGTAACACAATTACACAAGTAGAGAGTACCTTCTCTCTTACCTCTGGCCATAACTAGTGCACCCTTGGTCACCTTCCAAGAATCTGCTGTGAGAGTTACTGTACAACCCTCATCACCTAGCTTACCTGCAAAAATCAAATTTCTCTTCAAACTAGGAACATGCATCACTTCTCTCAACACCCATGTGTTGCCATTCTGCATCTTCAGCTGCACTTTACCTTTGCCAATAATCTTACAAGGCTCATCATCCCCTAAGTATACTATTCCAAAATCTCCATGGATATAGTCACTGAAATACTCTCTGTTAGGGGTAGCATGGAAAGAAGCACCAGAATCTAATACCCAAGATTCTATGTTATTATGCAAAGAGAAAATTAAAGCATCCTGTGCAATACCTGCAACCTTGGCTTCTTCCTTTCCTTCGTGTTGGTTGTCCTCCTTGGGCTTTGACCAACAATCTCTGCTTATGTGCCCCATCTTTCCACAGTTCCAGCATTGTGGCTTCCTGCCATTCCTGGATTTGGATCTTCCTCTCACCTTAGACTTAGATCTTGATCTCCTCTTGCTCTTTTCTTTTTGCCTTCCCCTGCTCTCAAAATTTAAAGCGTTCCCAGATGTCTCTTCTGTGCTTTTCCTGCGTATTTCCTCATTCAAGATAACGCTAACCACATCTTCTACTTTCAAAATATTTGATGCAGATGCAGTATTAGAAACTGCCATTACTAAGCCATGCCAGCTTTCGGGCAAAGAACATAATATCAAAAGAGCTTTTATTTCATCTTCAAATACAATATTGACAGAACTTAACTGATTAACAATTCCATTGAAATCATTCAGATGAGTAGAAACAGATCCACCTTCATTCATATGCAAATTAAATAATTGCTTCATAAGATATACCTTATTTGAAGCTGAGGGTTTTTCATACATATTTGCTAACGTGATCATCAACTCTACCGTTGTTTTTGCCTGTGGCAAATTACATATCACAGTGGAGGCCAGACTCAGTCTTATAGACCCAAGAGCCTTTCTGTCAAGAACTTCCCATTCTTCATCCTCCATGTCCTTGGGCTTCTTTGCTATCCCACCTAACGGTAAGTAGAGATCCTTCTGATACAGATAGTCCTCTATCTGCATTCTCCAATGTTGGTAGTTCTTGCCATTAAACTTTTCCATTCTCAGCTTACTTTCTTCTGCCATTGCTTCTCCCACTCAAACAGAAATTCCTGCAGAAACACCTGTGAGCAACCTGTAATCTGTAACCTGTAACCTGTAACCAAGGCTCTGATACCACTTGTTGGGGGATCAAACCAACAATAGATTACACTTGTGAAAGCAATAAACGCGGAAATAAATCAGATAGATAAGTAACTGAAATGATAAATAGCACAGAACAAGATATACAAGAAAACACCCTGAAAACTTGTATTGAAACTCTTTACAATAGGAATACAATATGAAGAAGCTTCGTTCTTCCACACCTCTCTCAGATGCACACAAGATCTCTCACTAGATCTCTATTCCTCAAGAGCTCACTCTCAAGTACATTCAAATCCAACAACCTGGATTGATGCAACTCTATACTGTCCTTCAAACATTCACAATGTTCTACTCTTACAGTTCTACACACACTCTACAATTCTAAGCTAAGAAGATCTTCCTACATATAGAAATAGGGAAACTTGAGCATGCTCTTACAACAAATAGTTAAGCCTCTTGAACAGGGGCTCTAAAAATGGTATTGCTAACAATAGAGACGCAAGCTTGAGTCCACGACTCAAACTTATCATGCAAACACTCGCTGCCGTCCACGAAAATAGATTTCTGGACACGCAGGTAACCGACATCGGTTCCTGCCATGTTCGCCTGTGACCGTCGCCGGTCGACCATATCGCCGACGTCGGCGCCTCTGCAACTGCTACTAACCGACGTCGGTCGCTCCTGACCGACGCCGGCGTCTGTGTAGACCCGAACCTGTTTAAGTATGCTCCTTGGTGAAGCTTTTAGCTCCACACCCTAACATTTACAAGATTATTCGACTTATTTTAAGGCATTCAAATGAAGTCAAAACATCTAGACTTATTCATGTGTTTTCACACTTAGTCGCAATGATTTGCAACTTTCATGGATAATGACTTAGCTTTTCTGATGCCATACAAAATATTTTTTTGACTTCATAGTATTCACAACTAAAATAATTTTAAATAATTGAAGTTATAAAGGAGCTAAATTATAACTCACTATCACATGATACATTTTCACACACTCACATCTTCATGACTTACCCAAGGAATTTATCAGTGACTAAGACTTTTAGAACTGCAAAGCAATAATAACCTACCAAGAGTCAATTATTATGGACTTGCATATTTTTGACTTGACAAATAAGTTTTGTGGTGCCCAAGACTTGTGGGATTGCAAAGAAACCATAATTTTCCACTTATCAGCATCATGTTCGCTCATGTCTTGTGAACTAAGGAATTTTTGACATATTCAGTGGGAATGTGAAGCCATTGCATGTTGCCACACATCACTATTTAGTTCCACATGGAACATTATCATACCATCATGGCCCAAAGGATAGTACAATGTGATTTAAGGTTCATGCCTCTATGTGAATGTAACCCAATAAATATATGCAATGTGTCTTTATTGCATGAGTCTTTGTGGTACATTTCGTGCCTCTTTAAGAGAATGTGACCTAATCAATAGATGTCACCTATCACCACCACATCATTTACAATAGAGAGGGGCATTACATTCAAGTAACCAAATCAAAGGTATCAGCTATATGGCATAACACCATGTGGCAAGGATATGGAGGACACAATGGCACCCAACTATTAAACAAGATAATGTAATGACCATGCTACTCCCAATGACACATGGTCATATTTGATGTGTGTCATTCCCCATCAAAATTTCAATTTCGTAGGTGTTACAGTGACTCATAGTCATCCTTTGTTAAAATTTATGGCATTGAAAGAGGAGCATTTATCAAGCATGAAGTAGTCATGAGGGACTTCATCTTTTGTAAAAGACCAGTATGGCTTTCTACTAGAATTAAAATGGTAATTATGTAATTTGAAGAGATCAACATGGTCTTCTAAGTAAATTAAAGGAAAATGAAGACTTTTGGAAGTGGCAGATCACGTTGGGGTTATCCCAATGGAACATATGGTTGTGTTTTTGTCTAACTATGCCCACTCTCTTATAACTTTTATCTTCTTCTATGCATGTTGGCTATTGTAGAAAATTATCCCATTATGACTATGAATGGGATCTTATTCTCTTAATGGAAGAAATCATCTCATGACATGTATATAAAACTTTGGTAAACATTGAAAAATATCAGCTCTCCCTCTAGCTTATCTAACTATGTCACTAACAGGCTTACTCATCAATTTATTTCCTACTAAATGGATATTTTAATAGAACACAAAGAGAGATCTTTGAAATTCTATGGAATTTTCATGGGATTTTTTGTCTTGTTTTATTTCTTTTTCTTTTTCTATTTAAGATTGACACTGTGTATTTTTTATATTTAGTTGATTTCTTTAGAGGTTTATATGTCTTATTATGAGTATATTAGAATGTGCAATTTAACTATTCCAATAGTCTTTGATAGTTCACATCTAATTTGTTTTTTTTGCATTGGGATGTTGTATTGCTATTTTATGTTTCAAACTAGATATTTATTAAAAAAATTATAGTAGAATGTGTTTTGGCTATTTTTTTTAATCAATTTATCTTGCAAGTAGATACTTCTAATATTGACTCTTAATCATAGTCCCTTAGATTCTTGATTTGTGTTTATTCATATTTGAGTGCTTAACTATATTTAAAGAACATTGATTGATGTGTATTAAATATTTAATGATGTTTCCTAAGTAAAATATATACCTAGCTAAAGTTTGAATCATCTTTTCTACCTTACCCTTCCCTCCCTTTTCATGTTTTTTATGAGATCCTAGATTTTGTATCATAGCATCACTATAAAATACACACTTTGGGGTGTTTTTTTAATTACTAAGGTGAATCTCCCTTATAGGCTTGTATATCATATGTTTTTATTCCATGTAGACTACATAGGAAAGTCATAACCTTTAACTCATGCCTTGGACAAATCCCAAAAGTCTTAAAAGGAAGGGTTGAAAACACATGAGTTCTTTGGTGTGCATAAAAACCACATCAACAATAGTTACACTAAAATTCTAGATTAAATGGGGGATTTTTTAGATACTTAAAATTGGTACAAACCTTATTTACACCATATTTTTATTTGGCTTTGGACATATCGAATCTCAATTACAAATTAAGGATGTATTGGCATATTTAAATTAGTCTTATTATATATTACTAAATTTACTTGATTACGTGATACTATATTTTATCAATATGATCTTCATTTACTATGTCACAATGTTCCCTAGTCTTTTTCTACTTACCTTTTCATTTGTTAAAGTTTATGGACAATTCTAATAGACATAAACACTCATGTCTGACATTAATGAATGGGGTTGATGAAAATGTCCAGGAGCCTTTGTTGGTTTATTTTGGTCACATTTCCATTTTGACCATTCTTTTTTACATGCTATACCCCTTTCAATCAGTTTTTGTGTGCCAATTAATCCCATAATTCAAATTTGGGACTTATATATATGTAAAGCCCCTTAAAGGCATTTTGGGACAAACATTCATTGTTACAAAGCTAGTTTATAAAGTACACACTAATCTAACTCTTTACTAATTATAAAATCTAAAGTAAATTAAGGTCAAAGTTCTATTTTGCATGCTTGTATCAAGGTTGGGCCTACGTGAAATAACAACTAGATTGATGTCCACATGATCTTCCACATAATCACATTTAGAGGGAGATATACATGCAGTTTGAGCCCTCTTTGGAGTATTGGCAATGTAGGTACTACTTAAACATATGGGGTATCTAAGGATGACTCAACCCAAAATATTAACCCTTTTGCAGGGTATCCTAACCAAGATTGCAGGGCTAGGATTTTGGAAAAAGATCAACAATACAAGTTATTTATGTATGTCTAAAGGTGACTAGGGGCATAAAAAGGCATTAAAATACAACATATGCATCTTCTTAGGAAAAAATAGTGAAGTGTAACATCAACCCCAAAAATAAACTCTAACACCCCCCATATAGTGATTTCCCCCCTTGTCGATTGTTTAGCTTGTCCTTTACCCTTAATGCATTGGGACTCATTTGTGCTCCTATTTTGTGTGAAATTCCCTATTAGTCATCATAGGTAATGTCTTCGGGCCTAACCTATTTGGATTAAGAAATCCAAACAACAATGCATTTTGGCTTACATTGGATCTTAAACTCGAAACAATAATATGGCTAGATTGATTTGATTTATCCTCAATCCACTGGTCTTGGTGGTTGTCATTGCCTTTCATGAATTTGTAGACGATGATTAGCCATTTAGATTTACCTTTCAAATACTAATTTAATTCATAGCAGGAGAAAATAAACATTAGAGAAAAACTATATATTCTCATCTTATTTAGTTTTGATAGTTTGCCTAAAATTTCACTTTGCTTCTCATACATTCATACTAATTATTTTATTTCTAGTTGGCCATCAATTTTAGGCCTTGGTCAACCGTGCTTATTTGGTAAAAGTTTAGATGGCGGTTATGTTAGTCTTCATTATGATTTTAATATTGTTTAGTTCTTAATTTACGAAAGAAACATTAAAGATAATAATTAATTAGTGAAGCATATGTTTGGAAAGAAGGAAATTTAGAATTTTCAAACCTCATAGTTTTCTAGAAGAGGTTGAGTAGAAATTAAATGTGATTGGTTGAATTTGGAGACAAAAAGAGTTTGAAAAAATTGAAACTCTATAAAATCTTAACTTCTTTCACCTATAAACAATAAATTTCTCCCAAATTATTCCACATTGGGAAGTCAATGAATTGAAGTAAATGTTGGTAGCTGGAAGTTTTGTCATTTATAGGACTCACTCTTCCTATAATTTGGACGCCATGTGGAGTATAGTTAGAGGAGGTTGATTAGCGAGTTGAAGGGTGAGTCATTAGAAACAAGGATGCCATTATTGGAGAGAGGATGCCTTTAGTTGGAAGAAGAGAAGAGGAATGCAATTTTGCATATGGATAGGGAAAAATTAAAATCAAAATGTTTCCATCTGATCAATAAGTTAAAATCTATGTGTAAATTCTATCAAAAATACATTTGCCTTCATCTAATCCTACTTCAGCTGAGTTATATTATGATAGCAGAGTTTGTGTTATTATACATTAAGTATTTGTGAATAGATATGCTTAATGTCGAATTGGAAATTAAAACTATTGATCTTAGCCCTGCACAAATTTATCCATGTTGGCTTATTGTTCAAATGCATTCAATGTCCCATATAGAATTTGAGTTATCAACGTGATGCCATGAGAGGAAATCAAACTCTAGATGCTTTAAGTTTTTTTATTTTAGGAAAATATAGAAATGTGTCATGCCAATTTCTTCTTTTGTCTATTATTTATTTAGAATTTTTTTATTAATATTATTAGAATTTTGGTTGTGCCAAGGAACTAGATATCACAACAAACATTAAAATTGTCAATCATTGACAATCAAGGGAATCATATTCTTTGCTAATAATGATATAGAATATGAATATCTACATACCACTTCTAATCTTTTTATTGCAACCTTATAAAAAAAGAAAGAAAATTCAATGATACAAATATTATTAAAATATATTTTAATGAAAAAAATGAATAAGCTCTTACAAACATTTATATGATTTCTACTTTTTTTTTAAATAAATTATTTAAATAAAATTAATTGATTATTTTCATTTTCTAAACTTGGACAATTCTATTTCTATCTTCAATATAAAAATACCGATTAAAATTTAATGTGTATGCAACATTACAAAACTACTTCAAATAAATAAATAAACAAATATTATAAAACTACGATTTAAATTGTAAATCTTAATTATTTAAGCTAACAATCTAGTATCAAATTACTACTTACTACTTAGAAAAGTCTTAAAACTATATAATTTCAATCAAGTTTGTTTTCGCATGAAATTATGAATCAGCTATATTTTATAGATTGTATTGGTAAGAATACGAGGAGAAATGTCAAAGGATGATGAGATACTCTAAAGTTTGCGAATATATTTTAATTATAACTTAACTGGATGGCTGTGTTACTTTCAATATTATACGTTGTATACTGTGTAACTTTCCTTAGATCACCTCCTTTTGGGCAGTGAGATTTTGTGGTATTAGCGTTGAAAAATCTAAATGTAATAGTCATATACAATGAGATTAAAGTTGAAAAACAGGTGAGGAAATTATTTAAATAAGATGCACGGGTTTGAATATATAATTTCATCCATATACAATTGCTTCTCATAATATTTTATTTGTACTTTGAAGTTGAAGATTTTGTCTTTTTGTCTTCATTCACACCAATCCAATATTGTAACTCTTGCCTATTGAGTTAGAAAATGCTTATGAAATAATCATAATGAATGAGACACATTTGAATGTTCTCCTCCAGACGTGTTAAAATGTTAAAATCTAAACACTATAGACAAATTTGATATAGAATGTTAAAATCTATAATGGATAGAGTGATAGGTTCTAAACGTTTTTATCTCGTATTTAGAATAACTACATATGTATGGTTATTGTGAAAACATTTTTTTTCTTAAGGTATTTGGTTATGTAAGAACATTATATCTGTGTTTGAATATATAGGTATTATGATAATTTTATATGTTCTAAATGACATGAATCTTAAATTTCTAAAGAGTAATATAAACATTTCTCTTCTAAGTTAATTAATAATACTTACAATTTAGTGGAATGAATCTTAAAATATTTAGCAGATTCAATGTTAAGATTAGAATGAGTATTGTTCAGTTAAGATGTTGAGACCATAATTTTTGTATATGTATAAAGCTTCATAATTTATTTATGTTAGATTTTAAGTGAATTTGTGTAAAGAAAGTGTGCTCATAACACTTATTATTGGAAGTAGTTGCTTAACTTCATACTGTGTTGATTGTAAATCTAAATATATATAATATAACATTGGTTTAACCTTTTTAAATAAAATACTTTTGGAATTTTTAAAGCTATATGAATTGCTATTGGGAGACAGAGGCATGAGTTCCTCTTACAAACTTTGTGTGGGTTCTACTATATATTAATAATAATATCAATAAGATGTTTAGATTATTGTTATATAGAGAGAAGAACAATTCTATTTTTTATCACATACGAAAGCATTAGAGAATGTTGTGAATTTTAACAACATTAGATTATGTGAGATCGAGGCTTTCTATAACTTCAAAGACACAACAAGTTTGTAATGTTGGCTAAAAGAATGGAGAAGTATGGCCTTGTAAATCCAACATCATATTGTTATATATATGATTATGGCAATGCATATGGACATGAGATTGATTATGCTTATGGTTAGTACTAACAAATAGATATTGTTCTAGTTTACATTTCCCAGAGCTGAGATAAGCTTATTAGATTTGTGATTATTTTATTTTTCAACGACTTAAATAGCCAAACATTTGAGATAATATCTCACAGAGGATATAATTGACTAAGAAGTGAAGAACTACATTTGAACTTGATTCAATAAAAGCCAATATGTATGCTGCCAAGTTGAGGTGGGGCATTGGATCTAGGTCTTAAGCTAGGTTAGGGTTATGATCTCGCCAACCCTCAAGCTAGTCTAAAAATATTATTTTGTGGATCGTTAGTATGAGAAGGAAAATTTGAGTGCAAACCAAATGTGGAGGATTCTTTCCATTGCAACCGATCTTTTAGCAAAATGATGGTTGTGAACTGTTTATCGACCATAGTAAAATCACATCACTTTAATTTTATGTTCAATTTAAATGTTGGGTTAAAGGGATGCCTGACTTGCATAATTAGCTATAGGTTAGTGAAGGGATTGTAGGTTGACTTGGGCAAGTGGAGCCGACATGGTCATGTAGCGATTGTTTGCACATTGTTATTCATGTCATCTAGACATATGAGTTTAATCTTGATGCATTACATGTATCATGCCATGAATATGGATATATATTAGGCTTTATAAATTATGTAGATCATGTGTTGTTCATTAAAAAAAAGGGTTTATTTTTATTGTGCATTTTATATCATGCAAAATTTTGGGCATGACAGAAACATCAACAAATATGATTTGAGGTTGATGATAGTGACTTGCGCTAATTTGATAGTCAGTCATTGATCTAACTGCAAACAAAGTTTTTACAAAATGTTTTAACAAAGTATTCACATACCTAAAACACATAACAGAGTGAGAAATAAACAAAGAGCCTTCTTATCTCTTATTTATCAATTATTTCTATATGTACCTTATATGTGATAAATCATAGAAGCATTCAAGTTGTATACTATAAATGTGTATTGTATGAATATTAATTATTTATTAATTTATTTCTTAATTATATTTTTATAATCTAAAAATGAATAAAATGGGAAGAAGATAACTACTCAAAGCACAAATGGAAAAATTATAAAGGCTTGTGAATATTGGACAACATGAATGATATGCACTCAAAGAAATCATCCTCCCCAAAAATGACAAGGTAGGGGATACAACGGAAAATGAAACACAAATGAAGGATGTAGAATAGGTGCTTAAAAGTGTCGAAGCAAGAGAACATTATATAAGAAACCAATTGGAAGAGGTGGAGACA
The DNA here is from genome assembly GCA_037957365.1 of Torreya grandis. Classification (NCBI taxonomy): domain Eukaryota; kingdom Viridiplantae; phylum Streptophyta; class Pinopsida; order Cupressales; family Taxaceae; genus Torreya; species Torreya grandis. Next base: position 2,690,057 of record JARHVA010001439.1, on the reverse strand, counting down.
TGGGCACAAGTAGTAAAAGAACCAAAGGGTTAACAAAATAGCTGATAAAAATTAAATCAAGAGTTAAATGATAGAATAACAAAAATAATATGATAAGTTATATGACATAATCATAAAATGAGGTGAAGAACTACAAATAAGGGGAGGACATAAATAACCTAGCAATGGATTTCTTCAAAGATCGATTATAATGGAAAAGGATAGATCAATCAAGAAAATAGGATTTGGAAGGTGAGAGAAGGGAGAAGGGATAGGAATATCCATGTAACAATGATGAAATTTGAGGATATGACAAGGGTGCTAAAAAATAAAGGCATCTTAATAAGCTCAAATTATTATTCAGATGAAGACTTGACCCTTTTACAACTATAAGGGAGAAAGAAAGAATGAGAAAAAGTGAAGGCACCAAGGAATAAATATAGATGGACATACCTAAATGGGAAAACCTATATCACAGCTTGAAAAACCCAAAAATAAAAGGAAGTATGGCCTACCCAAGAGCATATTATGTTGGTAGGCTATAATTATAGAGGTTACCCTTGGAGAATAGGACTTGGGTTAGGGCCCATAGATAGAGATAGAGACATAATCATTCTAAAAAAAACACACGAGGATGATGGATACAAGACACAATATTTTGAAGGGTAGAAGAAGGCAATAGTTTGGAATCAATCATCTGATAATGGAAAGGGTCATGGGGGATCAATGTCATTAATAAAGGAATTTTGGGATATAAATATGATAATATAAAAACAAGATGAAAACAAACATTATTTTTGGACAAGAATCGTATAAAATGGCATGGATATTAACATAGATGCATGTTATTTTACATCCCAATATTCCAAATTTTATGATAAACATGATCTAGACAATGAAGATAATTACTAATTCTTAAAGAGGGACATCTCAATCTATAGTAATCTTGATGAGATAATGTTAATGAGGTATTTCAATGCAAGGACATCAAAAAAGCAATCCAAAATTCTAGGAGACAATAAGGACATATATATTAATCATCTTTGGTTGGTATATGTTTAACCCTAAATTTTAGAAGTGGTGGATAGGGTTAAGAATATATAAGTTTTTAAATCATAAGGGTGATAAACTAATCTATATCAAGCTAATTAATATAAAAATCAAATAAACAATATTCTGAAATTATATAATTGAGATTGATAAAAAAAAGTAAAGTACAACTATTGAAAGATATTCTAATAAATAAGAGACAATGGTACTTAGTTGGTTTAATGTGTGTAGGTAGATATGGATTTCAAATAGGTGTAAATTATGTAAGATCAATATTCTGGATTAGTTTTTAGATTCTATAAATTTCACTTTTGTGGCTATAGACACTATTATGACACTAGTGTTTGACTGTGATATAGGTATCTAGTATAGAATAATGACTATATCTAGATGCGATCAACTTCATTATTTAGGGTTTTCTATCACAATTCTATTGGTTTATTTAGATATGAGATACAAGCTATCACTCTTTGCTTATTGATCAAAACCTATCTCTTCATCCTTCTTCACCATTGAAATGAGTTTGATAAAAATGAGTTAGTGGGCTCATAGTATCGAGCTAACCCTGAAGATGTCTATGTCAATGGGTACTGCTTACATAGCCAATACTCCAAGGAGGGCCTCATAATTATGTAGTTCTTACCTATGTGTGGAAAAGTGTATGCATAAGGGTATAATATACTATATGAACATGCATGTAGTGATCTAGCTTGTAATTTGAAAAATATTGCTCATGGGATACTCTTTGAATGCTTTATACATGTATGACTACTCATATGTTTGATATAAAAATAGGGATGAATAAGATATAATAACTTGGTTGTGTAGTTGATTGATTTATCTTTAGTAGGTGCCTGCTTGGTATTTGCTAGATAAATAATGAGAAGGTTTAGACTTGTATTTATACCACTCATTTTGAAAATATCTCACGTAGAGTTCAATAAGATAAATAGGCAAACCCATAGGTTTCAAAACATTTGTAATTTGGATGACTTTTGGTAATTGGACACTAGATAAAGATCTAGACACTACTGTCAGTGGTAGTGTCCCTATATGGTTGATAGTGTCCATAAGGCTAGAAAATAGGCATTGATCTACAACTTATAGTGAAGGATGTTTATCAGGTTTTAATCTTTTTGTACAATAGAGGAGATATGGATCAGACTAAGAGATGGGCATTTAGGCTCAATGAGATGGTGAAAGCGAGCCTTTTGACATCAGGGAAGTCTAGAACTAAAGGGTAGAGCCCTAATTTACATTTATCAAAACTATAAGACTGATATGCTATAAATATTTAGTTTTAGTAGATACATTTCTCCCCTTTAATCTAGTAATGCATAAAGATGAAATTATAAGTTTAAAGGAAATAAATGCATACATGAGTGTGTATAAAAGGAAATGCCTTTACTTAATCCCACTTTGAGTGTATTTCTAGTGTATGACCTATAACCAAGAACATGTTACAGTATAAATTAGTGAATATAATATGAAATTTGAAATAGTTAAAATGTTTGAAAAGAAAGAGAGTAAGGAAGGAGTACACCTATTGTAACCATATTGTGTCTTATTGCTTTTACTTGGTAATGATACTTCCTGATGAAGAATTAGAGCTTGAAAAAGTTCAAACATGAACCTTGGAGATTTGAAGAGAGATTAGAAGGTATTAGGTCCCCAATATAGTGTAATAATGAGTTGTGACATGGCCATTGAGATCATTATATCTCAATCACACAACTCAAGTGTGAATATATAATCTAATGAGAGTGAGTGATTTAATCAAATCATCCTATAAATATGGTGAGATTGGATGATTTAATCACTCCAATCTATAAATATGGTGAGGTTGGATGATTTATTCACTTCAACCTATAAAATGATCCCACAGCCACAATAGAAAAGACTTGATAACAATACATCCCATTGTAATTGGTGCATCTTGGTGAATAGTATAATTGGCAAGTTTTTAATTTTTGTTGTAATAGCATGGTATATTCACCTCTAATATGTTTGAGCTAGAGTATTTGTGCCATAAATCTGAAAAAATCTATTTCAAATCTATGAAAAATATGTGCAATGTATAATATTCTAACACAAGTGTATATTTGAATCACGAAACTAAACTAGAGTTTGTGCAAGTGTAGAGGTCAAGTCTTTATGACATGCCCCCACTAAAATTTAGAGATAATGAGTAAGCATATAAATGTGGAAGTCTTGTTTTTATGACATACACCCGCTAAAATATAGAAATATTGAGAAGGTGTAAAAGTGTGGAGGTCATGTTTTTATGACATACCCCCACTAAAATATGGAAACTATGAAAATGTGGAGGTCATGCTTCTATTACATTCCCCCACTGATATGTCCCCCATTTTAAGGTGAGGAAATTATAATCTAGAATGTATCATACCTCAAAAGGATAAGGTATCTATATAATCTATGTATGAATCATGTAACATATAGGAATAACGTGTCAAAGTAGATATATCAATTAGGATCACAGTATTGGATCATATAAAGTCCTAATATGCATGATATAGATCATGTTAATTTCTAGAGACTAATAATACAATATCAACAAACAATCAATCACATACACAAGATCACTTGATGTAATGCAAAGGAATGTTCTAAAGAGACCTCATACAAGGGCCATGTTCAAATGCCAAAAAATTGAAATGAATGACATATTTAAATGTCCAATCAACATGGAATGACATATTCAAATGTCTAAACAACATACAATGGTCAATGGACCAACAAGCAAGGAACATATTCAAATGTTCCACAAGTCATACGATAGCAATAAAAGCAATAAACTAAAGTAAGTGACAATGTGAATACATGAAGCATAGTCAACCAATATAAGAATATTATACTATTCCATGTATATATCTGTTAGCAAAAACATTATGTAGTATAGCATATTAATTACACTATGAAAGATATGAGTATGGATATATATATATATATATATGAAAACATTAATATATAAGCTCAAACATGGTAATGTATAAATGATCATAAAGGATATGTAACCTGTATCAATCATGATCAAAGAAGGTTAATGTCCCCAACATACTATATGGCATGGGTAGAGGAGAGGTCTAACACTTAGAAGTGCATAAATCATGTAGCTGGGAATGTTTGTATCACACTCAAAGATTCATGAAACATATGTGTATATAGGAATGAAATGATATGTTATATATTAACATAAATAAAACATGGTAGATGCCAAGGAGCTAATAAAATCTAGGAATGCTAAATATTTTTGTATTTTTTAATTATTTGAATGTTTTGTATTTTTGGATTATTTGATTTTTTTCATATTTTTGGAATGTTTTGGAATGTTTTCCTTAATGTACATCAGATGGATCAAGTTATTTACAATTAGAGTGTTTTGAGTGAAAAAGGTGCATATCATTCTCCTCTTCTCTCCTTACTTGCTTAGTAAAATTACCATCACCATTGTGTGGTATGTGAACCAATATTCCCTTGTAGTATAATTAAATACCTTTTTGGTTTTGATCTATTTTAGCTTCCATTTGGTACAGCCAAAATAAACCCAATGTAAATTTATTTTGAGTTGTATGTGGCATGACCCATACTTTTATTTGGATGACACATGGTCCATAAGCAATTTGTAATATTATGTATCTCAATGAGTTTTTCCAACTTCCTTTATGATGCAAGTCCTTGATGGTATAACCAATTTGCATAAAATGTCTTTCACTACAAAATGTTTATTTTTATATAGGATCAATATGGTTATGGTGAAAATAGGATCCACCCATGAATAATGTGATTGTTAAATGCTTTTGGCGAGGATGCTTCTTGCTTGGTTAATTTGGAAGTGTTTTCAGAGTATGTCCACTTGGTATTGGTCCCATATTGAGTAAATTTTGTGAAGGTTTCATATAAATATTTGGAATGTCACATGTTTGTTCTGTATATTCACTTTGTAATTCATTCTCATCATATGTATCATGAACAAAATGTTTGTACTTTTTAGGAGATAGATTTAGTTCTTTGTTATATTTGAGTAGGAAGCAAACATATATATACACATCCATGTATTTGTGGGTAAATGAGGTATAACATTTATGTAATTCCATTTTATTTAGTCGAGGAGTGAGACTTATACTAAATAATAATTGTAGTTCCAAAGTTGAAGGTCGATATGCTAAGGAATATGATTCATTTTAAAATCAAATAACATAATCTTGAAGAGATTCATCATCATGTTGTTTCAAGTTTTGTAAATGTTCCAATGTAAATTTTGCCACAGTGTATTCAAGGCCAATAAGAAAAAATATTATAATTGCTTGAATGTAGCTAAGGAACCATTTGGTAAACTATAGAACCATTCAAAAGTTTCATGTGAAAGGCTCATATGAAATGATTTTAATAATATTCAATCATTTTTAGCCCAATTTTAAAAAGAATGTACATATTGAAGTATATATTGGGAATGATCTTCATGTTCAGAAAATGAAGTCAATATTGACATGATAAAATCTAGTGGATAAGAATATTCAAATACACATTTTTGATGAGGTTGGTTTTGGATAATGTTATCACTAGTAATAGATTTGTAAGATGACATTTGTACTTTGAGAATTGAAACTTACCTTTTGATTTCTTCTATAGTACTCATAATAGACATAAGATAAGTAATAGGAATTTTTAAAATTTACAAATATGTAATCATTGGTTACAATTAATAATTTATTTAAAACATAGGAACAATAGATGTGTCATCATTATGAGAATTTTGTTTGAGTTTTACATCACTGTAACATTTGAAATTTATGGTAATTTATATTCACTTGAAGGTTTTGGAGCTTTTGAAGATGGTATATCTTTTATAAATTTATGAACCTTTGATAAAGGTTTGTCATGTAAAAGTTTTGTCATACTTTATAATGGTACCTCATTTGAAAACTTCAGTAATGGCATATCATGTAAGAGTTTTGGAATCTTCGGTAAGTATGCATTGATTGACTATTTAGGAGCCTTTGGTAATTTCACATTGTTTGGAAGTGTGATAAATTTTGATAATTTTATATATGTTGGGAGTTTCAATAAAGCTATGATATCTTTGTGAATATTTTGAAATGTTTCACAATCAAAAGATGGAAAATTTGAGTTCTTATCATGCATTATGAGTGCCTTATTTGGAAATGTAGGAACCTTGGGTAATTGTAGTGTTTTGCATGGAGGAATATTTTCATGGATGATGTTTGTAAATAGGTCATTATATCCTTGTAAAACTTGTGAAAAAATTCATGATTAAATAAAGGAATATTTTGATCCTTTATATCCACATTTGTTTTAATAGGGGGAGAAACATGTTGACCATGATGTGATGACCTACCCTTTTGGTTATTAATACTATGGACCATAGAACTCAACATAGGTCATTAGTGAGTGATGGGAGTGGGATGGGGACTATTAAAACCTTGAGGAATATGTTGCTCAATGAAATGAGCCAAACATGCCTACTTTTATTCACTTATAAATATTTTAAATTATTTTTGCTCACTATCAATGGATTTATAAATATATACCTCTTCTTTCTCATAGGTTATGCTTTATCTTAAAAACCAACCTTCATTTTATTTTTGGTAAAATAGAGAATGAGATAGCTCAAATATAAAATATGAAACCCTAAGAAACTACATGATCTTAGAGTAAATAATGGCCACATATGAAGACTCGGGGGTTGGGTTCACCAAATATTTAAACCTAAATTTTATAAGTGGTGGAATGGGTTAAGAATATACAAGTATTTCAAGCACAAGGGTGATAAATTAATCTATAGAAGGCTAATTAATATAAAACTCAGATAAATAATATTCTAAATTTATATAACTGAGATTGCTAAAAATAATAAAGTATAACTATTGAAAGATATTATAATAAATAAGAAGGAATGAAAATTAGTTGGTTTACTATGTGCAATTAGATCTAGACTAGAAACAAGTGTAAAGTATGCAGGATTAGTATTCTTGATCAATCATTAGATTTTGAAAATTATACTTCTGTAGCCATAGACACTACCATCAATTTTGGACATTACCTTTGATGCTAGTATCTGACTATGATGACAGTGTCTGATATAGAAAAATAAATGGATTTGGATGTGACAAACTTCATAGTTTTAGGTTTTATGTCACAAAAAAATAGGTTGACCCATAGGTTTCTAAATATTTATAATTTAGATGACTTCTGGAAACTGGACACTAGATAAGGATCTAGACACTACCATCAATGGTAGTGTCCCTCTATGGCTGGTAGTGTTCAGAAAGATAGAAAAAAAGTATGGATATGAATCTGATAATGAAGGATGTATATCAAATTTTAAGCTTTTTGTGTAGTATAAGTGACCTAGGTCATCATAATGACATGGATCAGACTAAGAGATAAACATTTAGGCACAATGAGATGGTGAATGTAATCCTTTTGATAATATGGAGGTCTATAACTTAAGGGTAGATTCCTAATTGATATTTATCAAATGTACAAGATTGAGATGCTATAAATATTTAGTTTTAATATCTACATTATAAGACTAAAATAAATAATGGACTAGAGTTTCAAAATATGATCATGAAACCATCACAAATTGTAGAGATTAGTTATTAAGTTTATGCATCATATATGGCTTGGTCATATGCAATGGTAAATGCAAAAAATCAAGGAATTATATCAATAAAACTCATAATTGGTAGATTGTAATTGAATACATTATATTATCACAAAATTACATATTTATAATAATAGTGTTGGAAGTATAAGACTCTCTTGTAGAGCTTAAATTGAATCACAGCCTAATATATTTAAAACTCCATTTACATGGAGACAATAAAAAAAATGAGAACCCTTGGGTCAATCAAAGAAAGCCATAAACTAAAGGAAACATCCTCTTGAAAAAGAAAATCAATAAGCTTCCAGGGAGACATTGAAGTACAAACTACATTAAGGAGAAAAAAATTGGGCATCTGACATATGTATAGGCTATACTATGAGCATGCCACTAATGTACATAATCTAAGAAACCTTAAACACATGCAAGGGATATAAAACTAAAAATAATGAAATAAATAGTTCCATAGTAAACACATGGTATGTGAAGAATACAAGGCAACAAGAACACTAAAAACATTAGTATTTAGAACAAAGGAAAACAAAAAAAAAAATGAGAAAATAATGCACAAACAAAAAGAAGAGTATACAAGAACCAGAAGTAAGGAGCTAATTTCCTTAGGGAAACATGAGTCAAAAATTATTTTAGAGCTAGTTACGTAAGTAAAAAAACTCAAATAAAGAATAATATTATAGAAATTTAGTGATTGAAGTACTCAGATCAATTGTATAATTATGAAAATAAAATAATGCACATCTTATAATCAATGTTAAATAATATATTTTCATAATTGATGACACCATACAAGGGATTAAAGAACTATAAACCAATAAATCATGACATAGACAACATACAAGTAGAGAATCTAAAATGTTAATCTTATATTCTAACACCTAACATCAAATAATTTTTCAATGAGGTCATTGAAAATGGATTTTGCAACCAGCCCAATAATACCTTTGTGTTAAAACTAGAGATGTAAATAATCCTTCAAACTATTGAACTATCATGGCCAACCCTCTCCTCACAAAGATTTTTAGGAGTATGTAGAGTGTAGGATTAGTAGTTAAGTTGAGTAAAAAGGAAATTGAGCAAAGAGGTAGGTAGGTTTCAGACCCAAATATTAAATAATAGATTACTGTGTCATGCTCAGGCACCTAGTTAAAAAGGTTTGGGATAATAAATGGGATGTATATATATTTTTTTTAAATTTGATGAGGTGTTTGAAAAAATGCCAAGGAGAAAATTATGGAGCATAATAGAGAAGCTGTGGGTCCTAGAACATTATAAGGCAATAATTTATAGATTGTATGAGAAAGTCAAGGCCTAAATCAAGATGCAAGGTTGTCCAAGTGTTTTGGGAGAGATATAGGCATCAAACAAGGCTTCCCTCTATCCTCAACTTTGTTTGGGATTTATATCAACAATATAGAAGAATGGATAGTGTAGACACCCAAAATTAGTATTAGACACTTGGAAACATTAATTTTGACATATCTTTGACATACATGACTTGTTCATAAACATTTGGATCTTATGCACACTTTCTATTATCCTTTTACCTATATATTGTCTTGGATAACCCAATTCTATATCATTCATATTTAGGATATCACTAGTATATGTAGAAATGATCCATAATCCTACGCATATTATCACAATTTTTCAGACCCCTTCTTTCCCCTCTCTAGATGGTGTAGGAAATTATTGCAGAACTATGGATATTGAAGGTTTCCACCTATACCAATAGTGTCTTAGATCCCTTAATAGTTAATTTTAAAATTAAAATATTTCCTTTGTGTTAGCTTAAACATATTTCCAATGTTATTTATGGGGTAGAATATTAAAGAGACATCTATAAATACAAATCAATCCTAAGGCCATACTTATCTAGCACTCATCCTAACAAGTCATCTCAAGCTTGAAAATTCCATTGGCACTCTCTTTAGACACTTAAAAAAATCATACACATTTAAAATCCCATAAAATTCATAACCCAAAAGGTAATTCTAACTACAAACATAAGGTGTAAGAACTATGTTTCAAAACATTACATGTTGTCAAGTGCCCAAAGCAAAAGCATTGCATTGCATTCTAGTGGATCATGATTGAGCACACACATACCTAGGTAGAATAACTACATGTTATTTGGTCCCTCTTCAAATTATTATAATGTACACAATTCTAAATCACTTAATGAGGGGTGGTTGGGCCTGCCCAACCTATATTTCTAATCCTTTTTTATGAGTGCCCAATTTTCATAGTGCTAGTTTGTTGGACTTTTTATTATTGTACACATGTTCTATTGTGACATGCTCCTTACTATATTTGAGACAAGAGATGTTTATTATATTATTATTACTAATATAATATACTTCATGTACTTAATGATATTAGTTACATGATTATTGTTTAGATACAAGTTATAGATGATTTCACTTTAATTATTGAGATGCATACTACGTTATCATATTAGTTGAGCTAATACTATTTTATCACATGATTTGAGATTAAAAGTATATGATGTTAGAATGTAGAGAATACCTCATGTGGGTTACTTAAGTGTTGTGTTTTAGATGTTTTACTTATGCATTTTATATTTTTATATATTACTTATGATGTTTACTTTCAACAATTCTAGCTACCTAACGTAGGTAAATTTTATGTGTGAAATAACATGCAGGTAATATGAGAGGCTAAGTGAAGGAACTAGGAATATGTTGATCATAAGTGAAACATTAGTTTTAGTTATGTATTTGTTTCATGATGCTCTTAGATTAACATCCAATCCTAATGTCATCATTTAATCTAATTTTGATTTTTTATGCTCTTTAACCCTCTTAGCACTATTCACATGCCCTTGAAACTATTCATTACCTTTATTCAAGACCTTATAACTCACATTAACATTAAATCAAACCATAAGGGTAAATATGTAAGACACTTGAGTGCCCCACTTAATCAAAATGAGAATGGAAAATTGGACCCATGTTTGCAAGGGGTTGTAAAGTGTTTATAGGTGGTTGTAAGTGCATTTAAGATGCCTTATGACCAAGGGATGGGAAAATACTTTTTTTTAGTGCCCATTTATAACATGGATAAGTGAAAAAATTAATGGGTGTGTGTAATTCTTGCTTGCCTACATGGGTGTGTAAAGTGAGTTAATGCTATAGGGAATTTTTTGAGAAGGGCCAAGGAATGGGAAAGTACAAGTGTCATCTTCCCTTTAACCATTAAGTTGGAGTGTTTTGTCTATAAGAATATGTAAATTTTGCCTTGGAGGGATTTTTTGCTCATTTTAAATTTAGAGAGTGGAAGAGAGCTTGAGAAATTAAATTAAGAACTTAGAAATGGAGGATAAGAACTTGGTTTAGGAAGGAGATAACTTTCTTCCAACACGTATAAGATATTCCCTTGTGTAGAGTCAAGAGGTGGAGCTAAGGTAGGATTCCATATTATCCAATTATTTTTATTTTTATTGTTTTTAAAAGATTTATATTTATTCCCTTATTGTCTTGAAATTTCAATAGGTATAGGCCATTTGTCTTACCCTCTCTATTTGTTATTTTCCATGGTTATGCCTATGACCATCATGTGTATTTTTATTGCCTATTTTGGCTTGGAAATGCAAAATCCCTCCATTTTTTGTTGTCTATTTTATATCCATTTAGAGATTTAAAATTTTATAGTTATGTTTCTCAAATGGGATTAAATTATTCCAAATGGTATGTGCATTCATATGTATGGTTTGGTAAAGGGAACGAAGTTCAAAGTCCTCCTACTAGGCTCCTATGCATGGGGTTAGGGAAAATGGAAACATTCATGTTTCCAAGGTCCAAAAATGGTAATGGAAAAGGGTTTGGGAAAAAAATAAACTCCAAAGTCCTTCTTATCCCACCCTAATGGTGTGGATAATAGAAATTATCATCCACAATGACTGAGTGTGGAGTCTTAATATATATTACTTATTTATGGCTGGCATGTACCTTTGTACCTATTATTATGAAATTTATTTTACTTATGTTGATTTTTTTTTTTTTGGGGGGGTGAATATGGAAAAAAAATTATATAACTTGGATGTGTTAGTCAATACACCTAGATGTTCCTCCTAGTTGAGCTTGTTTCCTTGCTAGTATGTACTTCCTTCCTTACTCATATTACCTTGCCTTGTACCTTTGGTATCACCTATGATTAGATATGGGATTCATAAGTTTGAGGGTACCTAAAACAACCCCTTAATGATGAAAAAATGATGGGAGGTGATCCCATTTTTAACTCAGCCTCACGTTTACTCTTGCAAGCTTGCTTGGAGTCTACTTTTTTTTTGGGGCTTTACAAATGTAAATGGTAAGAAAATTATTAGTGGTTGGTTTTAATCTATTTTATGTAATATTATATTTTAATAAATTTGAAATAGAAGGAAGGAAAAATATGGTGTAATGATTATGAGCTTTCACACATTAATTTTTATTAAAGTGTTAGTTAAAAGAATAAAGATAATATGTATGAAAGATAATTTTTATGATTTGAATCAAGTTTTAAATTGATATGAATAACTCTGTTCACTATTTTATAGTATTTCTAAGAAATTAATTTAACATCTTGCTTCATAGTTCTCATTTGAGTGGATTTTGTTAAGCCTAAGAAGGGCTAGGTTTATTTAAATATTTTTTATAAAATTTAAAAATTTCTAATTCTTGTCAATCCCAATTTTAATAAAAACTATGATTAATCAAAGTTATACTATATTTTAAGTTTTAATTATAGTATATAAAGTTTAATTGTTATGTTTTTTTAAAGTTAAACTACTTAAATTGCCTAGTTTCATTTATAATTTGCTTGATCTATGTGTAATTTGTGCATACATAAAATGAGATAAAAACTAAAAAACTAATTTTATATGAAATTTACACTTTTTAGGACTTGATTCTTTTAATTTCATGAATTTAGATATTATGATTTATTCATAATGTTTTTTTAAATTTCAAGTACCTGTAGGGTAATTTTAGGTTACACATATCCCTTAGAAGGGCACTATATCCTTTGTGTAGTGAAGCTAAAAAAAAGGCTAGTAGTCACCCATGTGATTACATAGTAATTTGTTGAGGCCCTAGGTGTTTGCACAATTATCATAGTGGTTACCATTATAGCTAGGTATGTCAGAGGTGCATGTGAGCACCGTCATTATAACCAAATATTTGGAGGACTACATGGCTTAAAATCCATGTGCTTAAATCCCAATCACCACACTTTATAAAATGACAATCAACATCTATTAACCACTACTTGGCATGAACCAACAAATTTGAATAATATCAAAGTTCCATTTTTTAATTTAATGTTATTTAAAAAAAATTGTCATTTTCTAAGTCAATGATTTTGTAAATAATCTAAAACTAGAACTATTTCACTAGATATGAACCATTTTATGTAGTCGATTATGACAACTCAAAGACCTAGAGGTGGGCCAACTCGAAAGAGACCCCCCTCAATTTTTCACCCTCTTCCATATGGAAGAAGTGTTTTGTCTTGAGGGTACATATTTGTCAAGATATGGCTCCTTTGTCCTTGAAAGGTCATTTGTTTATGTTTGCAAGCTCCCAAAAACCCCAAGATGGGTTGACCCAAAAGGGAACTCTCCTTAATTTTATATCCCTACTATGTGAAACTACAAATCAAAAACTAAAAATAGAAAGTAGTTTCTTTTTTAACCTTGTTGGTAGCCATAAATAGATGTGGTGGAACTTAAAGCTTCAAAAGGATTTTTTTAAATTATAGGAGCCTGAAACAATCTGAAGAAATTCCAAGAAGGTGGGTACCTAAAAAACTAACCCAATCATTTTTGTATCAAAATATATTTATTAAATTAAATAAAATGGAGAAAAAACTAAATGTTTAGAGAATCCATTAATGGTAGTCATCCAAGGTTGAGGAAGGATAAGAGGGATGACTATGGATAAGTCATCCTCCAAAATCTCCTACCCCTTTTCCTAAATTTTAAATTGAAACATAATGAATGATTTTAAACCTTTTTTTCTCAAGGGTTTATAGGGTTTCCTTATCATTGAACAGATCCAACGATTGAGATTGAAAGGATCCAATGATTGAAATGGATTGTTCCATCCATAGGGAACTAAAAAAGGACATGTTAGGCCCATTTTGAGGTCATATGAAGATTGTGTATCCTCACTAATATTTTTTCTCAAAAGTTAATTCAACTTGAAATTATATTTAGTTACAACTTCAAGTGTGAACAAAGCCTTGGGATTGGTCAAAATTGCATGGGATCTTCCTTGAACCTGATTGAGATTTAAGATGACATTTTTGATCTAGTGGTTGCTCAAACCCACCTCTTTTTATTTATGCAACATTATTGACCTTGGGGTCCATGTAATCCTCTAGGCTTGATTAGAAATTTATGGGCTTGTTTGAGATCCCATATGCTTATTAGAGTAAGTGGGGCTTGCTAGACCACGAGTGATCATGTGTCCACTTGCACTTTATCACCTATGCTCTATAAGAATGTGAGTTTATTTTGATGAATCATGTATCTTGTGTAATTAATATGGCTAGATAATGGTAAATGTAGTTGTTTAGAATGTGCATTTCACTTTCTAAAAAAAAATTGACCCATTTCTGTGTGGTTTCAATCTTGTGAGATTTTGGGAATAACACTTTTTCAAAGTAAACATTGTTTCAAAATTGAAGGTAGGGTTTCAAGGCAAAGAGAATAAAAATCCAAATTTATGCACAAGACTAAGGACAAGTATAAATCTAAAAGTAATCTACAAGAGCAAGTACAATAATTTGTAGTAAAATAAACCAACATACTCAACCTAGATAGTGTTAGTAGATAGAGTACATTACTATTTTTTGTAGGTGTCTGAGAATCACCATTAACATCCACACATGTTTTGTCAGTTTGAGTAGTTACATAGCTAACATAGAGTCATTTTAAGCACTATGATGTAGGCAATGACAGTACAAATAATCAAATCAATTCATTATCTTTCTCTATCCTTTGCTTGGCTAATTTTCAAAATAGTAAGTTATATATCAATCTCCTTTTTATGTTCAAATATGTATAATAAATGCCCTATTTTATACAATCAAAATTTTAATAATTTTATCTTATTTAGATCACACCAAATTTGTTCTATCAAAATTGGGAACTAATAAAGTTATAATCCAATAATGAAAAATTGCTGGGTAAAATCATAATGTATAATATATGCAATAAATACATAGGACTAATTTGGAACTTGCTATTGATATAAATATGCTAAAAGGGGGAAGTACTAAATAAAAATAATTTAGTTGGAATTTAGATTTGATGGGATAAAATAGAGAGTGTGTGATTGGTTGTGGGACTATGTGAGGTCATTATGAATTAGGAATATAACTCCATTATAATATGGGATAAGGTTGACATGTGATGTTGTCTATAGGGTGCACTGATGTCCTATAGGGTTTTTCCCTTCTATGTTAATTTTTATCAATGCCCCTTCTCCTATAGGTCCTATTTTTATGTTCATGGTCATTTGATTTTCTACAGAAGTTTTTGTGTATCTTCTTCTTCACTTAAAATCGTAGCACAATACAATGAGGAACAAATATGATAGATGGGTAAAAAGTGGTTAGGGGCTGAAGTTCTGCTTGACCTTAACACCCCCATGTGTTGATAATTTTCTACATACCAATACTATGAAAAGGGATCAAGATCCATTTAGTTATCCCATACAATGGTGATGTGTGTGAAATACTGGTGTAATGTTACATGTTGGGCCAATCCTGGTGTAATTATGTGTTTCAACAATGAATTGTGACATTAGAGGTGTATTTAGACTTAACTCAAGGCTAATTATCCTATATTGACTTAAAATTGGGAAGAATATTTTCTTTCCTCTTCAATTAGTACATAAAATAATTCTAGTGTTTGTAATATAGAAGCCTCTTGCCAACTAGTGAAAAAATGAATAGAAAATGTGCTTATATAGTGGCCTTTTTGGGATTTCCTTGAAAGTGACTTTCAAAACATGTGGGATGACCTATTAGGTGAACTTTAATTTGAAAAATTAGTCATTATTTGTCAAGAGGATAAATCCAATAATGTCAAACACTACTGGTGAATAGGATTGTCTTAAAGGAGCAACCTTATCTGAAGAGCAAAGATAAATAAATTAGGAATATAAATCAATCCAAGAAGGAGTTTAGGATGCTTGAAATGAGGAATATGAATGTCTAGTATCATAATTACCTAAGGATAAATGTTTTTCCACATAGGAGTAGAGGAATCATGGTTTAAAACTATGGAATTGAGCATAGGCTAAGTGTGCATAAGGAGTGGTCACAAGTGCATTATTTTAGTATTAAATGTTAATTTTAGTGACTAAAATTCCCCCTCTTTTTATTCTATTAATGTAGTAATGAAAAATTAATATATTGAAAAAAAAAATTATACTTGATCTTACATATGTTGAGTAGGCTTGGATGTAGATCACATGTTGAACTATGCTTCATGCAAACTTGTAATGAAACATATATAAATCAGTCCTTCCTTAGGATGAAAATTTTGAAATAAAGATAGGAAAATTATAGATCAAATAAAAATAAATGAACACAAATTTTCATGTACATGAACTATTATGTTTTCTAATGCAAAACTAATGACTGCGAGAGGGTGGAACCCTTGGAGATTTATTTTCGTTGAAGCACCTGGATTGGACTGTACATGCCCCAATCTTTTGTAGTAGGAGAATTTACTTAAGAAATAAATATGTACTTGAACAATCATCACACAATTCAAGGTATTATATTAGATTAGAATCCTTGTATGAATTCCAATAGATTATTTAGGTGTAAAACTAGTGTAAAAATTTGAATCAACCACTATAGAAATAATAAAAAGTATTCTAATACAAAATTGGTATAAAATAGTATGATCTAATTCTAGTGCATAAAATATAGAGAATGACATTAATTACCATGTATATACCCCCAATATAATACATAAGTATATTGATTTTGATAACTGAGTAATATCAACTAAATTGCTAAGTAAACTTATGTAAAATTTTGGAACACATTGCACACATGATGCCCCCACTCTAACAAAATTATGTGATAACTTGTGTATACATTTAAAAAATATTTCTGAGAAAAAATGAAAACTATTCTTTAGAATGAATATAATTCTAATAAATTTTGAAAATGTTGCTTTTGGATTTTGGGATGAAAGGGTGCTATTCTGGATAGCCATGGCCTACAATGTTATCCAAATGGCACATTTCTATCTAAATATGATTTTTTGGTAGAAATTAAGTATGCATTATGATTAACTAATCAAGTAATATTATTGTCTATCTCTACAATGAACTATTTCAACTTAATCTCTAATACAAGCCACTATGTATGCCCCCTATTTTGAGCTAAGTTCATTCACCAATATATTTTATCAAATTGGGGATTAAGCAAGTGTTAATCTAATTATGATAAATTGTTGATTAAAATTAGAATGTATAATATATGAAATAAATACACAAAACTAATTTGGAATGTTTTTTTTATAGAAAGATGATAAATGGATATAGTAATAAAGATAAATAAATTCACTGGCATTCAAATTTGATGGACTACAATAGAGACTATGTGATTGGCTGTGGGGATATGTGAGGTCGCTATGAATCAAGAACATGGATCCATTTTAATTTGGGGTAAAGCTATGCTACTTAGATAAGGTTTATATGCACTATCATTTATAGAGTACACCAACATCATATAGGTTTTTTTTCCTCTATGTTATGTTAATTTATATTAGTGTTCCTTCACTTTTGGTCCTATGTGTATGTTCTTAGTTGATCGATTCACTAAAAAATCCATTATGTACCTTCTTATTCTATTAAAACCCTATCTTAATAGAAAATGAGGAATAAATGTGATAGATGGGGAAAAAAATTTAGGGGTTGAAGTTGTGCTTGACTTCAACACCCCCTATGTTGAGCATTGCCTACGTGCCAATACTTTAACGATGAATCAAACTCCATGTAGTTCTCCCATGCTATAGTGGTGTGTGTGAAATAATGGTGTAATGTTATATGCTAGTGTAATCCTAGTGTTATGTTATGATTCAATAATGAATTATGACCTTAGAGGTGTATGCAGACTTAGCCTAAGGCTACTTAGGCTATATGGATTAAAAATTACGCAAAATAAGTGTTTTCCTTCTCAATATCTAGTTAGAATAATTTTGGTGTTTGAATTATAGAATCCTCTTGTCAACTAATGAACAAATGAAAAAAAAATATGCTTATATAGTGGTATTTTTGGGATTCATCTAATGGGACTTTTGAAATGTGTGAGATAACCCATTAGGTGAATTTGAATTTGGAAATTTAGTTATTATTTGTTGAAATGATGAAATCAATGACTTTAGACACTTTCGGCGAGCAGGATTATTCGAAAGGAGCAATATTATTTGAAGATTAGAGATAACTACATGGGGAATGTGAATCAATCCAACAATGGTTTTAGGTGAGGAATAGGATTTTTAGTATCATAATTGCCTAAATATATAGGGTCATCTACATAGAAGTATAGGAATAATGGTATGAAAATGTGGAATTAAGCATAGGCTAAGTGTGCAAAGGAGTAGTCACAAGTGCATTGTTTTAGCATTAAATGATAATTTTAGTGACTACAAAATCAAAAAAATAGATAAAACATTTTGGTGAACTTGATCATTTATTTTAGCATGAAAAAAACTCAAGTCTTTATTTATAAGGTTTTTAGATTTATCTTGCATTAGGGTTTCATATTTGATTTATAATTTTTTTTTCCCCTTAATAATTATTAATCTATGAACCTTTTTCCTATCTTTATTAATATTTTCATGAACATATTATATTTCATATAATATGGTTAGATCTCTTATACTTATAAGGTAAAGTTCTAGGTTAAGTGGTATTACAATTGATTATAATCAAATTCCTTTTATCCAATCACGTGTTTGTAGGTAATATAAAATTTATTAAATGCAAGTTCCTTCTTATTTTGATGCAAATTTTGATAAATTACACATAAATGTAGATGACCACATTGTTAAAGATGATATGCTTGAACTTGAAAATTATTATGAAGATGATAATGACCATAATAAGAAATAACATGGTAGAATATATCATGATGAGCTTAATGGTGTAGATCATGCACAAGTAGAATCCCTTTCTAATTTTAAAAATTGAATAAGTATACAACCTAGTGACTTGGATAAGATCCTAAACATTATCTTAGAGGATAAGAATGTTGAGGAAACCACATTTGAGGAATAACATGATGAAATCTTTAATGATATTAATTTATCTTTTTGAGGCATAAATTCTACAATAGATGTTTATATCATTGCTCCTATTTTTATTATTCATATGTCTACACCTATGGCTACACATTTTATGCATAAGAATGGTTTGGGGTAACACAAATTCATCCTCATATTTCTATGGTTATTCCTGTGAAATATATTTTTGTACCTCTTAGGCTTGCAACTCATGTGACATCATCTATTGGTAATCAATATTATATGCCTACTACTCAAGATCTTATATGTAGTTTTGTCCATCTCTAAGCTAAGGTTTCAAAACTAGAACAAGGTTTTTAAAGATTGGGGCATTTGAAAAATAATCAAACACTATTACACAACCCTTTGGCCATAAATACTTCCAAATATCCTTTAACTAAAAGATTTGTTGCACCTAACATTACACCATATGATGGTAATGGTGATCCATAAAAACATATTATAGCTTTCCATGTATCATGTTTAGACTATTCATTTAATGATAGATTATTGACCTAGACTTTTCCAAGGAGTCTTAATGATTATGATTTGTAATGCTTTTATGATATTCCTTTCTAATAAGTAAATGTTTTTAATCTTTTGGATGATCAATTATTAATGCACCTTTATATCAATATAATTGAGGTCTCCTATGCTCAAATTACAAAACTCAAGAAAGAAAATAATAATCCCATTAATGACCACATGCTTCATTATACAACTGTGCTATCTAAAATGACAAATCCTATGGTTGATAAATAATTGCAAGACATATTCAATGAAATTTTATTATCTCCTATACATGAGTCTGTTATGTTTAAAAGATCTCAATTTTTTGTTAACATGTACCACACAGTTAAATTTTGTGAAATTTAAATTGCTATAAATAAGATAAATTATGGTCCTAATCCTATAAAATCTTGTAATGCCAAGTTTCAAATCAAGCCAAATTTAAAATCAAAGTCAAATGATAATAATAACATGACTAAAGAAATAGATAATTTAGTTTCACAACTGACTAATAGGTTTGTTTTATCAACTCCTCAAAAAAGGAAGTTTAAACAATTATAAAAAATCCTTTATAAAGTATTATAAAAGCTACTCTAGTGCAATCTCATATCTCTCCCTCCTCCAATGGAGATTGATATGAAAAAGACACAACATAAGGTGTTTGATATCAATGCATATTATGATTGGTATAAATTTGTGGGACATTCTACTAATAGATGTTATGGTTTTTTATGTAAAATATAATATTCAATTATAGACAATACTATTTAGGTTTATAATTTTAATACACCTATAAATGATTTTGCAAAGCTTAAGATATTTTTAGATATATTTCCCAAATATATTACTCATGAAACAAAGACTAATACCGAAGTACATAGGACTTATAAAAACACATCCTCCTTTGAATTTTTATGCTTCTAAAACCAAGGAGGCTCATCCTATAGATGGTATTATTGGTATAATTATGAGCACACCTCTAAAATGAAATTAAATTAAATTTTATGATCATGACATTATTGATGATTATTCTAGCAATGTGCCTTTATTTATTTGGGATTTTATTGACTCACATCCTATACACAATGTTACAGTAGATAATGGGTTAAGTGAAAACATATGCACTATGACATTACTTATTATTCTTGGGTAAACACATAGATATTTTATTGGTACAACTTACTATAGTAAAAGGGTTCAATGGAAAGAGACAAAACCCTCTTGGGGCTATTGTGTTACCACTTATAGTACAACCTATAACTATCATTATTTGGTTCTTCTGTTGCCCAATATTGGGGAATTTAACATGCCATTAATACTTATTTGGATACATAAGTTACATACAATATAATATACTATACATCAACATATGAAGTATATATATATAGCAAAAGAGGGTTAGAGTTCTAGGTATTCCATATGAATATCCCATTCAACCAAAGAATTTCACCTTTCCACCTCCACCACAACATGGTATACAACCTATACAAGTTCATATTATGAAATTAAATTAGAGATAGATAAATAATCTCCCTCAAATATTATTTCTCCAATGTCCATTACATCAAAGTTCCATTCAATTTCAACACACATCACCTAGTCTATCACCTTTTAAGACAGTTATATAGGCTTCTCTATGTGTTCCACAGTGAAAACCATCATATCCTTTTAAAATATAATGAAGTACACAAGTTACTATATACACAAAAAGTGACACACTAAATGTACACACTTAACTTCCCAATGTTAAGCTAAGAAAACCAAAAAATAATATTGTGATATGTTGAATGTTTTGAACTTGTTGAACAAGATGAGCTTTTTGAAATCATTGAGCTACCATGTTGGGATTATAAACTATGTCTTAATGGATGTTCTCTTTTGTACCAATACTATTCTACTACTTCATAATGTTGGTTTAGGGTAGTGAATTATCTATTAATAATGGATATAGAATATATTAAATCTAAAATAACTAGGTAACATAACTCTTGATCAATATTGATTTCTCTAAATGAAGAGAATTTAGGTTGAATCACTCATGGTATATGATTGACTCAATCAGGCTGGTCTTATCCAAGCAACACTACCCTATAAAGAGGATAAAATGGGATGATACTAGACCCAAAGATCAAGAGTCAAATCAAATGTAGAGGTTTACTTTTTTGTAGGCTAATAAATAGATTTGTCTTGATGGTTTTGCTTTCACTAGTCAGGTTTGTTCATCTAAAGCCTCAAATTGACTTATTATAAAATGTGGGAGTGGATTTAAGTGAAAGACTTTTAGCTAGAGGTTGAAGTCGATGTCACTTTGTATGTTTTTCATTTCAAAAAAAATAGATATATGTAGGAATGCTCATATCATGTGTGGATGTGTTTGTTCTGAGAGCACCATCTAAGGATGTCAGAACATATGTCTCAAACGATGTTTGAACTAAATGTTGATTTTGATTTTTAAATGTTTTAGGTGGTTTTATTAATTAATGTATTGTGAAATATTTAAATATAAAGCTATAATATGTTTTCCATGAAATTAAATAAAGATTTATAAATGACAAAAAAAACTTAACTAAGATTTATTAATAAACTAAAATAAAGTGGAATGCTGAAATAAATAAATCAACTTATTTATTTTTATTTTTTCAATGTTTTGAGAATAAAAATGAAAGAAACTAAATGTTTAAAATGGTCAGCTATTTTTTTTTTCTAGATTAGCTTATGCATACACACGAAATGATCTAAATTATTAAAATAAACTTATAGAAATGAATTTTGTACTTTTCAATGCTTTGTGAATGCAAATACAACTCAACACAAGCTAATCAAATGTTGATATGTTTTTTGTATTTTCAGATTTTAGTGAATGTAAGCTAAAATTGAATTGAATGTTGAACTTAATTTTAACACTGAATTCATTTTTATAATTTTACTATTTGATATACAAATGAAAATGAAATCTAACTAATTAATTTTTTATGTGATTCAGGTTTTTAATTCATACAAGTTAAATATGAAATGAGATAAACACATAAAATCGAATGCAAATTTAATTATTAGTTGTAAAAATGCTCATAATTAATGGGAACCTCTACCATAATTTAACTATCACAAAACTAGGTGAAATATTTAAGATAATAACTCTAATTTTTTGTTGGAAATAGAAATAAAATACATAATTTAATGTGTGGGTTAATAATTAGGGGAAAACAAGTGAAGAGAAATGGCATGCAAATAATGGGCTACTATAGGTAAATATTTTATGGATATAAAAACAATTAAAATCAAATATGTGTTTATGAAGGTTAAACAAAGAAATAATTTCTTAAAATTGAAATGGGAATGAAATTGACACTTAAGAAAGTTGGGAATATCTGAGGACTTCATAATATTCTGAGACAACAATTACTTCTTCATGGATATCTATAAGGAAATCAAAATCACAAAATAAGTACATATGATATATAAGTTTGAAGAAATGCAAACACAAATAATAAATTCACAGATAAATGGATTAGTTATCTAAAGGATTATATGAGATGAAGCAACAAGGGTGAATATTATAGAGAAATATTCCATGAGACTTGTATAGTTTGTTTGTTTGGTATAGGGTGATTCAATTTAAAATTTTATCTATTATAAAAAATGCACATAAAATATGTTTTCCCCTTTTATTTTATATATTTATATTTCACTAACATGATTTTAACAAATAAATCTAATCTAATAAAAATAATAATAAAATTGAAATAAAGTGACCTCCAACTTGTCAAGGTAGGTGACAATTTGAAATTATGTTTTAGGTTGTTGATTCTCATGTTCCTACCTCTATGAAATTGATCAATTTGATTTAAGGATGTGTATACACAATATTTTAAAACTTTATCATTTATTAATGTTTTCTCTCTTGTATCAACCTATTATGTTCGTATCTCCCTAAGTATATGCCCTAATTTCTAGGAAAGGGGTGGGTAAACTAGTTGTTTATCTATCATGCCTATATCTAATATACTTCCCCTAGAATTGATCCCCTAAGTAATATTCCTCCTTATGACCCCTAACTAAACCAAGACCCATATTTTTTGACTATATCAACTCAAATTGATGTATTAATCCTTGACTCACACTAAATTTCAAACTATATCAACCCAAGTCAATATAGTCTGAAAGTTGGATAAATGCTTCATAACTAAATCAACCCTGACTGACCTCATTGAGGTTAAACCATCATTATTTTAGATACATCAAGGCTAGCTGATAACATCAACTAAAACTTTAGGAAGGGTTAGGATCATCCATAATTATAAAATATAGGTCCCTATTTTAATCCCAATGTAAGAACATTCATTTTCACATTATCATTGCTCACAATTTTGATTAAGTCTACATTTAGATAAGCCATTACTTAAATCTTGTCTTGGAAGGAAAAAAATTGTCTTATGGAATCTTGGATGCAATAAGAGGACCCATTTTATCCTATATCTAGGTTTAAACTTTGTGATCCTTATAACCACAACAATCTTTTACAAAGCACCATTATCCAAGGGGGATATTGAGGCTTGACATGTTTGTTCAAGGTAAGTACATTCTAACCCTAGTTATTTCACTTTGATAGATAGAAGTTGCATAACTACTAGCTTGAATAAATGTATAACTCCTTATTTTAATCTCATCTACAATTATACTTAGTATGGTTATGGGGTTTTTAAAACTTTCCATTTCCCACCTTAGGTGACCTAGGCTCTCATTTTCCTACCATGGTCCCTTAGCTTGTTAGTTTGTTCTTAACATTCCCCCTTATTTGTGTTGATAGCTTGATAATACTATATTAGATTAATTCTAATTTTAAATAACCTAGTTAAGGTTATTTCATTATATTGATTGTCTAGAGGCTTTGGAACACTCTCCATTGATGTTATGTGATAAATGCTCTTCTTGCCAAGTTTAAACGATCCATTTGGTCATATATCATTACATTAGGTTTCAATGGGTTCTATTTGATTTACCTTCTCTGAGTCTAGATCTTTTAGATAAGATAAGTTTTAGTTAGGCCTAGTTCATTGTATACATTCTAGTGAACCCAATATGAACTAACCATTATTGTTTCTCTTTTATAAAACTGTATCAACGTAGGTCGATATAAATTTATTTTTTTGTATTTTTTAACAAATTATATTAATGTAGGTCAATATAGTCTAACATATATGTCTTTCAAGAAAACTATATAAATACATGTCAACATAGTTTTATTTCTCTATATTATTTTTAACAAACTACATCGATGTAGGTTGATATAGTCTAATATGTGTAATTTTTGGAAACTATTGTTGAAAATATTGTCATTGATGTCAAATTAGCATTTAATGTCTAAAGGTGTTTTTAATGTTTATATCTTGGATAAAAGTGTGTTAATATTAATTAAATATTAATGAATATATTTTTGGTTGCATAAAGACAAAATAGGGCCCATGAGGAAGTCGAAGAGTCATCACTAAAGACAAAAGAAGAAAAGGATGCATTTCTCCATGAAGGGTCACCTTGAGGAATCTGAAGAGTCATCACTAAAGAAAAAAGAGGGAAAGGATGCATTTCCCCATGAAGGTTCACCTTGAGGAATTCAAAGAGTCACCAGGTAAAGACAAAGAAAGGATTCGAAGGGTCATGTAAGTTTGGCACCATTTTCTATGTGAATTGAAAGGTCACAAAGGGTGACTGCCAAAGGTCATTTGGAAAGATATAAAAGGAGGATTGGGAAGCCATTTTTATTATGGAAGAAAATTATTTTATCTATTTGAGAAGAGTAGAGGAGAGTAGAGAAAATAAAAGAGATATAGTAGTGTGCTATCATTTGTTGAGAAATCAAAATTGAGAGATAGTTTGTGTTTTATACACAAAGGGGTTGGTGCTCCTATGGGTTGGTGCTCATGAATTATTATTGTGTTGGTTCTCAGTAAAGGGGTTGGTGCTCCTACAATTTGGTGCTTGAAAACTTTGTAAACTTGAGTTGGTGCTCATTTATATACTTGAGATTGTTCTCCATGGTTTTTCCCACTTTGGGTTTCCACGTTAAAGTCTGGTGTCTCTCTCTTTCTATTATGTGATGCATGTTATTGCTTTCAATTTTATTTCATATCTTGAATGTATGATTAAGTGGTTAAAGCAAAAATAATTTGATTAATTAAAAGATATATCCTGTGCTTAACAATTCATATCAAAACAGGTTCCTTTAAAAAGAATTTAATAGCTAGAAGGTAAATCAGGGAAAGCATGATGGCCAAGCAACTAAAGAAGGAGAATCAAGAGTTGAAATCTATGGTCGAGGATCTTAAAGAATATGTGTGTATCTTGGATTCTAAATTGGCTATAGAATCAAAAGAAGATAAGATGTTTATTCATAATCTTAAGAATCAGCTAGATGTTGCATATTTATGTTTGAAACAAGAGAAGAAGAGTGTGATCAGTTAAAGGCTAAGTTAGGCTCTTTAAAGGATAAGCATGAGAGGCTCATAATCCAAGTTGAGAAAGATCATGAAATATCAATCTAAGGTAAGAAGGATACAAGTTTGAAAGAAAATTTGAAGAAATCGATCAAGCATCCCAATGCTTTTTAGGCTTTCAAATTATTTTCATGGCCATTGATTTGTTTGTCATCATGTTGGTCATAGGGAAAGAGACTATATGAGGAAAAGCAATCAGCCAAAGGGAGATCTTAGTCTCATTCAAGCAGAAGGTATGAGAAATGTTATTTTCTTTTGTTGCCATAAGGTTGGCCATATTTTTAAATTATGTCCAAATAGAGTAAAGAGATCTTTAAGGTATGTCAAAGGATACAGAGCCCCTCTAAGATATGAGAAGAGCCAAATTTAGGTTTGGAGACCTAAGATAGTAAAGGTTGATCAAGTTTAAGATACTTGCTATAGTGGATAAAGAATTAGATAATAAGGACTATCAAGAATCTCTTATTACATTTGAGCATGAGACTTTTCAAGATAAGATAGTTGCAAGAGTTGACAAGATGAACAACTTCATGAATGTTGAGTTTAGTAAGTCAAATAAGTTAGACATGCTTAAACAAATTCTAAGAGAATGACAAAAGAAGATCAAGGAAGTAACAAAGGAGATGTGGGAATCTCTTGAGATTTTGTTTTAGGATCCTTTGTATGGGGTGTCTCTTCTATGCTTCAAGGAGACACTTTTAAGAAAAATGGAATCATGGTGGATGTTGTTGGGTCTTGGCTATGTTTCATGATAAGAAGGTGAGTTGACAGATTAATTTGTATATCAGTTGAGGGGGAGATAAGTGTAAGCAATAGGAAATAGGTATAGGAATAGGTACAGGGAATAGGTAAAAAAATACTTATAAGGAATAGGTACAGGAATAGGTTCAAGAAATAGGATGCTACAGTAAGGGGGAGTTACTATATATTTTTAGTTGGTTAAGTTTATAGGTCTCAAATTTAGGTTGACATGTGAAGTATAGGTTTTCAAAATTGGTGGTAGTTTTAGGTTGCCATCAAAGACAAAGGGGGAAATTGTTGGAAATATTATCATTGATGTCAAATTAGCATTAAATGTCTAAAGGTGTTTTTAATGTTTATATCTTGGATAAAAGTGTGTTAATATTAATTAAATATTAACAAATATATTTTTGGTTGTATAAAGACAAAAGAGGGCCCATGAGTAAGTTGAAGATTCATCACTAAATACAAAAGAAGAAAAGGACACATTTCTCCATGAAGGGTCACCTTGAGGAATCTGAAGAGTCATCACTAAAGACAAAAGAGGGAAAGGATGCATTTTCCATGAAGGGTCACCTTGAGGAATTCAAAGAGTCACCAGGTAAAGACAAAGAAAGGATTTGAAGGTTCATGTAAGTTTGGCACTATTTTCTATGTGAATTTAAAGGTCACAAAGGGTGAGTGTCAAAGGTCATTTGGAAAGCTATAAAAGGAGGATTATGAAGCCATTTGTAATATGGAAGTGAATGATTTTATCTAGTTTAGAAGAGTAGAGGAGAGTAGAGAAAAGAGAAGAGATATAGTAGTGTGATATCATTTGTTGAGAAAGCAACATTGAGAGATAGTTTGTGTTTTATACACAAAGGGGTTGGTACTCCTGTGGGTTGGTGCTCATGAATCATTATTGTCTTGGTGCTCAAAAAAGGGGTCGGTGCTCCTATAATTTGGTGCTAAAAAATTTATAAACTTGAGTTGGTGCTCATTTATATACTTGAGATTATTCTCCATGGTTTTTCCCACTTTGGGTTTCCACTTTAAAGTCTAGTGTCTCTCTCTCTCTATTATGTGATGCATGTTATTACTTTTAGTTTTATTGTATATTTTGAATGTATGATTAAGAGGTTAAATCAAAAGGAATTTGATTAAGTAAAATATATACCTGTGCTTAAAAACTATTTTGATGTGGATTGATACAGTGTTATTTTCTATATTTTTCTAATAGGATACATCGATGTAGGTCGATATAGTCTTACAATTATATTTACATTATTTTCTTGAGACATGTAACTATATGAGCCAAGTCTCATCTAGTTTTATTTACTAGGTATTCTTATGCCCAACTATATCAACCCAATGTGATATAGTTTTATTTATTCATTTTTCCACTCAACTTGATTAAGCAACTAGATTTAGTTCTATATAAAAAATTATTAATTCTGTCAAAAATTATTTTTTAGAAAACTATAATGACCCTGTCTAATTTAGTTCTAAATTAATCTTATATTTTTGTCAAACTATATCAACCCTAGCCAATATAGTTATGTGTTGGTAATATTTGTTCCAAATTATATCAACCTTATTTGATTTAGTTTATTCTTATTATTTTTAACTAAATTTTCACTGACTATATTGACCTATATTGATATAGTTCTATACTGTGTGAACAACTACATCAGCATGCACTAATAAAGTTATGTGTGCTTTCATTTTTCAACATAAATAAGGTAAATTAACCTTTATTTTTAGTAATTAATCAAAATTTTCCTTTTAAGTTTATTTTTTATTTATTTTAATTCAGTAAACCTTGTCAATTATTTTTTGACTTTTATTTTCTCTTTGTTTGGCTTTTCCTAGAAACTATGTTATGATAGTTTTCAAACTACTTAACTACTATCATGAAAGTCTACATAATCTTCTATTTACAATCCTTTTATATTATTTACAAGCATCATAGTGTGAGAGGCTCTTCCCAATACTCATAGCCATATTATAGAGCTAAACATAGACTTTAGTTTATATGTACCTCATGGTATTTAGGAAAAACCCAGGATTCCCTTTTTATTGGACCTTAGAAAGATAAGCATTTGTTTGATTTTTAAGTGTGTTGGTTAGTGGTTAGCACTGAAAGTTACTCTTAGCTTACCCTTGAAATTAGGTTTAGTCGGATATGGGTCCAATACTTCCTCCATAGTTAGTTCTCTAAATTCGGATAACACCATTTCATAGAAAAATAAGTATTTTTGAGAGCCTAAAAATTAATCACATCCTTTTTATCATCTACCTGATCTTTATTTTGGATAAATAGTTAGAAAAGATAGTAAAATTTTTAATTAGATACTTGTTATTATATTATATATTATAGATTGGCTAATGTGGATATAATAATTTGTTGTGTGTTTTAACTACATCAATAAGTGTTAATATAATTTTTTGTGTGTACACAAATTACTTTGACCAGGTTCAATAGAGTTTAATTTTCCTCTACCTCTATTTATCAGATTATAGCATCTAGATCTTATATAATTTATTTATCTATCTAACAATTTTTCTTTTACTAACTGCATCAACTAGACTTGATACAGTCTATGTTTTGCATCTTTGTCTATGTAACTACAAAGACCATGGACAATTTAGTACATTTTATGATCATTATTTTTGCTTATTCTTTATTGACTGCATACAATAGGCTTGATATAATTAGTGTTTCACATCTCTATTTGTATGACTACATCGACCATGTTCATTATAATACATTTTATGCTTACTATTTCTTCTTATCCTCTACTAACTACATCGACCATTCTCACTATAATTTATCTTGGTTGATACAGTCGAAACTAGTATATTGTGTTAGGTTGATCACATTCATTTATTGTAGTCCATCACATATTTTATCAATTCTACAATCCAATTAACATCATGAAATCCTCACTTAGACTCTTTATTGATAGTCTTAACCCATTTAGATTTTGCATGGGTTGTTATTTCATACCTAGTTTATCCATAAATGAAGACTATGCTTCATGGTGTAACTAGTCCTAACAACCATCTAGATCTATCGACTATAACATGCTTAAAATTACTCAAAATTATGATCTAGATTATTCCCATATCTTCATGTACCTTGATGATAATACCATTTATAACCCTAAGATGAATGGTACTTTATCCAAACTCCTTACTTCACCATTGGAGAAACTGATACTAACCTTGGAAAAGCCCCTCTAGGGACTCTTCCTACCACTAATATAGGGAATCCCCATATCACTAATATAGGTAATTATCTTCCAACCAATACTAGGGTTTCACCACCTACTAGTAATCAAAATTCACCTATTGATATAATTAAAATTCATGCACAAATGGTTCAACAAATGAATGTTATGCAAACAACTAGAAACTCCCAAATTCTCCAATACAAAATCATATATTACAAATGGAAAGTCAACCTCCCATTATCTTGCCTCAAAATAATCAAAAAAACATTTCCCCCTCCTCTTCAAGATGATAATAAGAACGTCATTCCTCAACCTCTTGTGTATAAAAAAATGCTTCAACATCTTCAAAATGAACCTTTAACTCCCTTTATTGTATCTATAGATATATTTTTTTAAATTTAAAATCACACTTATATTAATAAAACATGAGATGGTACAATGTTAGTCATATAAAAAACTAGGTGGAAAGAGTCACACCCCAAAAACAAAATCACATCGAGCCAAAAAATCCTTGAGAGATGAACTAGTCTAGTAGAGGGTCAAAAATGATCACATAAAGTCATATTGACATAAGAGTGTAATAACCAAAATAAAGATCACATAAAAAAAGTACATTAGGCAATAACAATAAACATGTTGGTCAGAAGGGGTGGTGGAGAAAGAGGATCCTATGGATTTCCTCCCTAGCCCCCCTGAGTAGGGGTTTATCATCCATAGGTAAGGGATCCCACCCATCATTTTGTTTTCATTTTCATTAGCTTTTCAAGAGGGAAAAATAACAAAGGCCAGGCATAGAAACTTGTCCTATGGAGGAAGGGCCTAGTGCCCCCCTCTACTACCTTATATTCTAGAACCATCAGACTCACCATGGCAAGGGGATGACCAATGATAATGAGGAGAGGGGATCCTATGATGGCTCCAGTATGCTATTAAAAAACACCATGTCTTAAACTATGGAGAGGAGAAAGGAAATGTGGAAGATCCAAAGGTTCATGACTGATCATGCATAAGGCATTTCCCTAGTGATCTAATAGAACCTAGAGATGATTAATTTCTAGATGAACTTTGTATGTTTGGATCTAAATTTAAAGAATGACATTATATATGATAATAACTTTGTTAGTTACATAAAAATTATTTCTATATCTTCATGATTAAAAAATCATAATTTCTAGCTTTCAAATTTTGAAAAAAAAATATCAGCATAGAAAAGTTGCCAAAATCTATTATATCATACAAATAACAAATATATTCCCCTAAAAGATCCATTTTATAGGTAAATCATTCTAGTCTGAAAGGCTTGAAAAGTGTGTGAATCCAATTCCACGCTGACTAGGCATGAATACAAAACCAAAAAAGATGCTTGATTAACTTTGGCTAGTGACAAGCTGGGAAAATAGGATTTGAAACCCCCATGTTTTTAATATTTCCACCCATATACAAACCATGGTAAATAATACAATAGATGAAGTGTTACTTTTGGGTTTAATAAAGTCATCCCATATCATGGAAAATCTTCTAGACTATACTACTTGGCTAAAATGAAGATTCCATTAGTGCTTAAGAATGTCATCTTGAATGTATTTAGGAGAAATAATATTATACCCTAGATGAGAAGAATAATTATAAAATAGCATGACATTAGGCCAATACCAATTCTTCTAATGGGGAGTAATCAAGGTAATGCCAATCTTATGAAGGTACTCTTTAGGTATGGAACTATGAATTTCTATAATAGACTCAACATATTCCTTATTAAGGTTAAATATGTTTTGAAATAGATTCCAAGAAATATAGGTGTAGTGAAATTTGAAAAATAAATCCCCAATAGTTTTAATACCCTTTTTAAACAACTAAAAACTCTTGATCTACTAGAGTAGGGAAAAAGAACATTGTGAAAATTCAATGTTGGGGACCACTAGAGGGAGTGAGAATTGAAAGATAGGTCATTCCTAAATCCCTCTCCTACCCAAATGAGATGATATTTGAGTTGTTCCCAAGCTATCCAAATACTCTAAATAACAAATTTTACCATTGATCTTAACCAGAATAGGGGTTTTGAGGAGACTATGTAAACCAAGTCCTTGTTAGGCCTTTAGGGTATCCCTAAGAAATATAGTTTCTTAACAAAATATTATAGGATTCATCACCTTTTATCCCTATATGATCCACTTAATACTATTATAAAACCCTTGAAGCTTAATGTCAATGAGGCCCAGGCCACTAGCCTCTTTAGGTTGAGAATATATATCGCAAAAAACTCTATGAAAGCCCTTGTGGCCTTAAAAATTAGCCCATAAGAAATCTCTTAGGATTTTTTCCAACTTGGCATAGGTCTCATTTTATGGAGCCCAACATGAAGAGTGGTAAACATGAGTAGAGGCCAACACCTTAGAGTAAATCTAAAACTTACCTACCAACGACAAAGGCTTGGTGACTAAAAAAGATATATTTTTCTCAACCCTTTGAACTACATATGACCAAAAATAAATCAGAGAGGCTTGAAAGGCCAATGAAATGCCCATAAACTTAAATTGGAATTCAGGGAGGAGACACTACCATTGATATTCCTACAACTAAAAAGGTTTGGGTAAGAGACTAGAAATAACACTATGTTTTATTCCATTGAATGGATGACCTAAAGGCCAGCCAAAAAATCTAAAGGCATTTCATAGCATTATGGACCAAGGCTTCTTCTTCTTGAAGATTGAGAAAATAATCATTAACAAAGTGACCATTAAGTAATTGATGATTAAACTTAAGGGGAGAGATGCCCTTAACGAGACCCATGGAAACATAGTTAGCAAGAGATAGATAAAGCCTTTAGTTGCCAAGATATTTAATTAATGAGCTAAATAGCAACCCTACTTAATAGATATATGCAACTTAAATTGGATATACTAGGCCCCATTGATAGTAATACATGACTCAACATCTCAAAAAATCATATTCACTACCTACTTAAATTGAGGGTCAAAGCCAATAGTTTAGAGTATGGTAGTAATAAGAGGCCACTATATGTGATCATAAGCCTTTTCAAAATAAATCTTGACAACTAGGGCCTTTTAACTAGACTCTCGAGCCTATTCCATGCCTTCTTAGACAATGATGACATTGTCCATAATATATCTATGTTGGATAAAACATGTGTGTTCACTTCTAACCATTATAGGAAGAAGATGCTTAATTCTGAGAGTTAGAGCCTTATCAATGATTTTATATAAAACATTCACAAGGGTGATGGGTCTATAATTAGTAATAAACTTAGGATCCCTATCCTTGGGAATAAACTTGATGTTGTTTTGATTGATGAGAGGCCCTAGAAAGTTAGACAACACATATTTAGAGTAAACCTTGTGAAGATCATGACCCAAAATTTCCCATAAGGTTTGATAAAAGTCATTAGGAAAGTCATCAATACCTAGGGATTTTTTTGTATCCATCTACATAACTACTTCCTTGAGATCAATCAAAGTGAGAGGCCTATCAAAAATAACCCTCTAAGCTTCAAAAAATTTAAAGGGGTAACTAAAGGTATTGAGCTAAAGATGCTTCATGCTTAGGAGAGGTAGTCTAAGCTTAAAAACACTGTGATAATGATTTATAAAGGCTTTAAAGATGTTAAGGAACTTGGTAATCCTGACAACCCCTTCCTTGATGGATTTGAATCTATTTGTAGCTCATCTAAAATAGAGGAGAGAAAATAATTCTAGAGTGACTTTATCTCAAGTTTTAAGCTAGTGTAATCGAGCTCGAAGTTGAGCTCCTCTAACCTTATAGGCCTCTTTAATTTGGAGTTTATGTCACTAAATGGCTATTTGGGCCTGAAAGTGAACATTGAAAGGTGAGACCTCTAACTCTTATGAAACATAGAGGTATTCATGGTTTGTGTCATTATGAATGTGTTGATTAAAAATAGAAACTTGCCTACCATAGACATGAAAGAATGTGGTGGTGCAATAAAGAGCATTAGCCCACCACTGAATCCATCTAATATCCCCAATGGGTCTAGGAACCAAATTCTAAATTTTGATAATATGCCTGATAGTTCTTTCATGCTTGAGATGAGGAATATTAAGATAAAATAATGTTTTAGCAAGCCTCACTTGAAGATTAGTTCATTCTATATTGATGAAAATTAGATGGTGATCAGACAAAAAAAATTAGGGAGCACAAAAATTAGCCAATCATGAACATGAACAAAGAAAATAAATATTATTTTACAAGAAGAGAACGATCATGGTGTTTAAGCACTCTATCATCTCCCTTCCAAAATTTGGACTAGGGGAACCAGGGTGAGTTTAAATCTTTCTTATAGTGGTGGCTTGGGTAAAACACCCTGAGTTTTTTACACATGTAATATTAATCCTCTCACTCCCTAGTGCACCAACGTATAGGAAGATGACCTTATTTATCTTCATAAGATTTAATCATGTTGAGATACCCACAAAAGATCTAGTGGTCATTTGGCAGGAATATACATTTGGCAGGATTATAGCAACCATATCAAAAGCATGGTTCATTCAAAAACATCATTAGAGGTGTAAATGTTAACCAAACCAATGATGTAATTATAAAATACAAAAAGAGTCTAGATGACTCGATGAGAGGGGTCGGACCCCAAGAAATAATAGTTTGATAAAGCTATAGAGCTAAGATAGTGATGACACCACCATAGCTAGGCTCATGATTGGTTTTATAAAAAAGGGCCATAGGCCATATGATGTGTGTATTAGTTTGAAGGAGAAATTCATATGTCTTAACTTCTTACATAAAAAGAATTTTCATATTATTAAAAAATTAAAAATTGTTGATGACCGCATACTTAGGCAATAGATCAGTGAGGTCTCAAACATTATAGGAATAAAATAAAATTGGGTAACATCAAGGTTCATGTAATTTACCTTTAGGAGGTATTGAAGAGAAAAAAAATGGTTAAGAGATATTTTGTGCTTCATATATTCTTTGAGCTTAAAAGGTTGTCGATTGTGTGACATGAACTCCTCATCCTATGAGGGAGATGGGATTTGATAATGCCACAAGACTGATTTAAGATAAAGGGTAATGAGATTAAGACCATCAACTGAAGATGTCACCCCAAGAGGGATTGTGATGATGGAACTTGAGGACCATAATGTGAAGAGGCAACAAAAGAATCCACCACTTGAGGTGTGCACATAATACTGGGGTTTACCATTACCACAAGATAAATTATTCTTTTTATTAGTGATAGTAGTCCACCTGTCAAAATTCTCATTTTATGTTCTATGCTCAGGGCCACTTTTCTCCTGAGAAGTAGGATGAGTAGTGACCATCAAAATACACTCCCAGATCATATGATCCAAATATTGACACCTATACATTTTTTAAATAGATTAATATAGATTACACACTGGGTAAATTGATATGTTTCCCACTTTAATCTCAATGGACTCTTTGAGGTCCCTGGATAGATCCACTTCCACACAAACCCTTTTATGGGGATGAGATGTATAAAATTTTGAATTTTCATGGCATATGAAATGTTCTATGGGTTTAATGAGATGGTTGACAATACCCCATATGGGGAGAGGCAAGCTAAGAAATTTGACCCATACTATAATTTTAAACTTGGCATGTTTAAAGACCCAAAAATATTGAGTCCAATGAGAGAACACAACCAATGTGTTGTGAATGAACCAAGGACCATGATTAACAATGGATTTGTAGTGTTCTATGTTGTTGAATAGAAATAAGAAGAAACCCTTGGTAAAGTTATGGACTCCTCTAGTTTCACACCATGGCCTTTCCAATGGTTATGAACCCATTACTTCAAAAGGATCTTAAGGGGGACTATACCCACAAAATAAGCAACTAGAGTGAAGTTTTCAAAATAATTGTAAGCTTTATCAAATACAGGTAGATCAAGAACAACATTAGTTAAAGGGGTGTTTGGGTAAGATCCAATACCTCATGATATACCTTCATAATGAATTTCATTGCTTGTTTTGATGTCATTATCACTTAGGCTTGCACTGGCTTTCCCTACATCCAAATATGGGGAGATGATGTTAGTAACCATTTAATATAGGGAATGCCTAACTACCCAAAGGGTGGATTAATGATCCAAATTAGTGTAATAAATGTGAAATAAAACTTTATAAATCCTACCTAGATCTATGATAGATCAATAGTGTGATAGAGGGGATAAACCTAAAGGTTAACTACCATTAAGCACTTTGTACAACTCTATCCATAACTCCTCTCATCTGTAGTTATTGGAAACATTTCTCCAACTATTACATGTGATGGGACTAAGGACTTGACTATTTTCCTTAAATATTTTGGTAATATTTACAAAGAATGGGTCCAAACTAATGCCTTTTCCACTACTAAACTTATTATAAAAACACTTATGATAGATGATTTATATTGGTATAATGAACTCCCTCGACATTCCATTTTAAACTAGAAGATTTAGTCAATTCTCTAGTTAATGAATGTTAGCACATGGATCTTCTTGAAAATAGCCTTCACCATTTCATCAATGATAAACAATCACTTAATGAATCTACCCATACCTTAATCAAATAATAAAAACCATTAGCTAATAATGTAGATCATAATGAGTGATGATAATATTTTCAAACTCTTCATCGCTACCCTTAAAACCTTATCTTCAATATAAGGTTCAGATTTTCTCTCCCTAAACTCTAGAATATGCTTTTGATCAAGGCAAAAGATAAGATTTTCTCATGACTCAATTTTAAACTTCTTAGAGCCTCATCAAGGACTCTTTCCAAACTTAAACTAATGAAATAACCATTACCGACTCTAAATCTATGCCTCCTCAAATGAAAATAGGAGCAACCAAATCCAATATTCAAAATTCTTCCCACCCACCCTTGAGCATGTCAGAAATGAGAAAGTTATTACCTCAATCTAAACCTTTCATTCACACTACCACTACTCCTCCCTCATAGTATGATCCTAACAAATTTTTTTGGTTCCATGCCGATGTTTTTCGCTCTCATGAAACATGTTGTGCACTTAAAAATTCTATGGTTTCCTTCATGTTAGGTGATGTTTTTTATCATATTTCT
The DNA here is from genome assembly GCA_037957365.1 of Torreya grandis. NCBI lineage: Eukaryota > Viridiplantae > Streptophyta > Pinopsida > Cupressales > Taxaceae > Torreya > Torreya grandis. Next base: position 2,653,005 of record JARHVA010001439.1, on the reverse strand, counting down.
ATGATCAAGAATCATCATACTGATTACCTTAAAGCTTCTCAAAAGATTATTTTTTCCAAATCTACACATCGGGACTCTCAAAATTTTCATCTAATTCCAATACACAACATCCAAATTAAAATGCTTATGCTATTGATGCTAACTATGGTCAATATTATACTAATTATTAGTATATGAACATGACTAAAGTTAATTATCATTTTAATCCCACTCACAAAGATACTGTCACCAAATCTAATAATCCTTCTACTAAGGACCAACTTATTGAAGATTCTAAAAGCACTCTATCATCTTCAAAACTAGCCACTAGTGATCAACCATCCGCAAAAGTGGCACTTCCACTTAATTCTTCCATTCCTACAAAGAACACCATTCCTAATCAACCTAAGCCTCATGTTAATTCCTATTCCAAACCTCATTATATTTTTTTATATTAACTTAACTCTATGCCTTGCAAAATTCTACTGGTGGATTTAGTCATAACTTCTCCTTATCATCACAAGTTCCTTATGTAACAACTACAAGACATCAAAGATACCCTATCTAATGATTATAAGATACCTAATTTATCTTCTGATGGTCCCCCTCCCATTGAGGTTCACACCATCAAAATGATTTATTCTCCCATAAAACCCACCATAAAATTCTCTATAGAGGATATGATTAATGATGAAATTATTTTTGAGTTGATGACCCATCACTCGTTATTAAATTTGGAATCAATAATACCCTTAGGGAATTCTTAGTAGATGAATTTTCAAGCATTAATTTTACCTCTCTTTGGCTAATCCAATAAATTATATATTCCTTAGAAAAAATTAAACAAACTCATCTTACTTGTCATGGATTTTATAAAACCAACCAAAAACCACTTGGTTGTATTTGGCTTTCCCTAATGATTGGACCCAAAATAATTCAAACCAAATTTCTAGTCCTTGATTTTCTTTTATCTTTTAACATGCTTTTAAGTCATCTATGGACTCATCATATGATAGCTATTGCATCTTCTGGTAGACAATGTATCAAATTTATCCATAATGGTAAACATTGTAAGCATTAAAGAGACCCATACCCTTAGAGCATCCAGCTTCCAAATCCTAAATCTCAACACCACATTCTTATGATTGCTCATATTAATAGTCATCATCTACCTTAATTCATCAACATGCATTCAAATTTATAGGTCACTCTTGTATATTCTAATATTTGATAACCCAATGAATTGCAAAATAATTTCAATATTTCTTGATTACCCCCTATATAGTAGAATGGATCCCTCCTTCCCTATGTCCATGAGACCACACCATTCCCTTAATTGATGATATTTATAATATGCTTACCCAATGCAATGCATATGAAGCCTCTTACATGGATTATTATTTATATTGTAATGAATATGGGTTAGCCAAACTCTTTTTAGATTTTTTAACCATGTCTCCTATTACTTTCAATAACATGAGTGTGTCTACTACCGATATCCATAATAAAATTAATGCATGTACTATTTCTCCATCTTATGATGATGCCTAAATTATGGCCTAAGCCCAATAATAAGACTTGGATGTCATGCATTATCAAAAGGCCTCAGTTAAAATACATGCCTTTAGCTATGATGTTCATGTCATTCATATATCATATGATAATGAATATTAACCTGAAGGTTATGTACCCCTACCAATCCACCCTTAAGAGATACTTCATAGGTTGTCTAATAAATATTTAAACCTATAACATTTAATGATATTGATCAACTCAATATCATTAAACCAATTTTTTTAGATGTAAATGATGCCAACTAGATTGATAGTGTTCACATTGTTTCTCATCTTTAAAACTATGTCAACCAACCTAACATAGTTTAATCATCGGTCTTTGACTACATCAGCCAAAACTAATACTTGGCTGATATAATTATTTATAATTCATCACTTTCAATAAATTATATTGAAAATTTTGATATGGTTGATCTGATTCATGTTATTTTTAAACAAACTAAGGCAATTTCACCTCCCATTACTATACCCAATTATATCAATCAACCTGATATAGTCAAATCAGAATCTTTACCAATTTCTCAACCTCTTGACATTATCTTAGATTCTAAGTTTACTACCATTAGACAAATACATTTTTATTTTAACAATAAAGGTAATCAAATTTTTGATCTTGAAGTAGATGTCAAATACTATGGAACTCCACCCATGCTTCCTAGTGATGAAGCTATCTTAGAATTAATCAATGTTAGAGAGCCTCAAATTACATGCCAAAATCAAAAGCTTGGCCATTTTCAAAAAAAGGCTCCTTGTTTCAATAACTTTTTTGGTAGTATTGATACCAAAACACATGTTGTATCCAAGTTTCCTATAGATCCATATCATTTTCAATATGTAAATGCCATGCTTATTAAAGAAACTATTGTAATCAATTATGGTACCATGACCATTCCTCGACCTATTCTTGTCTCCAAATAACTTGATCCTAAAGAACATGATTACTATAGTACTTTATTTAATAAATACTATGAAGATTTTTCTTGGTCAAATGAATGCATGCCTGGTATTGATCCTAGTATTTTGGTACATAACATCATCATCTATCCTAATGCAAAACACGTGCATCAAAAGTAACGTAAATTACTTCCTATAATTTCTAACCTATGTCACAAACAAATCATCAATCTTATGGATGCTAAATTTATCAAACCCATAGATTACTTGGAATGGGTTTCCAACATTGTTCTTATTCACAATAAAGTCAATATGGTCATTCATATGTATAGATTCTCATAATTTTTATTTATCATGTCCTAAAGACAACTTTGATCTATCATAAATCAAAGCCATTGTTGATTCTATGAATGGTTATCTCTCATGAATGGTTTTTTAAGATATAATCAAGTTCATATCACTCTAGAAGATCAACATAAAACTACTTTCAACACAGAATGGGGAAGTTATTGGTACATTAAAATGCCCTTTAATGTAAAAAATGTTGGAGATACTTATCAATGTGTAATGACCCATATTTTTCATGACCTCATTCATAAAATAGTTGAAACTTATGTGGATAATATTATTTATAAATAAAATAATCATAAAAATCATCTTAATGACCTTGCTATAATTTTTTATCGATACATCAAATACAAAGTTAGACTTAATCCATACAAAAGTGTTTTTGTTGTTACTTTCAGCATACTCTTAGGATTTATAGTTTTCCTCAGAGAGAGTGATGTATATCCCACTAAAATCAAAGCTATAGTCAACATGCCTATTCCTCATTCCATTCCATATATATGAACATATCTTGCTAAACTTGGGGAAATCTAAGGATTAGTTCATGAGATGACTTACTGCATCTATTCAATAAATTCACTCCTTAAGAAGGGTATTACTTTGGAATAGACCAAATCATGTCAAAAATATTTTGATAACATGAATGAATCATTACTTTATCATCCCACTCTTCAACCACCTTCTAACTATCACACTCTCATCTTGTATACTTCATCTACCCCCATATTAGTTGGGGCAATGCTCACTCAACAAGATGAAATAGGCCAAGAATATGATATATATTACATTAGTTGTGATTTAATAGATTATGAAACACGTTACACAAAGGTCAAATGTGATTATATCACTATATTTCTCCTCGAAAAATATTTTACATTATATGCTTTATCAAACTACTTATGCTATTGTACATTCTAATCCACTTCACTATTTCTTCTCCAAAGATTTCTTACCTAGACATAGAATTGGTAAATGGATGGTTCTCCTAATGGAACTTGACTTAAGAATTGTTGTGAAAAAATAAATTATGGGCCAGGTGATTGATGATCAACTTGTTACCACACCTACACCAACTACTATTCACCTTCAAGATACTCTTATTGATGAAGAGATCCTTTATATTGAAGGTCTCAATAAATCTATTTCACTTATAGACTATTTTCATAATTTTACTATTGATCTTGAGGTTAAATCCCTTGAAGACCCCTAGATTTACAAATCTAAACCCAAAACTATAGTCATCATAGAAGAATTACCCAAAGTTATAGTTGACTTGCATGAAGAAACTTGGACACTTCATTTTGATGGTGCCAAATGTCCTCAAGGAGATGGGGTAGGTTATGCCTTAGCCAATTAAGCTTTGAAGTCACTAATAACATGGCCAAATATGAATATTTCATCCTAGGGATACACATGACCATCAATTTAGACATCCCATAATTAAATGCCTTAGGATATTCACAACTTTTATATCATCAAGTCAGTGGCAATTATCAATATAAAAGAGAAAATATCATCACATATCATCAACTTGATACCACTCTTTCCAAATTATTCACATCATTTACTATTGAAGTAATCCCATGAAAATTAAACATGATCATTTATTCTCTTGCTTCATCAAATTCTCTCTTTCACCCTCATCAAGCACTTCATGATGTAAAATTTCTCATTCACATGAAGTCACCATTTAATTTAAAATGCAAGAATGATTCTCTTATCTACCACAGTGAGGTTGTCATTACTTGACAAATCTTGTGGTAAAAAAAATAACACAATTCAATGAACATCATACTTATCCTCTAGAGGTTGACTCACATGAAAAGACTTGAATTCATAAGTAAGCATGTAAATATGTCCTTATATATGATATCATTTATTATCATGATGTTGAAGGTACCTTGCCCCATTATATTACTCAAGATGAAGTTCCTGCCCTTATTGAGCAAGCAAGTGGGGGAATTTGTGGTGGTCATTATAGCTGACATGTTACAACCCATAAATGCCTATGCATGAGATATTTTTGGCCTACTCTCAAAAAATATGCCATTATATTTTCTAAAAAGTGTAATCTTTACCAAATTCATGATTATCTCATTCATTATCCTTTGGTTGGAATTCAAACCCTAGAGTCTCCTTATTCATTTATAGGTGGGGATTAAATCTCATTAGCAATTTACTTAGATCATAATATGGCCATGTCTTCATCATTAATGCCACTGAATATTTTAATAAGTGGGTTGAAGCTATGCCTCTTGTAAATGTTACTGGCATTACTATTTTAAAAAAAAAATCTTAATCAGATAATATGTCATTTTAGGATTCCTTACACCCTCATTTCTAAAAATGATGGGAATTTCAAAAATAAAGACATGAAACAACTATTTGCAAAATTCAAAATCACACAAAAATCTTCCACACCATATCATCCTCAGTGTAATGGTCAAGATAAATCCACTGACAAAATATCATAAAATATCAGTAGAGATTATTACTATGATTGGCATCTCAAACTTTATATTATATAGTTTGGGCCTATTGTACTAGCATTCGTACTGCCACTAGGGTAACTCCCTTCTCATTAGTATATGTTTTCAAAGCTATATTACCACTATAAGTTGAATTACCTTTGTTATGCATTTATCTTCATGACATCATTCTTAATGAAGAGCTTCATGAAGTTTATATTCATGCCTTAGATTTATTTAATGAGCAACATATGGAAGCACTATAACATAATTACCAATACAAAGTGCATAACACTAAACAACATAACAAAAAAGTCAAAATCCATAATTTCAATATTGGAGTGCTTAAGTTAGATTACACCCATGATAAATAAGTCTAGTACACCCAAAATTGGTTGGGTCCTTACATTGTCAAATACATTCTTGGACCTAGTACTTACATATTACAAACTAATGATAGACACATCTTCAAAGAACCAACCAATGCTTAATTTTTGAATAAATACTTCACTTCATTACATGTTATTTCTATATTTTTCTCCTAGTATGCTTTGCTTGCATGTTTTTACTTAGTCTCATATATACTCTAGAGTTAAAATTTCTTGTAGGTCTTACTTAGACAATCTATTGTGTATCATAACATCAAATTAACTTCTTTACACACCTCCAAGCTTCTCTTTTTACATTAGCCTTAATTCCTAGCTTTAGTCCTTTGGTATTTTTGTATTTTTAACACCACTTGGTTTTTAGTTTGTGAGTTTTCATCTTAAGACCATGGATAGGATCTGACTATTCTTTATAAGCACCCATTTTATTATTTAATCAATCTTAAAGTCTATCATGTTTTCAGTTCCTTTATTATCACTTAATGTACCTTTTTTGGAATAATTTATGCATCTTGGTTTTCTAGTTTGTGAGTTACATTGTAAGAATTTGGATAGGACTAGGCCTTCCTCACAAATGATCATAAATTCACTTTATAAATTGATTTCATCCTCATCCTTATCTATGTCTTCCCCAAAATATCAGGCAAGGATTGAAAATAATGCTTTCTTATACTTAAGAGTTAGTCATATTATTTTATGGTGAAACTCTAATAGTCTATTCTCATGTCTTAATTTACATATACCATTTCTCATGATGATGATTCATGCCTACATGTCATTGTACCATCTTAACTAAAATATTTTTTTGTGATTTGGGGCAAGCCAATCATACTATGTTCATTTCCATAATTCCCTCTATTTCACATCACATTGGGCATACCAAGATCGGTCTTAATTTTTCACTCTTTTATAATGTGAAGGTCTAGGAATCTTAGACACCATATACTTTAATCCTCTCCTCTAGCCACCAAGTGTATACTAACTTATGATAATTGTTGTTAGTGTAGAATTTTTCCCACTATGTGGTTTTACTTACATGATCTAATTAGTTTGCTTAGATTAATAATAGATCATTAAGGGAAATGTACTTTAAATCATTTTTAATTATGAGTTGAGTTAATTATATTTTTGGGTGACCTAATTATTCACTATATAATGTACCTTATTATGTATTTTTTGGCTAATGTTAATGAATGAATGTTAATCCAACTTTTTGTTGTGAAAACAAGTTTTTTCCCTTTGAATTGTTCTTTATATTTCAATACTCCATACATGGTATTCTTTGTGAATTCAATCCTATCTAAATTTATCCTTGATTGTGGCCCACTCTAAAAATGTATCAAAGCATTTATGGTAGTTTAATGTCATAACATTTATTTTGAGATCTATCATTCTAGTTCGTTTGATGTTTTTTCATTAGTTTCCATTTTTAAGGGTTTAGTAGGGATTTTAGAAAAAAAAAATTAAATATGTACCTCTAGAGTCTTAAAATGAAAAAAGATAATCCCACTAAATTTATAAGGTGCCAAAACTTAGGAATGGTTGTAAACATAACCTAGTTTCATGGCAATTAGTTTTTGACCATTTTGGAAGGTTTAAAAGCCATTTTTCTAATTTTGAAAAAATATGAACATTTGATGAATTTGAAGAAAAACCATTTATGGGTTTGTCAAAAAATAGGTGGTCCTTGGTATTTTTTGTGGAAGCTACCAAATCTACATATTGGAGGGGTTTTTCATCTTTGACAGAGTTTTCAACCCCTGTAAGCACTTTGGTAGGTTTCTTCCCTTTGATAAACATTTCCACCCTTCTAAGTAGCTTAGGTAATTTTGGTAGTTTTTAGAATGAAAGACTTTTCTTAGTGGAAAACAAGTGTGGGTGGACATTTTACCCTATTCAAACACCACTTAGAATATGGGATGCCTACTTGCATAGCCTATCATAATTGGACAACCTTAATTATATGCCTAGTATATTTTGCCACCCCTATAAGCAACTCAAGTGGGCTCCAACCCCTATAGAAGCATGCTAAAAAAATTTCCACAAAATTTTTACCCAATGATGGCTATGAAGATGTCAAATTCAAGCTAGTGAAAGGTGACACTATTCATTTTCAAAAGTGGAGGCAAATTTGGAGTGACATCACTACCCTAGTTACATTATAGTGTAAAGTGACATCATCAAGGGGAGAACACTCATCCTAGACCTTAATCCCTTGTCACATGGGAATTTAAGCCCTTGGTCATAACCAACCCAAAGGGCTTAATTTTTCCTCACAAAATTTAGGCCAAACTTTTACACACCCAAAATTTATGCAAAGTGGAAAATTATTTTTTAAAAGCAAGAAAAATTTAAACTCACATTAATTTTAGCTTATAGCTTATTCTCAGGTGCCATGTTTTTGAAAGTGTGAGTTTTTCAAGATCTACACATTGGGAATATTTGTGTGCCTTGTAAACTTAAATATATATAGTTTTAGGGGGGTTTATGGGGGTTTCACATCAAATGTTTTCTAGCACTACTTAATTCATCACATAATTCCTTTATGTACCATAGATGAAAGTCATGTTCCACTTCTTACACCATTCAACTATTAGAAATGGAAAAGCCAAGTTTAAATATTCTTGAGGAGAAAATCTTTACATTGAATCATGATGGGTACAAAGAAAGAACTGAAACTTGATGTAGAGAAGGTGAAATGGTTTAATAAAAGTGACAAAACCTATGGTATTTTATTCCTATCCATGTCTCCCAACTTGTTCTTTCATATTGAATATATAACTACTCCTAATGAAGTCTAGATGACTTTGGAAAAACTCTTTGGGAAGCAAGACATAATGAGAGGTCATGAGTTGGAGAATGAGTTCATCAGTTTGAACCCAGTCAATTTTGATACTATACATGACTTCTTCACAAACTTCAAATCACTCAGGTTCTAGTTGTAACTGTGCAGCATTGATAAAAAGGATGATCAATTGATTATTTCCATCCTTTCCAAATTTGGATTTGACTATTATGTCTTTGTTTCTACCTTCCACGCAAGCAAGCATTCCCTTGGAGCTATATGGACCATGCCATCCTTGGATTACTTTATTCTTATATTGACTTGAGATCAATACAAGCTTATTCAAATGGGTACACTGAAGTCATCTAAATTGCATGCCTTAATTATGAGTCATGGCATACAAAAGGCTTCTAATAGTAAGGAGAAGAAACCAAACAAGAAGGACCCAGAACAAAGAAAGGATTAGAAATATGATGATAAGTCCAAAGGATAAAAATAGTCCTCCTCTTTAGATGAGAAACTCAAGAAATAATGACACATGTATACCTACTACAAGAAATATGGGCATGATGGAACCAAAAGCATGAAGAAGCAGATTGACCAACTAAAAAATATGCTTGAAAAACACAATATCAGTGTTGTTAATTCAACCAATTATATTTCATCAGCACAAGAGTCTTTTAAGGCCAAACATAGTAGAAAAGAAAAGATAAGGGCAAATCACTTATTACAGTTACATCATATCCTTTTATATGGGTTATTGATTTTGGTGCTTCACACCACATGGCTTCTTCACATGATCTTTTATCATCCTTGAAGCCTTATTCTATGTCATCCATCTTGTTGGGTGATGATACTTTCAAATAGGTTATTAGAAGATGATCTATTGAAGTGAATGATCAAAAAATTTAGGATTTTGTATGTGTTCCCTCATTATCCACCAATCTTCTATTTGTATACTAGATCACTCCATCAATTTAGGTAAGAGAGTTGAATTCACACCTAATTCATTAGTTTCTAGGAAAGTAGACAATGACTCCATAGTTGCATTTAGGAAAGCAAACCACCAGTCATGATTTTATACTTTTTCACATTTTTCTCCTGATCAAACCTCTACTACACTACTCACTCATTTAGATGGGGTGAGTAAATTATGGCATGAGCGATTCAACCATCTCAATGATCACTACCTAGATCAACTTAGTTATAATGACATGGTTTTAGGGTTGTCAGGTGTTTATGTTCTTATGATGTTTTCCACGGTTTCATACTTGGTAAGCATCCTAAGGAGAAGTATGACAAAGGAAAATCATGGAAAGTTACACAGATATTTGAGCTAGTTCATAGTAACATTGTTGGACCATTTATAGCTCCATCATTAAACATGACTAAATACATGCTTACTTTCATCAATGAATTTTAGAGGTATACTTAGGTGCACTTTCTTAAGAAAAAATATGAGGTCTTTGATCATTTTAAAGACTTCAAGATCATTGTATAAAAAAAGTTAGGTAAAGCCATCAATATTTTGTGCACTGGCAATGGTGGTGAGTATTTTAGTAATCATTTTTAACAATTCTACACTTTATAAAGAATTGAACAACAACATACAATTCCATATAGTCCACAATAGAATAGTGTTGCAGAGTGTAAGAATAGGTCTTTGAAGGAAATAGCCAACTATATGCCACACTCCAAGTCTCTTTCACCTTAGTATTTGGCTAAGGCCAATAACTATGCTTGTTATATCCAAAAGCTTAAAGTGGTTAAAACCCCATATTAAATCACTTATGAGGGTTTGGATCTCCTGTTATGGATTGCATTTCAAAGAAGAAATATAAGATAATGCAACCTCAGAGTCAGCCATGCATATTTATTGGTGTAATCACATAAAAATGAAACTTAAGTGATATGATGCTACTTGATACCACCTATCTCTAGCTTAGCCTTAGACCTATCTTAGGGCCTATTTTCACACTTATCCAGCCTTTGTGTAGGCCATAGGTATCCCTATACATCTCTAAAGCAATCCCAAACTCTCATTATTACATCTTGGCTATGCCTTAGGTTATGCAACTAAGACACTAATGCCATAATAGGGATAATAGTGTCACATGTCTCTAGTGTCCCAATTTTAGCACTACTATCTTTTCCCTCCTTTTTCCATCAACAGATATCTTTTCAAATCTAAGACCACCTAGGGTCAGCCTAGACCTCTTTTAACACCTGAACAAGCACCATAACAATATATATACATGAATTTATCCCTCTAATTACTAGATGGAAATCATATGTAAATTACACATTTAAACTTAGAATAAGTTATGCATAATTAATGTTATCAATCCCTATTTTACCATACTTATGCATAAAACCATATGCCACATTCCTAAGCTCATATTTACTCAGGTTTTTAGTCTCAATCACATTCAAATCACTCAAATTAATAATCATACTAGCTTTACTTGCACTTGTAACAATACTTAGGTAAGGATAACTACATCGATCATGATCCCTCTTTAGAGTATTGGTATGTAGGCAAATCTCATCATGATGAGGTGTTGAGGATGTCCAACCTATCCCACTTACAACACATTTTACTACTTGTATCAACTAGATGCCCTAGTAACATAGAGATTAGGATTTTCTCATAACAGCATCCTTAATAAGACATCTTTAGGGATTCAAATTTCATGCACATAGGAACAGGTGCACTTGTAAAAATACTTAGATAAGGATAACTACATCGATCATGATCCATCTTTAGAGTATTGGTATGTAGGCAACTCTCATCATGGTGAGGTTTTGAGGATGTCCAACCTACCCCACTTACAACACATTTTACTACTTGTATCAACTAGATGCCCTAGTAGCATAGAGATTAGGATTTCCTCATAACATCATCTTTAAAAATTCATCTATAGGGATTCAAATCTCATGCACATAAGAACAGGCTTGACAAACCTAAACATGGGTACACCTATAAGTTTAGAATAGTTATGCACAGAGGACACTACCATCAAAATAGGGACACTAGCACCATATGGTACTATTGTCAAATTATGGTGCTACTATTTAAGAGGGGTTTTGACACTTAGATCCTCTTTATAACACTTAGACTAGCCTCTACCTTATTTTTTAGCCTCTAGATCATCCATCTCGGTCATTTTCCAACTAAGTTCTCATTTATATTATTTATTGTTATTTTTAATAAGTTAAAATTTAACTAATTTTGTAATAGATCAATGGCTATATTTATTTCATATTTATACCCTTATTTATTATAATCTTCCCTTTAACAACATAGGATTGACATACATTAAGTCTTAAAAGGTTTAAATAGTTAGATATCCTAATGGTGTTAAGGGATACAAGGTTATCTATCCCACCACTCATGAGTTATTCATTAAGATAAGTGATTAATTTTGAGAGGGTCCCCTAGACTCTGCACATGGCACTCCTCACTCTTCCTTGGATTCATTGGGATTAAATGAGAATTATAATGATTTAGATCTACTTGAATAACTTTTTGATGATCCATACTCTTCTTCTAGTTCTGATGATGAGAGTAGTGATGAGGACTCACCTCCTCCTTCTCCTAGAATATATTCAAAGGATGAGGAATCTCCTCTTGACTCTTCGAGCATTGGTCCTTTTTGAGATATAAAAATACTTCAAAGTGTTTGTCCAATAGGTTAGAGATCCATCAGACTCTAGGTGAACACATTCAAAATCTAAAATGCTCAACATGAATTCATTGCATATGCTTTCAATCCACAATCATTTTATGAGGAAATAAATACTATTGAGTGGGATAATTATATGGAAGAGGAGTGTGGTTCCTTGCTAATGAATAACACTTGGGATTTAGTCCATCTTCTTAAGGGAAGAAACCCTATTTGATGTAGGTGGATCTATACAAAAAAAATTAGTAGATGGGTCTGTAGACAAGTTCAAATCACATTAGGTAGTAAAGGGTTTCTCTTAAGTACATGACATTAACTATACTAAGATTTTTTCCCCTATTACCAAAACGAACTCAATCTGACTCACTTTTGCTATTACCACAACACATCACTAGGATGTTCATCAAATGGATGTGAAGAGTGTCTTTCTTTATGGTAACCTCAAAGAGGAAATATACATGGAGGAACCATAAGGATTTATGGAATATTCCTTAGTTTATAAAATTTATAAATCTATATATGGCCTCAAATAGATCCTTTAGCTTCGTATGCCAAGATGGACTCTTTTCTTCTTTTAATTTTTTTCACTAGATGTCATTCTAATCTGAATGTCTACATTTTATGGTAGGATGATTCATGTGCAGTGGGCATGGTTTCTAGATTTATGTAGGAACCACATGAGCTACACTAGAAAGTAGATAAGAATATTCTCCACTACATTTATGGTACTCATAGTTTTAATATTCACTATGGAGTAGGCATTGATATTTACTTGATTGGTTATATATATTTATATTGGGTTGGAAATATTCAAAATCATAAGTCCACTTTAGGTTATAGTTTCTCCCTTAGTTTAGGTATGATTAGTTGGTCAAGAAAGAATAAAAATGTTATTTTTTTATCTTCTATAAAGGCAAGATATAGAGGAGATATTAATTAAATTAAATTACGGATATATTGACCAAACCCTTCATTGAGAGAAAGTTTATTCATTTTTATACTCTTATTAGGATTCAGGAATATCCATCATCCTCCTTTGGGGGGATTTTCTATGTACTTGAGTACCTCATCAGGTCTTTGTTTTAGGACCCAATTTTATTACCCACCTAAGATATGCTTAAGGGGGGTGTTAATGTAGGCTTTTTACCACTATATGGTTTTACCTACATGGTCTAATTAGCTTGGTTAGGTTAATAGTCATTAGGATAAATGTAATTTAAGTCATTTTCTAAATGTGAGTTGAGTTAATTACCTTTTTTGGTGATCTAGTTCATCATTATATAATGTACCTTTCTATGTACTTTTTAGCTTATGTTAATGAATGAATGTTAATGCAAATTTTTATTATGAATATAAACTTATTCATTTTGAGTTGTTATTTGGATTTAACTACTCCATATAGGATATTCTTCATGTATTCTATCCTATCTAGACTTATCCTTGATTGTGGCCCACTCTAACAGTCATTTTTAACACCCATGTTTGGTTTTTTGAATCCATATGGAGGAGGAATATAAAAATCCAAAACAACTAAAATCCATTGATTAAAAGGAAAATATAATCTTAAAACTTAGATCAAACTAAAAGACGTGATATTTATTGGGTACATCGCCTATCCTAATTGAAGCTCAAACTCCACATTTGGCCTCATAATAGAGCTAAGGATCACTAGGGTGTGGTAGGCTAATATATTGGGATATGAGGTCTCATTCTCATATATATTCATAATTCCATCTACTTTCATCTAAGTACCCAATCTTTTCAGTAGACTAATGAATTTGTAAGGGGTCCTGAGGAATGGGAAACATGTTGTGGGAAGATAGGTCCATTTCACTTTTCATGCATACCAACATTCATGAGATGATACTTATACTTCACTAGTTATCCCACACTTACATGGTTTAGATGAGTTCTCTAAAGATAATTGATGTCAAAAGCATCTTAGTCTCACAATTTGATGTGAGTGTCATATTTTTGATAAAGACTATGTTTTCACCTTGGCAACACCCTCTTCCCCCACCACCTAGTTCATTTCCCCCCTTGACATGTATCTTTGATTCTAATCTTTTCCCAACTTCTACATCTCCTTTTCTCCATTTATTTTTTGAAATGTTCAAAATATGACATATGTTAGTTTATCCATAATTATAATATAAGTTGCATATTTGAGTTGTTACAAGTTGTTATCTTGGTTATTGGCTTATCTTTCTTGGATTTCTCTAAGTTACATTTGGGACTTTGAGTTTCTATTTACCCTTTTTTAGGCCATTTTGGTCTTGTTTCTTTCTTCTATTTTCATCATTTTTCCATCTTTGATTATGGATTGTTACTTCTTGATTTAATAGTTTTGGGAATATTAGTGTATTATTCTTAATTTATTTAAAGGGTCTGAGTAGTGAAATTAGTAAATAAATATGCAATAATTAATCTATTGATTTTTATAATTTAATTATAACTTGATATTTTTTTGAAATGGTAATAAGGGTAGGAAAACAAGACTTAGCTAGAAACTAATTAATATGACTGAGATAGAGGCCAAAATTCACTGTGTAGGACTAATACACTATCATAAATTAGGATCTAGCCTTCATTTAGTAAAAGGATAAGAGCATAAAAAATAGGACACCCTGGTGTTCACTACTATAGTCCACCTCTACTACTATTATCCTAAAGATTTGAGCTTTTTGGGTTTTATTCTCTAAGTCTGTGTGACCCTACCTATGAAGTTTTGATAGCTGGAAGTCTATAGAGCTTTCTGTAGATTTGATTATATCTTTAAACCCTAGACTTAATTTTTCTTTGACCAACTATGAGAAAGAGAGGGGGATTAATGTGTGTAAGATTCACTAAACATATTTCCACAACCCTTGTGTGGGAATGTTGCCTACATACCAATACTTAAAAGAGGGATCAATCCATGTGTAGTTCTTCCACTTAATATGCTTTGTGTAATATGTGTATGAAGATGAAAAATGTTAAATTAGGTATGCTTGAGATGATTAGGGGCTGGTGTAAGTATTTTAATAAGCTGTAAATAATATTAGATGGTTGTATGTAGAGAATAGGCAAATATGCTTGAGTAGTCTTGCTTGTATTCTTGCTTGCTTTGTGATATTTTCCAACCCTTTCTAAATTAACTTTGAATGGAATTTTATATGGATTTTTTGGTCATGGGTTAAATACAATCACACTAGGCCAACATAATGAAGAAGAGGAATTAGGGGAAAATGGTAATCTAAGCTCAAAATGTGATTAGACACGAGTGTTGGAAAGGGGACACCCTAGGGTCTAGTTCTATAGTCCAAGTTAGGTACTATTGTCTAGATGGTATGGAACTTGGGGATGAATCTATCATGGAAAGTGGAGTCTAGCTGAATTAGGATCTAGTCTGAAAGGCTATGGATGACTAGGAATCAATGAAAATATGTCTATGAGAATCGTAAAAGTAAGCAGGAGGGACCTATGGGATGGATGTCACAAGTCACACTCAAATTACTAATTTTTGCATTTTATATGATTACATGTGCCCCTCCTTTATTCTAATGATGCATCAAATCAAAATAATAGGATAAAGGAAAAATAGAAAGTGTACCTAAACTTACATGTAAGGGTAAATTTCATGAAGCTATTGTGATGTTTGGTGTGCATAGAGATCATGTTGTGAAGTGTGAATCTGTAAGAGAAAATAAAGAGTAGATCAATTCTTACCAGATACGTTATATCTAAAATAAGAACATATAAAGTTGGGTAAGAGAGAGAGGAAGAAAAATGAACAAATACACCTCACAAAGTACATGAACCAATACAAAACTTGTTGTGATGTTTAGTGATGCTAAGTAACGTTGGATGATATTGTACCAAGATTAATATCATGAATGGAGCTGAGTTCTCAATTCCTCAAAAGTGGCTCAAGAATGCAAAGGCTATCCCATTGGCTCCATCATCACCCACTAAGTGAAGCTATTTGATAATGCATGTGTTAATCAATGTTTATACTATGTATCCAATCCCTCTAAATAGGTGACTTAAGAATACAAAGGCTAGCTAGTCTTTTAGCTCCATTGTTGCCCTATGAAGTGAAACTATAAACTAATACTGGTATGAAATATGTGTTGAATGAGATGGCTCTGATAGCCCATGAATTCTATATAATATAATAATGTTGGCATGGATATCCAAATGTATTATAGAAACTAGGCCACTCTTGGTGACTCTGAAAGATGGAGATTAAGCTTGTATGAAAGCTACTTCAAAACTGATGCACTAGGCTTATGTGAAAGCCACTCTAAAATGTGTAAGTTATGCTTGTATGAAATCCACTCCAAAATGATGTCAACCACCTATAGATGGAATAAGGCATGTAATTATTAAGAATTCCTAGGTAATGTTGAACTCAAAAAGAAAAGAAAACAAATGTGTCATGCACATTACCCCCAATCACTAGTGTGTAGAACATAGATTCTGATCTACAAGTTATACCAACTATCGTATCAAAATCTAGAAGTGAGATCCATCATGACATGCATGATGTCCCCTATATCTGGATTCTCTAAGCAAAAGTGTACTAAAAACTAATGATTCTAAACTAGTCTTGATGTGCAAAACTATAGCTAAACCTACTTTTTTGCCTACTTCTAGAAAATCTATTTCTTCTACTATTTAGACAAGAGTGCCAAAAATAAGACACCCTAGTATCCAATGTTGTTTTCTATGTCTGACATTATTATCTTTTACTAAAACTCAAAAAAAATCTAGAATCATCACTATTTTTTTGGTCTATTCTGCCTGGTTTGACCTTTGATTGTTGTTCTAAGTGTTCTAAAAATTGATTTTTTGATCGATAAGAGCTCTGATCTCTATGATAAAACCCTATTTGTTTCTCCCTCTTCTGATGGTAGGAATGAATAACCTACAATACAATGACTACCCTCAAAAAAAATATCCCTAAAATTGTGTTATGCTAAAAAATACATGATATAGTAATGATAATTGGTAAGATATCTCAAGATATAGCATAGTTTATAAAGGAGATTATTAGATCAATAGGGGTATGCCTAGATAGATATAACATTATAATAGTATGTGTAATGTATTGAATTGAAATTGGAAATGTTAGTTGTTATTTGGTATTTGTTAGTTTTTGAGGGATGGAACATGATTTCCATCATAGCATCTAAGATAGCAAGATAATGTATGATGTGGATCATGACATTGTAAACAATGAGAAGCAAACAAGAAACAAGCACATAAAGCAAGAAGCAAGAAGCGTATAAGAGTGGCCAAGGGGCCACACAAATAAGGGACATGGACACATGTCACTCAAATTGGAAATTAAACATACAAGGCATGTTAAATTGCCACATACACATACATTTGAAAATAAACAAGGTTGGTGTGAAAGCCACAATCATATATAAGATTATAGGCAAAGAACATTGGCAAATGTCCTAAGGCACACACATAAATAGAAGCAAAGGACATTAGCAAATGTCCTAAGGCACATATAGTAGACAAAATAGGAACTAAGAAATGCAATCATATCTAGCTATACAAAGCAAGAAATAAGGCATGTAAAGACTAAAAATACAATCACATCTAACTAATCAAAGCAAGAATGAAAAATTATGCAAGATATGGTAATACAAGACTAGGTATATGATAAAAAAATACACAAATTCTATATACTAGTGAATTATCGATAGATTAATCTATGTAAGCTAGTAAATAATGTACATCAACATGATAAATAGAGTGTGTGGTGTAGGAATGACGTGACCTAGATGGTGTAGTCATGTATAAGATGCCCTCAGTGGATATATGTATCAATGTCTCGAATGTAAAAGTAGGATGCCCCCTCAATGGGTAGAATGAAGCAATCAAAGAGCTATATGTCACTGCACACACTCCAAAGAGATCAAGTGAAGCATGGTAATATAGATAAATCAAAAAATAATAGCATAGAATAGCAAATGTAAGTATAGCATAGTAGTAGAAATGTAAATCATGGATAATGCATATAATTGAAATGTTTTTGGTGTTTTGACATATTTGAATGTTTTTGGAGTTTTGATATGTTGTATTGAGCTATGTACAACCAAGCGTAAAAAACTATGTACAGGTAAAACTGAGGATAAATGATACTAACTGATGAGTCTCATGGGAGACTCCTTATCATGGTGTCTTGTATTAAGAAGAATCATGTGTGATTATAAAGCATGATGGAAGGGCTGAGACTAAAGTTATACTCTAAAATATCTAAAGTAAAAACCAACTATGGGGTCCCCATATAATTCTAAGAAGTGGATGTAATTGTAGGGATCTTAGGGACCCATCTAGTAGTAGGAGCTTTTTGAATATGTGCTCTATGAGTAGAATCATGAGATCTCAATGATAATACCCTAGGTGTGAACATTTTAGCTGGAAGCTATCTAGAATCTTGAAGTTGTGGAGGTATATGAACTCTTTGTGATGGTGATGGATGCCTCAATTGTGTCTGAATTAGAGTTGGAGGAAGAACTATAACTGGTGGAAAAATTGAAATTGGTGGAAAAACTAAAACTAGTGACTATGAAATAGTAGATGGCTTTGAAGTGGGAAGTGGTAACTCAAAAGGAACTCCACCAACTATAATAACTTGATTAGCATGAATGAATTTCATCTATCTATGAACTATTTAAGGTATTACTCAAAGTTTTGAATCCATGGTCAACCAAGTAACATATCAAAGGCTCCTGCACTAGGAAAAATAGTTAATGATATGGCCACATGTGTTGGACTAACCTATAGAGGAATTACAATCTCACCCAATTAACTTTGTATGTGCCCACTGAATCTATTGATAACTATGATCATTAGGGTAATATCCAACTCTGAATATCTCAAATGTTGTAGTAATGTCATAGTGCACATGTTCACACTAGATCCATTATCTATGATAACACTATGAATAGGATGATTATGACTGTAAAATTTGATAAAAAGTGCATGATAATCTGAATCATCCTTGATGATCTCTTGCTCTAAGAAGTAGATGAAAGGTCTAGATAGAACTCTAGAATTGTATACACCAATCATGTTGTTCAAAGGATGTGTCTCAACTGAAGGTGCTGTATATGTATCTGGTGGGGGATGTGCATGATGTGTATAGTGGACCCCTGATGTATCCCATGTCTCTTGTTTGCAATGCTATGAAAAAAGATTTGAGAAGATTTTCAAATTTTTTATCTTGTGTCTATTTTGCCTGAGGAGGCTCAACTAAAGTACCTAGATCAATATGATTGTCATATATCAAATCCTCTATCTTGTGTCTCAAACTAATACATCTATTTATTATATGGCTTGGTGCCATGTGAAACTCACAAAATGTATATTGATCATATCCCCATGGAGAGGATTTGTTAGGCCAACTTCCTAAATATGAGGGAGAGATATGATGTTACATTCTAATAGTTACTGTAAAACTCTAGTTGGAGAAATTGGTAGATTGGTAAAGGTTCACCAAAGGGGTACTGATAAAACCACACACTAAGGAGGATTGGAAGCTACACTAACTGTGGTTGATTCTAAATCTTGTTATCATTGATCTTGACTTTGTATGGGACTTTGTTGTTACTCTTGTTTGTTATTTATGTATATTTATGTACTTGAGTTTGCCCATTGAGATTAACTTGACTTCTCTTTCCTTTAGTGTGTGACATAATTCAGTGAAGGAAGAGAATATTTTGAACATAATTGATTCATGAAAAGCTAGTGGAAGACTCTATTTGAAGATATCTTATAACTCTTGATCGACCATGGGGCTAGTCATCTTAGCCAAAATAGTCTTATATCAAAGAACATAATCTATAAGATACTCATTTTACCTTTGTTTCTAATATGAAAATTGGGCATAAGAAACCTTATCACCAATGTTAATGTTGAAATGAGCTAGGATCATGTCCGCTAAAGGATTGAATGCATTGATCAATTGATTTAATAGACTGAAAAACCATTGTAAAGCATAATCATTTGGGCTCCATGGAAATAACTTGGTAAGTAACTATTCATTTGGTATATAGTCCAAGCATGCTATGTGAAAGGCTCTCAAATGTGTCTCTAGATCACCCTTGCCATCATATAGAGTAAGCTCGGGTTGAACAAAACCTTGTGGCAAGGGTGTAGAATCAATGTGATGTGCCAATGGTGTATGCAATAGAGTAAAATAATCCAAATACTTCATAGGTCTAGAGGCACCTTGATCAAGGTGTAGCACCTTGGATTGAAGAGATCTTATTTCTTGCATAATGGTTACCACATTAGGAGACAAAGATATACTAGTTGTAGCTAGTGGCATAGAGGTAGGTTGGGATACTATAGGTGGTTGTTGAGACATAGTTGCCTTTGTAATATCATTTATAATTGGTTTCTCTATGGTTTAAGAAGATTGACCATTATTCACTTTTTTTTGTTCCCCTTGAAGTATTGTAAGCATGTCAGCTTGCATGTCAGGGTGTTTAGTTAAAAGTTCTTGAAGTTCCCTTTTATCAGTTTCATCATAATTGTTATATTGGGTCATTGTTAAAGTAGGAAAACAATTTGAGATTTGATTGAATTTTTTGCAAAAATTTGTAATGGACAAAGTGCTAGAGAATGAAAGTATTGAATATAGGAAATGTAAAGCCCTGAAAATAGTTAACTAGAAATTACATAAAAAGGATATGAAACTCACAAACATGTAAGGTGATACCTCAAGAAACAATGAGACCTAGTATGTGAAACTAGGGTTTGAAAGATGATTTATTTGGAAAAATACTATGAAATTTTGAAATTTAAAGTGAATTTTTGAGTGAAATATACAAGTAAAAAATCAAAATTTTATTGGAAAATTTGTGATGCAAAGAGACCTAGTAGATGTAACTAGGGTTTTGAAAAATAAATATTGTTGAAATTTACTATTGAATTTTGAAATTTAAATTGTATGTTTATTTTAATATGTTAGTAAAAAATTAGAAAATTATAAGAAAAATACTAGGAAAATATCAAGACCTAGTATGGACAACTAGGGTTTGAAAGAAATTTATTTTAAAATTACTATAAATTTTTAAATTTAATGCTAATTTATGATTTTATTATGCAGGTAAAAGGTTATAAAAATATAAGAATAATTAGTAGTAATTTTACCTTATGGTTTCTAGGGGTTTTCTGCACAAACAAAGTAAGTTAGGTTCACCAAATGGTTTAACAATTTTTGGATTATTAGTGTATTATTATTAGTTTAGTTAAAAGGTCAAAGTAGTAAAATCAATGAATAAAAATGAAATAATTAAGCTAATAAATTGTATAATTTGATTACAACTTGATATTTTCTAAAAATTTTAATAAGGGTAATAAAACAAGACTTAGCTAGAAATTGACTAATATGACTAAGACAGAGGCTAGAATTCACTGTGTAGGACTGAGACACTATCACAAATCAGGATCTAGCCTTCATTTGGTAAAAGGATAGGAGAGCTAAAAATATGACACCCTAGTGTCTAGAGTTATATTCCACCTCTATTTTTGTTGTCTTAAAGCTATGAACTTTCTATGTTTAATTCACCAAGTCTGTGTGACCCTATCTATGAATTTTTGATAACTAGAAGTATGTAGAGCTAATTTTATCTTCAAAACCTAGACTCCATTATGTTTTTACCAAATTTAATAAATAGAGGGGGGTTAGTGTGTGTAAGATTCACTAAACATATTTCCACACCCATTATGTCAACATGTTTCCTACATACCAATACTTTGAAGAGGGATCAATCCATATGTAGTTCTCCAACTAAATGTGTTTTGTGCAATAGTGTGTATGAAGATGTAAAATGTTAAACTGGGTGTACTTGAGATGACTAGGGACTGGTGTAGGGATTTGAATAAGCTAGAAATAGTATTCGATTGTTGTATATAGAGAATAGGTAAATATGCTTGAGTAGTATTTCTTGTATTCTTGCTTGCTTTGTGATATTTGCCAACCCTTTCTAAATGAACTTTGAATGGGCTTTTATAGGGATCTGTTGGTCATGGGTTAAATGCAATCATTCTAAAACAACATAATAAAGAATAGGAATCAAGGAAAAATGGTAATCTAAGCTCAAAATGTGATTGGATAGGAGCATTGGAAAGGGGGCACCCTAGGGTCCAGTGTTATAGTCCAAGTTGGGTGTTATTCTCCAAAGGGTATGGGACCTGGGGGGATGGGTCTATCATGGAAATAAGAGTTTGACTCAGCTAAGATCAGGTCTATAAGGCTATAAATGACTAAAAATCAATTAAAATATGATTATGAGGGTCATAAAAGCAAGTAAGAGGAACCTATGGGATGGAAGTTACAAGTCACACTCAAGTTACCAATTTTTGCATTTTATATGACTACACTTCTCTTTCATTGATGTTGTTTACATTTAATCATCTCCTATTTTTTCATTAGTGATCAAGTATGTATTGTTAATTCTCTTCCATTGATGTTGATTATATTATTTTATTTCATAAATCCTTAAGTTTAATCTAGATTGTTACTTTTCTTACTTTGGATACATTTTTGGATCTTTTGGTCATTAGTATCCTTAAATTTTTGGTTACTTGATTTTCCCTCTTTTAATGTCATTCATCTTGATATTTTGGTACTAACTTAGCCTTTGTCATCCCAACTTATAGATTTTATAAGTAATTAAATTTTTAGTGAAAAAAATCATTTAATTTGATATTCCTATTATTTTTTGTTTTGATCTCTAGCCTTGTATCCATAGGGTTTGTCTAATGTAGTTAGTACACCCTTAATGATCAAGACTATAGATACAACATGTGAACATTCAGTGATAAACATAAGTTAAGGTATGTATATATGGCACTTTTAGTTATTCCACTTCTAACATTTCTTTCAGTATTAAATTTTGAGTTACCTCAGTTAGTGTGTTGCTATTTTCTTTCTCAAAGCACCATTCCATGTTAGATGTTGGTGATACATGATGATCTTTGAGTGGGGAATATAAATACACATAATATTTTAAAACTTTATCATTTACTAATGATTTCTCCCTTGTAACAAGATATCAATAATTAATTTCCTTAAGTGTATGCCTTAAAGGGTGTATTGGGAAAGGGGTGGGTATGTCGATGGTGTATGTAATGGAAAATTCAATAGATTCTACAAATGAATCCTAGCTTAGAGAAGATAGATCCTACTTACACTTTTGATTGGGGATACATTAGATAATCAAGGTCATGACCAATATGGATTTTTTTTACCTGACCAAATGATATCTTACTACAATAATATCACTAGGGAGGGTTTCAAAGCCTCCAATCAAGAAAAACTATGCAATAACCTTAAATAGGTCTTATGTTTTCATATTCACTAAACTAATAACAAATAAATCAAAATTTAATATAGTGCTCACCAAATATTGTGGCACAAAGTGGGGGTTAGTAAACATAAAAGTAAACATGTATAGGATAATCCTAAATAAGTTATGTATAGGTAAGACCCTAATACATAGAGAGAGAAATATTACTCAAAAGCCATTACTTGTGTTACTTATATCCGCTAAAGAGAGGAGCAAAGGTAGAGATACCTACCTGGAAGATAAACCCATCAAGACTCAATCTCTCCCTTGGCTAAAGTTACTTCCCAAGAGGTTATTTTGGTTTGTAAGGATCGCTAAGAAAGGCCAAAGCATCCAAGACTTCTCCACAATACTAGATTCTTCTCTAAGTAGAAACCCTAAGCTAAGACTCCTCAAATAGAATGGTGGAAGAGCAGATTTTAAAGAAGCATAAATGAATAATAACTCTTGTTTACTCTCTAAAAATGTTTAAATAGATGTGTTTATATAGGTAGATCTAACCCTAAACCCTTCTAAAAGTTTTGATCGACAAGGTCAACCTGATCAACTTAGTATTAAAATTGACAAAAACTAACTAGGTCACAGATTAGGTCAACCAAGACTAATAAGTTTTGTCAAATAAGAATACAAGGTCGATGTGGCTAACATAGTCATGTAAACAACCAAAATCGGTTTAGGTTAGGGAAATGGCTAATGAAGGTGTAAAATGACTAGAGGAGTGTGAAAAATAGGAGGCAAAGCTTAGGAGAATGGCTTTAGGAGTTGGTTGGATTGATATCAAGTGGTAAAAAGGGACAACAATCCTATGAAACACCAATGGTCTACCCACCCCTTTCTTGGTACACCCCTTAAGGCATGCATTCAAAGAGATTGAGACTCGATGTATTCCTATAAGATAGAAAGAATGAGTAATTTATAAAGTGTGAAAATATTATATGTATACATATGCCCCACTCAAACCTCATTATGTGTCATGTAGGTGAAATAATAGATGATGTTTTGAGCAAGATAGTAACACACAACATTGAAGCTAAAAAAAATAGTATTTTAAATCTAAAATAACTAAAATTAAATGAATAAAAGGGAAATAACTAAAAAAAATGTAATGTGTACCTTGACTTACCTTTATCACTAGATGGTTATCTTCTATGTTTGTAGTTTTTATCATGGAGGGTATAGAGACTGCCTTTGACAAACCCAATGATAAAAGACAAAAGAGCAAAACAAACAAATGCAAGAAATCCAAAATAATTGGTGATATGTGGATGGGATGTAACTAGAAATTTGGCAAGCTAAGGTGACAAGTGCTATGTTAGACCAAATGACCAAGTCAAAATTTAGAGTAAATTGGATAACCAAAAATCCAAGGTTACTAAAGACCGAAAAACTCAAACAAGTAAACCTTAAGTAAAAAAGGGCAAACTCACCAAGTCAAACTAACGATAAATGTCAAAAAGGATGGTAATCAAACATCAATGTGAAATCATTAATAATCCTTACTTAAATAAAGATGGGAAAGCAAAAAAAATGGTAAAACAACATTGATGAATAAGTAGTAACAATCTACTCAATCATCAATGGGAAAAAAAAGGTGTATAAAAGGGAAAATAATATTGGTGAGTAATAAGTAACAAACCAATCTTTACTCAACAATGTAAAAAGTTCATGAAAGTAGAAATAGACTTAGGTGTCTACAAAAAGGATGGTACAACAATAACAAATGGTAAAATAAATCAAGGCACATCTAGAAATGTAGATCTATGGTGTAAAGAAAAAGAATCCTAGTCACTCAAACATGTTATTTTGCTATAGGGATAGATAAAATTAAAATAAATTAGTGCTAGCATGTTTTTAATACATGAAGAAGCAGGAATATAGAAGAAAGGAAAATAGATTTATAATTACAATTTGCCTATCAAGGGGGGAAATAAAATAGGTGGAGGGGAGAATGAAGAAAAAACTAAGGTATAGGAACTCTTTATCAAAGTCAAGACACTCGAATTAGGTTTGTTAAAACAAGAGGAATTTTGACCTTAAGGAATCTGAAGAAATTCTTTTAGACACATAAGTCGTAGGTCAATAAATGAAGTATGTATATAATCCCATGAAGGCTATATGAATGAAAACTAAAATGGGCCTACCTTCCCACAATGTATTTCCCATTTTCTAGTTCCCTTTATAGAGTCATAGGTCTATTTCCAAGATTGAGTACTTACGTGAGAAAGTAGGTAGTAAAATAGAGTTTATTGAATTCTCCTATTCTAATCTACTAGACTGCCACACCCCAATAAACCTTGGCTCTATTATGAGGCCAACTATGGGATTTGAGATTTGATTGGAGATAAGAGATGTACTTGTAATCACATCTATTTGGTGTGATTTTGACTATTGAAATTTGAATGTTGCCTTTTGTATATCATTTTCTTTTATTTCAAATGATTTGGATTTTAACTTTCTTGATGGATTTTTTCTATTCCTCTTCCATATGGATTTGGAAAACCAAACATGGGTACAAAAGATGAATTTCATTTTAATACTTGGGACTTAGTTGCTAAGAGAGAGAGAACTCAAAGAGCATCATATCTAAGAGTCTCATAAAGTTAGGTTAAATAAGAGTGCTATCTTGACTTCAACCTTGTTTTATCTAATGTGGAGTGAAAAGAAAGGAAATAAAGAGGAATGAAACATGAAATAATTTTGAATTACTCCAAATCGTAAAAAAATGTGATAAAGGGCAAAAAATGGATTTAATGATAGAAAAGTGTGATTCCTTATCATAAGAATGAGGGAAATGTAGGAAAACATGATAACATAGATTGTTTGTGAAAATTTTATCTATCAAAAGAGTCAAAAGCTAAAGTTGAGAACAAGGATCAAAAACTCATAACCATCACTAAACACATTCTAGAAAAAGAATGATAAGATGGTGATTTCATGAGGAAGGTCAGGTCTTATCCATGGTCTTACACTGTAACTCATAAAAGAGAAATCCAAGGGGGTGTACGAATCATGTCAATAATAAAGGGGATAAGAAAATGATGGTATTTATGAGGAAGGCCAGGTCCTATCCATGATCTTACATTGTAGCTCACAAAAAATAGAAACCCAAGGGGTGTCAAAAAGTGTGTAAATAAGATAAAATTACATCATGGGGAATACTAGGTTTTATCTATTATTTTACAATGCAACTCATGAGAAAAAAGGGAAATTAAGAGAACAAAAGAAAGGACTAAGGTTTGTAAGAATAGAGAATTGTCATAGAGGGTGAGACCCACGTAAGTATCCTATAAAAAGTGTTAGATAGATAGCATATAGAAAGCATGAAAACAAGGGAAAGAAAAGGCAAAATACTTCTTGAATAATTGTGCATTGGTAGGTTCTTTAAAGATATGACCTTCAATGGTTTGAAGGTGATAGATACTTGTACCAAGAATATCTTTGATTAAGTAAGGACCCTACCATTTTTGAGAATATTTACCTTATTTGTCATGAGTGTAGTCTAATTTGAGGACAATATCACCAACATTAAATGTGTGAACTTTAACCCATTTGTTATGTTGTTTGGCAATATGGTCCTTGTGTTGGCAATTATGTTATAAAGCAGAAAGATGGTGTTCATCAAGTAGATTAAGAGCATGAAGGTGATATTCACATAATTATTTCATTGGGTATGATACCATGAAGATATATACAGAGAGAGGGAAGATCAACTTTTAATGGAAGGACTGATTTAGATCCATAAGCTAGTCAGAATGATGTTGCCCTAATGGCAGTGTGTATACTAGTGTGATAAGACCAAAGCAAGATAGAGATGAAGGTGCCCATCTATGTGAGTTTCACAAATTTTATTTTGGAGAATTTTATTGGTGGCTTTGTCTTAGACATTACATTATGGATGATATGGTGTGGAAAATTTGTGATTGATTTTAAATTTATCAGAATTGTTTGACATCTTTATGTTTGAAATTACCACCATTATCTAAAATGATGGTATGAGGGACACAAAAGTGGAAAATTATTTGATTAAGGATGAATTTGGAGATGGTGGTATTGGTGATGTTAACAAGGGGCATAACCTCAACCCATTTAGTAAAATATTTTGTGGTTGTGATTATAAAGACATGTCTATCTTGAGGTCTAGGTAGTTTTTCTATGAGATATAATCCCCACATGGAGAATGGCCAAGAAGATTATAAATTTTGAAGTTCAATTGGATGTGAATGAATTAAATCATCATGAAAATAGCAAGGAGTACACTTTTTATCAAATTTGATGGCATCCTTTTCAAGAGTGAGCCAAAAGTATCCCATACACAAGCATTTGTAGGTTGTAACATGTATGCTATAGTGGCCAGCTCAAATTTCCACATGTGCTTGTTCAATAAGAGGAGGAGCCTCATCTTCCATAAAATAGTGGAGCAAGGTACCTTTAGTATTGTGATAGTATAGGATGTTATATCAAAATGCATACTTAAAAGCTTGTTTAAGAATATGAGTCTTTTCATGTGAATCTAGATTGGTAGGATAAGTTTGGTGTTCCATAAATTGAATGATGTCTTTGTACCATGGGATTTTTTGAATGATGATGAATTAAATGTGGAAAATAAGTGAATGTGTGGTTGAATAAAAAATGGATATTTTCTTATTTGTATAAGGAAAGTGGGATTGGTAAGAACTTGGTGTGGATGAAAAAGAGATGTTGAAGAAGCAAGGAAATCAGTAATACAATTTTGATCTTGAGGGTTAGGCTTGATGGTGAAAGAAATGAAATCTTTGGTGAGAGTAGTTGTAATTTGATAATAATAAATAATATTCTCACTTTTTTATTGGTAATCACCATTGACTTGGTAGAAAATGAGTTTGGAATTTCCTAAAGTATGTAAGTATGAGATATTTAAATCAAGGGTGACTCTCATACCTAAGATTAAAGATTCATACTTTGCCATGTTGTTAGTGATGTCAAATGTTAAGAAAAATGCTAAAGGAATTATTTTTATAATAGGTATTATAAGAATACAACCTATCCATCTCCTTGAAGGAACTTAGTGCCATCAAAATGAAGTGTCTAAATATCTTTGTGTAAATTGACATTAATTTTAGGAAGTTATTTTGTAACTACTTTTGGTTTAGTAGTATCAAGGAGGATAGTAGTTTCATCGAGCTTACTTGATTCAAGATCAATAGTGAAGTTATTGAATATTATCATTGGGAAGACTATCTTGAAGGTGGTAGATAGTGGGCACAAGAGCTATGACAAGTTAATCAGTGATGATTTGTCTTTTGATATATTTTTGAGTAATAATTCATAGATCAAATTCCATGAGAAGGACCATCCATTTGCCAATTATGTCTCCAAAAATAAAGGCTTTGGAGAAAAAGCGATGAAGGGGATCATAATGGATGATAACATAAGTGGTCTAATAAAGCATATAATGTCAAAGTTTTTTAGTTGTAAAATATATGGCAAGGCAATCTTGTTTGACTTTTGTGTAACATTTTTCTTAATCAATGAGGCATTGATTGATATAGTAGATGGCATATTCTCTCCCAGTATTATATTATTGAGCAAGTATTGCCCCAATGAATATGGGTGTGGAAGAGGTATATAGGATTAAAGGTCAATCATTTAAAGGCAAATGAAGAGTAGGTGGGTGAAGCAATGATTCTTTCATATTATCAAATGTCTTTTGATAGGGATCTATCTATTCTAGAGCATTACCTTTCTTAAAAAGAGAATTGATGGAGTGAATATGGTAAGCCATTTCGATGATGAATCATCTAATTACCCCATACTGAGATAAGTGTGAATGTCTAGAATGGATCGAGGGATGGGCATGTCAATGATAGCATTAATCTTAGCAGGGTCAATATCTATGTCATGGAGAGAAACTAATAATCCTAATAGTTTACTAGATATGACACCAAAAACACATTTATAAGGATTTAGTCTAAATGTGTATTTAAAAAGGCAGTCAAAGATGATTGTGAGATCATAAAAATGTGTTTTATAACATTTAAACTTATCAATGAGGTCATCCACATAGATTTCTACAATTTTGTGAATAAGATCAAGAAATATATGAGTCATTACCTATTGATATGTAGCTCTAGCATTTTTGAGGTTGAAGGGAATTTTAACATAGCAATAAGTGCCCCATTCCATGGTGAAATTTATCTTATGTTGGTATTTGGGGGCAATGTGATTTTGGTTATAGCCTAAAAAACCATCCATAAGAGACAACATTTCATAACCAACTATGGAATCGATAATGGCATTTATTGAAGGTAGAGTGAAATTGTCTTTGGGATAAGCAAGATTAAGATTATAGAAATCAATGTAGATACAAATGACCATGGTGACTTTTTTTGAATAGGGAATATGTTAGAAACCCATTCAAAATAGTCCACTATTTTGATAAACTTAGCATCAAGAAGTTTGATAACTTCTTTGTGACATAATGTGGAAACCTTAGGTGGAAATTTCCATTGCTTTTGGTAAATAGGTTTGGCATCAGCGTAAGTGATGATATTGTGCACCACAATGCTAGGATCAATACCAATCATGTCCTTGTAGGACCAATCAAAGATCTTGAAATATTTATGAATAATAATATAAAGTTATCATGTTTAGCAGGTGTGAGTTCACAATAAACTGTAGTATGTCAAGGGCATGATGGAGTACCATATTCAATGCAAGTAGTTTCTTCGATAAGCATAGTATTACCATATTGGAAGTAATATGGTGCATTTGGTAAAGAATAGATTGGATTAGATTTAGGATCTATGCTAGCGATCAAGTTATTGAAATAAGGGGCTTTGTTTTTGAAATTCCCAAGTTTGTGATGTTACCAAGGAAGTTGAGGTTCTCAGGGATGAAGTAATTCAAAGATAGCTTCATCACTAGGCAAAGTGGGAAGAGGGCCATAATACTCAGTATTTACTTCAAGATCAAGAATTTTATTACCATGGCTATCATATTCAAAATGTATCTAATAGAAATCTATGGACTTAACATCTAATGTAATCTCAGGAGTAGGAGGAGTAGATTGATTAGATGAGATTGGTGTATCCTTAGTTTCTTTGACAAGGAAAGAATTAGATGTAATGATGATGGGATCTGTAGGTGGTAGAGAAGATGCAAGAATTTATGAAGGTTTAGAAGGTAGGATTTTTTCTATCACCTAATGAGTATCAAGAAGTGGAGTATTAGCAAGAGGTATGTGATCTTTGGAAAATAATTCAAAATCCATGGAAATGGTGTGAACATCCCATTTGAAAGCATGTATTTGAGATAAAGTTTTATGATAATGTTGAACATCCAAGTCTCAAGATTGATCTTGGGCCATGATGTAAATATCATCATAGGTTGGATAAATGGTACATGCTTGAGATTTAGGGGGAGTTTCATAAGGTGAAATTCTAAGGTTATGGAGACATGATTAGAGGATCTTGGAATAATCTGGCCACTCCATAATCATTGCATGTGAAGGTGTATTTTGGGTAAGAAGTTTACTATGCATTACATGGAACACTCTCAGATGTAAAGAGGTATCTTAGTAGTGTTTCAAGTATGTTTCAATTCTTTAATTTCATCATCATCTAAATTAGTGAGAGTGACCTGTAAGTCTAGATTAATGTTGATAAATTCAAGCAAGGGCTCACTATTGATAGTAGGAATTATAGGAATGTGATATTGAGATTTTGGATTGGGAAGTTGAATACTCCAAGGGTTGGGATCAGCTTCATTCTTATATCATTTATTGTTATGTAGGAATTTGATGTATTGGCTACCGGAAGAGGTGATAGCCCTCATTCTATGAGTCTAAGGGTGACCGAGAAGTATGTTATAAGATAGGGTTAAATCAAGGACCATAAGTTTAGTTTGAATAGTCTTTGATCCAATTATTAGGGGAATCCAAATACAACCAAGTGTCTTTTAATTAGTTTTATCAAATCCATGATAGGTAAGGTGGGTTTGCTTGAGATGATCCTTATTATAACCAAGTTGTTAGATAAGCCACAAACATGTTACATTAATACCAGATCCTTCATCAACTAAAAATTTATGAATAAGGGTAGTATTAATGGCTATTTTAATGAATAGTGGTGGATCATCAGTATGAAAAAGGATTTCATCATTAATCATGTCCTCTTCAATAAATTCAATAGATGGTTTGGAAGAAAGACACATGGATTCGATGGTATGCAGGTTGGTAGGTTGAGGCTCCATAGAGGGTGGTTCTTCATCTATAGAAGATGGATCTTTAATTTTTTGTAATTGTCACATAAGGACCTTGTGATGATAAGTGGAAGTAAGAACTAAATCCATAACTAGAATATTTTAAGGCATGGATTAAAGTTCTTTAAGAAATTTCCAATGGGATTTAGAAGAAGAACCAATGTGAGGTTTAGAAGGTAAGGTATATTTTGAAGGAATGGAAGTTGTTCAGGGTTCAAAAGAAGGAGGTGGTTCCTTAGGTACTTCTAAAGCTAAATTAGTGTTTGTAGTATCTTTGATAAGTTATTCTTCCAAAGATGGTTTCTTAGGTTTTGTAATAGGATCTTTGTGAGTTAGTTTGCAACGATAGTTGACCTTAGTAGCATTAACATATTGAGAATTTTTATAATATTGGTCATATTCAGCATCAATAACATAAACATCATTGGTATTTTGTTGATGATTATATGTGCAAAAATATTTTTGGTTATTAGAAGAAGAAACTTTGGGAGCTTGTCATTTTTGAGAAGTAGTGTTATACTCTTGACAATGAAGTTGATCATTGCTTCGTGATTGAAGGAATCACCAAGCATGTATGAGATAGAAAATTTAGTAATCCCTCAATAAGTTTCATAGGAATGACTAATGTCAGCATGGAACCAACAAAATTTATTAGGGTCATAACATCTAGGAGGATTATTAGGATAAGTAAAGGGTTTAGAGGGTGGTAAGAATTGTTTCATTTGTAACACAGTTAGTGGTATGTGAGAAGATGGAGTATTATCAACTTTAGCAACTCTTAATCTGGTTTGATGGGTATTACTAGTGATGGCATTGGTATTTATGTTTGAAAATGTCCTTTAAGTAATTGAGTATTAGGTTTGAATTGCTTCATGAGGAAGTTATGATGTTTGGCTTGGTCAAGATCTTTGTTAAGCATTTGAGGAGCAAAAGTTTGAACCTTATATTGAAGTGAATGAGTTAAAGCAATGATAAAGAGTTTAAATAAATTATAATCTATCATGTTATGGTTGGCCTTATGGGCCAAATATTTCCATCATTTGATAAAATCATGAGCTGATTCAGTGGGAGATTGCATAGCATTGATGAAATAGCTAAGACAACTTTTGGGAAGGTCTTTGTGTTGAAAATATTTAACTAAACAATTGACTAAATCCTCAAGTTTCCAAATGGAATGTTTTGGAAGTTTTTTGTACCATTCCAATACATCACTAGTGAAGGTTTTAACTAGAAGTTTAGTTGTGGTGAAATTATTAGTTTGGATCCACTCTTTATAAATATTACTAAATGCTTTAAGAAAAGATGCAGGGGCTTTAGTCCCATCATATTTGATAGTTGGAGATATATTACTAATATCAATGGACATGATGAATGGATATAAAGGATCATTTTGGATATTTTGAAGCATTTTGTTAATTATAATAGGTTGAATAATAACATTTCCTAAGGCATCTTTAAGAGGTGGAGGAATAAAATTTGGATTGGCTTGAGGATTGAGAACCAAAGGTTGATTATCCATATTGATCAAATGAAGCTTTAATTGAATCATTTGAGAAGTGTTATAAGTTTACATTATATTTATTTTTTGTATGAATTTTGTAAGAAGTTGAGTCATATCAATTGGTGGGTTGGTGTTTGTAGGAGAAATCCCCAAATTGGTATTAGGGAGAGGGTTATTAGAAGGTGGATTACTAGTTGGATTATTTTATAGACTTGTGTCAATTGCTCCCAAATTATGTTGAAAATATTTAAGATGATAATTGTCTTGATAGATACAAAAAGGATTGGATCCACCTACTTTGACTTGTGGTGTGATTTGAACCATATTACAATCCACAGACAAAGGAGGGGAAGAGTTGCTCCAAGAGTGAGGGTTTTCTTGAGAGGTAAAGATAGGGAGA
The DNA here is from genome assembly GCA_037957365.1 of Torreya grandis. Classification (NCBI taxonomy): domain Eukaryota; kingdom Viridiplantae; phylum Streptophyta; class Pinopsida; order Cupressales; family Taxaceae; genus Torreya; species Torreya grandis. The sequence continues at coordinate 2,619,386 of JARHVA010001439.1, read as the reverse complement.
AAATAATGCCCCATATAGTGTCTGAATGGACTTAATTTGTCCAAGAAGATTCTAATGGGGGACTTCATGATGTTTTGAGAAAATGAATATAATGTTAAGGAAAGAGAAATAAAGAACTAAGTTGTCTAGATAGGAGAACCAAGGCAACAATAAGAGTACAAAGGCGACCAGTTTAACTTAGTACTACTAGACAAGAGGAAAAAAAGGGTACAGAGTCAACCAGCTCAAATGAGTACTATAAATAGGGGAAAAAAGAACCTGATAAGGATATAAAGTCAACTAGGTCGACTTAGTACTGTAACCTGATTGGCAGAAAGGAGTATTTGGTCTACTAGGTCGGTGTAATACTGTAGATGAGGAAAAAGATAGTCTATAAAAGATTGTGTCAAATAGCATGATAGTGTGATAAAATTAGGAAAATATTTTGCAATATAATTTGAAGTAAGAAATGGAATCAAAAACACAAACAATTAGATTAATGAGAATGATTCAATTGGTGCACAACATAAAACTTTACAACAACACTGGCCAATGCAAGTTTTTGCATTACAACATATAATAAGTAAAGAACAAGAAGTCATTTAAAAAATAAATGCTAACTAAATGGTCATCTTGAGTGTTTTTAGATTATTATAAAGTGTTATTTTAAGTGTGATATGGAAGTTGGCTGAAAAATAGGGAACTAGAGTGTAATCTATGGATAGTTTCAGGATGTTTAGGCTAAAAGGGATCTATGTTGGCAATGGTATTTAGGCCTACCCCCTCACTTCATAATCCTATAGTGATAAGGGTGTCAAGTGCTTTTCCAATATATACCATTAACCACATGTTTATACTTGGCTAAAAACCAAGTTGGCTTCCCCTTTGGTAATGAAATCCAAGTAATTATGCCTTGAGAAGACAAATGTTAAATGAATTTTGAAATTTATGTGATTTGTTAGTGTGTGAAAAAAGAGAAAAATAGTGAAAATAAATGGTATTTTGAAAAACCACCTAATTAGACTATGTGAGCTACTCTAAGCATGCAAATAGTTGAAAATGAAAGTGTGAACTAATTACTAACATATAGTTGTTAATTATAAAATTAAGAATGATACAGAGTCATTTTAGGTGACATTGTATATAAACATTACAAAATAGAGTTGACTAGGTCGTTAATATTTTATAGAAGTAAGAGTCCTTAAGAACTAAGTCAACTATGTTGACTTAGTTTTTTATATGAAAGATAGGCTACAAAACTAAGTCAACCAAATCAACTTAGTTTTTTGTAGGATTACAGTTTTGAAGACTGCAAACTTACACAATATAGAACTATAATGAAGTACTAAATTTAAAGAGAGAGAAAGAAAGGAACCTTGGTGGGTTGGAATATACTAAGGATTGAAAATTTTCTATTGAAATGTCTTGAGTGTTGCTTGTAATTTATGCCAACTAAGTCAACTGGATCAACCTAGTTCTTTGAAATCTTATTTTTTTAAGCTTGTTAAGATGACTAAGTTGACCTCTGTTGACTTAGTTTATTATTTAGATGTTGATCAGGAGACTAAATTGACCTGTTTGATATAGTCTATTATTTTGAATGTTTACTGGGAGACTAAGTTGACCTATTTGATATAGTCTATTATTTTAGATGCTGACTAGAGGATGAAGTTGACTTGTTTGACATAGTTTGTTATTTTGGATGTTGACTGGGAGACTAATTCAACTTGATCAACTTAGTTTTTTATATGAAACTAAAAAAGGGTACTATGTCAACCTGCTCAATATAGTAACATGTATCTAATGAAGCCCTACATAAAAAGAACATTGTCATTTTGATGAAATTATGTGTTAAACCTATGCACAAAAGTTAGAACTATACCGGCCTGACTGACCTAGTATTGCAAATATAGAAAAATAATAAAATGATAGAACTAAAAAGCATGAAAGAAAAACTACAAGGTTTAGATTCGCATTGGGTTCACTAGAATGTATGTAATGGAAATGTAACAAATTTTACAAATCAATCCTATCTCGAAGAAGATAGATCCTACTTACATTTTTTATTGGGGTTACATTAGATAAGTGGGATCATGAACAAGATGGATTTGCTAGACCTAGTCAAGGGATATCTTACCATAATAATATCACTAGGGAGGGTTCCAAAGCCTCCAGTCAAGTAAAAACTATGTAATAACCCTAACTAGGTCATATGTTTTCATATTCAATAAACTAATAATAATTAAAGCAAAATCTAATCTAGTGCTCACAAAATCTTGTGGAACAAAGTGGGGGTTAGTAAACATGCATAGGATAATCCTAATTAAGTTACGTATAGGTAAGACCCTCATGCATAGAGAGAACATTTTTATTCAAAATCCATTACTTATGTTACTTATGTCTACTAAAGAAAGGAGCAATGTAATGAAATTACTTCAAGAATTAAGTATAACAATAGAATTATATCCAAATATATGATAATAGATAAGTCACTTCGAGGGGGCAACCTCCACAAGCTTCAATAAGAGCAGAATTCACAATATGATGATAAATGATTACCCACTACCTCCTATATATAGTCTATCTAGGCCATGGTTACTCCATAGGCCGACCTACTAATCAAAAGAAAGCATAGATAAATGTAATATAATTTCAAAGAGGGATAAGTAAGCCACAAGTTGGCTAATACTATCCTCATACATGTGATAGGTTAGGGGTGTAGCATGCCCTTCCCCTTCAAACCAACATTGTCCTCAATGTTGAACAACTCTAGATGTTGTTGCAAAAAATATTCACATTTCCAATTTGCATCTTCACTGCTTTGGTATTTCCACTTGATCAAATATTCCCTAATCTCTCTGGTTCTCAACCTCTTAGTACGTGTTTGGAGAATTTTCTCTAGTTCTAAAATGACTCATCCTTCTTCATCTAGTTTTAGGAGCTCTGTCTAGGAGGAAACTTTTTGTCCAATGACCTTCTTCAAACAAGAAACATGAAATACTTGGTGTATGTGAGATGAATGAGGTAACTCGAGCTTGTAAGCCACACTTTCAATTTTTTTTAGAACCTGATAAGGGCCATAATACTTAGGAGCAAGTTTGTTGTCCTTTTTCTGTTACTTCAAGGACATCTGCTTATAAGGCTATAAACAAACAAATACCCAGTCACCCACCTCAAAATTTTGCTCACTATGGTGTTGATATGCTTGTTGCTTCATCTTATTTTGTGCCAAGGCCAAATTCTCTCTCAAACTAGCCAAAACCTCTTGTTGATGTTGAATGTGCTCTTCCACATCTTGAACCTTGGTGTGCACCTTTAATGAAGTGATGGAAGGTGGATGGTAACCATATAGTGATATAAATGGAGACATTTTAGAAGAGGTATGGAAAGATGTGTTATACCACCATTCTACAAGTGGTAGCCATTTAACCTAATGTTCTTGTTTATTTGATACAAAACAACGGAGATACCCCTCTAAACATTTGTTAACCACTTCAGTTTGTCCATCAGATTAAGGGTGGTAAGATGAGCTATGAGCTAGCTGAGTACCCAAACAAGAAAATAGTTCAATCCAAAAATTACTAGTGAAAATAGGATCATGATCACTTACAATTATTTTTGGGGTTCCATGTAATTTGAGAACTGCTTCCATAAAAATAGCCGCTACTGTACTTGCTGAAAATGGGTGTGAGAGAGCACAAAAATGGGCATATTTTGTAAGCCTATCCACAATGACCAAAATAACATTCTTACCTTCAGAACAAGGCAACCCAATTATGAAATCCATGGAAACCTCCTCCCACCTTTGACTAAGAACTGCTAATGGTTGTAACAAACCTGGGGTCTTAACTGTTTCACCTTTATTCTGTTAGCATATCAAGCATTTTTCCACAAAATTTTGTACATCTCCCTCGAGTCCTTCCCAAAATAATTATTTCTTAATTCTATGATAACTTTTCAATAACCCTAAGTTTCCCCCAATTGGAGATACATGCAACTCTGCAAGAATCTTATGCTTAAGCTCTAAATTTTTGCATAAGTATAACCTACCCTTATACCATAGGACATTACCTTTCCATTCAAATTTTTTAGAGGATAAATTACCTTGCTGTAGATTCTGAATCAGAACCTATGTATCCTTGTCTTGCTCCCATTCTAATTTAGCTTCATCCACCCAATCTGCTTGTAATATGGACATTGCACAAAGTAATGCTTTTGTGGATGCATCCCATCTGGATAGTGCATCTGCTACTACATTATCTTTACCCTTCTTGTAAATGATTTCAAAATCATAACCCAACATTTTGGTTACCCATTTTTGTTGTTCCTCAGATGATAATCTTTGCTCCAAAAAGTATTTTAGACTATCATGATCTGTTTTCACCTTAAAGTGTCTACCCATCAGATAAGGCCTCCATTGTTTAACTACATGAAGAATAGCCATCATTTCTTTCTCATAGACAAGTTTTTTTAAATTCTTAACTTTGAATTGACAACTTTAAAATGCAATGGGTCTTCCTTCCTGCATTAGTATTTTCCCCAATCCAAACCCAGAAGCATCACATTCAACAGTTAATTTTTGTGAGAAGTCTGGAGTAGCCAAAACTAGAGTGGTGTACATAGTTACTTTAATTTCTCAAATGCTTTGGTGGCATCATCATTCCAATGGAAAGCATCCTTCTTTAGCAATGCAGTGAGTGGAGTTGCTATGCTACCATAACCTTTCACAAATCTTCTATAGTAACCTATTAGTCCAAGGAACCCTCGAAGGTTTTTGAGATTTTTTGGCATGGGCCATTCCATTATTGCTTTGATCTTTTGGGGATCAACTTTGACCCCTTTATAGGAAACAATATGACCAAGGTACTCTACCTCCTATACTCCAAAACCACATTTAGATGGCTACGCATAAAGTTGGTGCTTCTCCAAAATTATCAACACCTGTTTCACATGTTGCAGATGTGCTTCCCATGTCTGACTATAAATCAATATGTCATCAAAGAAAACTAGCATAAACTTCCTTAAAAAAGGCCTAAAAATAGTGTTCATCAAGCTCTGAAAAGTAGATGGTGCATTTGTAAGACCAAAGGGCATTACCAAAAACTCATAATGGCCCTCATGTGTTCTAAAAGTAGTTTTATGAATATCTTCATCCTTGATTCTAATTTGATGGTACCCCGAGCGAAGATCCAATTTTGTGAAATAATTAGCACCATGCAACTCATCAAGTAAATCATCAATTACTGGAATAGGAAACTTATCTTTGATGGTGTACTTGTTGAGTTCCCTATAATCTGGGCACATCCTCCATGTGTCATCCTTCTTCCGCACCATGACCACTGCTGATGAATATGCACTTTGGCTATGATTGATGATCCCTGCCTCCAGCATCTCATGGACCATCTTCTCAATTTCACTCTTTTGTGCATATGGATATTTATATGGTCCGATATTTGGTGGTTGACTACCTAGAATTAGTTGAATGGCATGATCATGTTCTCTTTTTGGTGGTAGTCCTTTTGGCATGGCCCCAAAAATAGATGAGTGGTCTTCAAGAATTATTTGTAGATCAAGATGTGTAGATACCTATGTGGGTTGAACTCTATGGAGCATAATCATGCAATAATTCCCTCTACCCCCTTTTTTAGCATCTTGGTCATCTAATGTGAACTAATCAATTGTGGAGATTTTTCATGTAATCCATGTAGTTCAATTTTCTTACCTTCAAAATGAAAGTGCATGAATAGTTCTTGGAAGTTCATCTCAATGGTACCTAAGGTTGTGAGCCATTGGACTCCCAAAACAATGTTTGTGTTACCCATGAGAATAACAAACATAGGAGAGTCAAGATTGTACCCACCCATAGTAAGCTTAATATTATGGCATTTGCCTAAATAATTAATTGTGCCACCATATGCAATCATGACCTAAAATTATGGTGCTGGGTAGATGAAACAGTTCAATCAAGTGGCCAACTTATGGTTTATAAACTTATGTGTGCTCCTTGAATCAATCAACACTGTCACCTTCTTTTTCTTGAGGAAACCCACCACCTTAAGAGTTTGTGGAGTGTTAATACCTGCAAGTGCATGATAAGAGATTGTAGGTTGGGAATCTTCAAGTACCTCCTCTATATCTTCCTCATCATCATTGGAGGCATCATCTATTTCTTCATCTTCATTTGGTCCCTCAATGTAGAATAACTTCTTCTCAGCACATATATGTCCTTTACTCCACTTGCTATCACAACCAAAACATAATCTTTTTGCACGCTTCTCTTCAATTTGATGAGGGGTCAATCTAGTAGGTGGAGGAAATGTTGGTGACGATATGCTACGATCTTTGAAGTGAGTGAATGACTGCTTCTTGTTGGCTATGAATTTTTCCTCAGCTCTACGTGCTAGGATAATAGAATTAGAAATATTAAGTGGATTAAACATGCGTACCTCATGTTGAATGTGGTCCTTGAGTCCACCCAAAAATAGGTCATTCAAGTTTGCTTCAAAAATTATCTCCACACGTAAGGATAGGTTCTAAAAATGATGAATATAATCCTTGACAGAGCTAGTTTGTCACAATTTTTCTAGTTGGTTGAAGTAATTCTCTATCACACTATTGCCATAGTGTAATTGTAGCTCCTCTGTAAAAACTAACCAGGTGACATTGAGAGTCATCTTTTTCTTTTGAGCACACAACCATCGATACCAAATGAATTGATCAGGTTCAAGATACAAGGATGCCATGGTAACCTTCTGTCCACTTGGAATTTGATGTAGATCAAAAAAACTCTCTATTTGGTTGAGCTAATTGAGTGGATCTTTTCCATCAAATTTGCGCATATCCACCTTTGGTAATAGGTTCCTTTGTGGCCATGGAGTTAGATTTGAAGTAGACTGGTTAGGAGAACCACCCTGGTGGGTTTGTGAAATAGAGTTAGCTTGATGATTTGACTAATTAATGTTCAAATCTATCATGATATCTCCCAAACTATCTTGTATGGATTGCATATTAGATTGTATGTCTTGCACCTCACTCTAAATGCCTTGCACACTATAGTCAAGCTGGTTCACTTTGTGATCTATGTCAAAAAAACTTGGTACAAAGGGTCTATTACATCCCCCTTATAACTCCATCTCTTCCTTTTTATGAGTTTTACCTAGAGTTTTAGTACCCTTCCCTCGGCCCCGAGTTTGTGGACCTGCCATAAAAGGGTTTTACGATGTCGACCCTTATTGGCACTTTTGACCCAACTTTGACCAAGTGATTTTAGAATTATGTCAGCCTCAAATCAAAATATACAAATAACATACCATATCCAAATTTTTCAAATCTTTCCAAAAATGTAAATAACTCAGAAAAATTCTTTGAATTGCACACTATAGAGCAATTTTATGAAAAACCATAAAATAGCGATAACTTTTTTAAAACAAATCCAAATGAGCTGAAATTTTAAGGAAAGCTTAATTTGATTATTTCTCACCTCCATCAAAAAAAATTTGGAGAAATTCGCAACATTTTTTTATATATCACAAAATTTTAAAATTTAGTATTTCACCCACAAGATTGCCCAAATCGCAGCTCTGATACCACTTGTAATGAAATTACTTCAAGAATTAAGTATAACAGCACAATTATATCCAAATATGACTGAAATATATCTAAATATATGATAATAGATAAGCCACTTCAAGGGGGCAACCTCCACAAACTTCAATAAGAGCAGAATTCACAATATGATGATAAATGATTACCCACTACCTCCTATATATAGTCTATCTAGGCCATGGTTACTCCATAGGCCGACCTACTAATCAAAAGAAAGCATAGATAAATGTAATATAATTTCAAAGAGGGATAATTAATCCACAATTTGGCTAATACTATCCTCATACATGTCATAGGTTAGGGGCATAGCAAGCAAAGTTAGAGATACTTACCTGGAAGATGAACCCATTGAGACTCAATCTCTCCTTTGTCCAAATGTGCTTCATAATAGGTTGTTATGGTTTGTAAGGATCACTAATAAATTCCAAAGCATCCAAGACTTCTCAAAAAGACTAGATTCTTCTATAAGTATAAACCCTAACCTAAGACTCCTCAAGTAGAATGGTGGAAGAGTAGATTTTAAAGAAGTGCATATTAATAATAACTCTTTCTTACTCTATAATAATGGTGAAACGGATGTGTTTATATAGGTGGATCTAACCCTAAACTCTTCTAAAATTTTTGACCAACAAGGTTGACCCAGTTGACCTAGAATTAAAATTGACAAAAATTAACTAGGTCACGGACTAGGTCAGCTAAGGGGTGACCTAGTCCCTAATAAGTTTTGTCAAATAAGAATACAAGGTTGATGTGTTTGATATAGTCATGTAAACTACCAAAAAGGATTTTAGGTTAGGGAAATGGCTAATGAATGTGGTAAATGACTAGAGGAATGTGCAAAAAAGGAGGCAAAGCTTAGGGGAATGGTTTTAGGAGTTGGTTAGATTGATATCAAGTGGTAAAAAGGGACAACAATCTTTAAAAGCACCAATGGTCTATCCACCCCTTTCCCAGTGCACCCCTTAAGGCATAAACTCAGAGAGATTAAGACTTGATAGGTTATTACAAGACAGAAAGCATCAATAATTGATAAAGTGTGAAAATATTATGTGTATACAAATGGTGTTTCATAAGAGACATTTTTATTTATCTATCATGATTATATCCACTATACTTCCCCCAAATTTTATCCCTTAAGAAATATTCCTCCCTATGACCCCTAACTATAACAAGACCATTTTTTATGACTATATCAGCCTAAATTGATGTAGTAATCCTTAACTCTTGATAAATTTAAAATTAATTCAACCTAAGTTGATGTATTTCAAAAGTTAGGATAGATATTTTAAAACTAATCAGTCCTGACCAACCTAGTTTGAGATTAAACTATCGTAATTTCAACTACATCAAGGATAACTAATGGCATTAGCTAAAACTTCAAGAATGGTTAGTATCATCCATCACTATAAATATAAGTCTCTATTCAAATCCAAATGTAGGAACATTTGTTTTCACATTGTCATTGCTAGAAATTTTGCTTAAGTCTACATTTGGAGAAGCCATTGCTTACATCTTGTTTTGGAGGGAAAATATTGTCCTATGGAGTCTTAGATGCAATAAGAGGACCCATTTTAGTCTAAATATTTGTTAAACATTTGTGATCCTTACAACCACAATAATATCTTTCAAAACACCATTGGCCAAGGGGGAGATTGAGGCTCGATAGGTTTATTCAAGGTAAGTATATTATAACCCTATCTCTTTCACTTTGATAAATAGAAGTTGCATAATTACTAGATTAATTGAATGTATGACTCCTTTTGTGAACCTCCTATACACTTATAATTAGAGTGGCTATAGGATTTTTTAAACCTTTCATTTCCCTCTTTGGGTGACCTAGGCCCTCATTTGCCTACCATGGTCACATACCCTTTTTAGTTTGTTTCCATCCCCCTTATTAGTGTTATTAACTTGGCCATACTAGATTAGATTAATTATAATATTAGAAGAAATAATTAGGGTTATTTCATTATATTTATTTCCTAGAGGCTTTGTAACCCTCTCAATTGATGTTGTGTGATAAGTGGTCATCTTTCTAGGTTTATTGGATCCATTTGGTCATATATCATTACATTATGTATCAATGGGATCTATTTGATTCACCTTCTTCGAGTTCAAATATCTTAGATAAGATAATTTTTAGGTCAATCCTAACTCATTTCATGCATAATGACTTTACCAAAAATAAGAATTTAGGATAGTTGAATTGAAATTAAAGTGTGAACTAAAAATGTAATAGTGTTGTGGCTAGCTCTCATAAATGACAGAGTACAAGATTTTCATTCATGAATATTTGACTTCATATGTAAGTAGGGTGAAAGGAAAATTTTAGTAGGTCTATGGTTAATTTTTAAAAAAATAGTGTGGACAATATTTTTTTAGATTTTTTAATAAACTCCAATTCTTAAATCTTCCAATCTAAATTTCATCATAAATAACCTTATTTCTAAATAATGGGGTGATTGGGATCATTAAGAGTTAACTAATATTTATTAGGAGTTAATTAGGACCAATCAGGAGTTAATTACATTGATTAAGAGCTAATTGGGCTGATTGGGAATTAAATAGGATGAAGAATTAGAGGAAGAGAAAAGAAAAAGAGAAAATATTACAAAACAAGTGTTTTCTAGTTTGTATGCATAGTCATAACATTAATGAAGAAATTGTCGGGGTGGTTAATGAAATTATCATGGTAGTTGTGCAACTACCATAGAGGTTTTATTGTGCACTGTTAAGCTTCTGGTGTTTAGAGGTTTAGAGTCATATTTTGAAAATTTGAAACTTAGGGAAGGTGTGGAGAGTAGAAAAAGGGGGAAATTAATAGTTAGATCAATATGAACATGTTATTATTTTTCAAATTTTGTGATGTCATCATCAAAAAAATTTGAAATGTGGCACTGTGTAAAATTTGGATACACACATATTATCCCTTTAAGGATGTTCCCCATTGTGAGTTGTCTAGGGTATTCTTCCCAATAAATGGTGTACCCAAGTAAAGGGGAGGGTTAGAAAACTCATCTTGCTTACCTATGTGGTGAATCAAAGCCAGTAGAAATGCCTCACCACGTACAACTAAAATATTAAAATAAAGTGTAGTATATGAAATGAATTTAAAACACACTATGTAATTGAAATGAAAGAGAATAATACTTACCATTAATGTAGAGAGAAAATATTTCCTAACTCACTTTATTTATAAGCATAGTTCAATGCTCAATAAAGAGATGTTAATCATCAACATAGGGGATGGGTATTACCTAGGTCACCTCATGTTTATATGTTTCTACAAAACTCACAAACCTATCAAAGTACGTAAAAAATAGAGAAAATAAATCAAATTATTCTAAAAATGGTAAATATGGAATAAAATAATAAAATAAAACTTAACATAAATAGCATTTCATTCCAAATTTGGAAATCATTCTTACTCTCCCACTTGCCAAATTTAGAGTCCTGACCCACAAGTGACCAAGTAGAGAGTAGAGATAAGTAATAGATAGCATGTAGAGAGGATGGAAATGATATTAGGGGTGACAATTAGGGTTTAGGCACATGTTAGTTTTTTCTAAATTTTCTCCTAAACCCTAAGTGTGTTAAATTTGGTTGAAAAATCAACTAGGATAGGCCAATTTGATAAATTTTTGGTTAAAATTTTCATTACAACTACATGATTAGGGAAATTCAAAATTTTAAATCTTTTTATATGATTTTTTGGATATTTTTTTGCTTTTATAAGTTTTAATGGCACACCAAGTAAAACTATTGGTGCATGGTGAAAATGCTAGTATGAAAAGACTAGTAGTTTTGAAACTATCATGATGGTTACCTAACCTCTAAAAATGCATGTACCAATGGTTGTGAAACCAATGTAGTGGTTACATAAATACTATGACAATTATTTAGTTGTCAATATGTATAGACTTATAGTTGCACAAGCCCACAATGGTTTTGAAACAACCCTTACATATAGTTACAATTTTGCCTATTTTTGTGGAGGTAGGGGACTTATGTGATGTGGAGTAGATCCAAAGATCAAGAATGGTTGTCATACGTCATAATTTATTGACTATATATAAGAATGATTTACTAGACTGATTTGGGATATGGAAGATTGCTTGGGTGGTATTGGTTTCCCTAGCCATAAAATTAGAACGTAACTTGTTCACCTATTGGGATGAAAATAAAAACACCTTCTAGTTTTTACAAATTCAAATTGATTATAAGATCACCCTTGATGATGTTTATAGGATTCTATGACTACCTACAATAAGAAAAACTTTGACACTAAAAGAGGCTACATATATGGTAGAGGATAGGATATGGGTTTTCTATTTCAATGATGGGGAGGTACTCAATATGGGTGAAATGTATGGGGTGAGTTTGGATAGAGTTGATAGGGAAAATATCCCCACCAGCTAAAATTTATCATTAGAGTGTTAGCCTAACACTTGGTCAAGGACAAGTGCACTAATAGATTGGTATATTGATAATAGCTTATATTCTAGGATATTGAGGAACATGGATAGTGGTATAGCTATGCACTGATGTTTTATCCATAAAATAAAGATAATTGTATAAGACATTCAAATTTTTTTCACTCTTCCTTAGCCACCCAACACTGGTGATGAGTCAATTTAATGAGTGCATGAGTTCCTACTAGATGAAACTTAGGATTAGAGATGTAGGGGCCATCAAGGAAGTTATATGGATGGTTTTGTCTCCCTTAATATATGTCCATAGAGCCATGGATACCTTTGTTATAGGAGGTATAATTTACCAACCTTAAGCATGAATGAGAGGTGTGTGGGGGGATGAGGCCATTACATTGATGGCTTGAAATATTAGGGACAAGATGAGGTAGGTAGAGCCACATCCCTTATTTAGATTCCCCAAAACTTTATGCCTCTAATATGAGGCATAAATTCCCATCTCATAGGTGATCCATTAGGGGATAGGGAGATAGAGATGTTAAACTAGTCCTAAATACATCGATATGATGAGATCTAGGATTTAGGATAGGAGGAGGATTACATGACCCTAGAGTATGAAGTGATATTATGTAGTAGTTATTAGTAGTATGAGGGGATGGCAGATAGACCTTAGGAGTGAGGGAAAAATCTAGATAATAGCTAGTAGAAATGATAAGGGTTGGGATCAGCTAATGGTAGGGTAAACAACTAGACAATAGCTTAGAGAAAAAGAGAGGGGGAGGGTAGGGTGCCATTGAGGCTCAACTAGGGGATGGATATGAGAAGGAGGTAAAGATAATTTTAGAAGATGATTCTAACCCTAACTATAAGGATGGGATCTAGGTAAGTTTACATGTAATTTTTCTTTTTTCATGATTCGTTAGTTTTACTATTTATATGTTTTATATCTAGCTTATACATGTGTATGTGTGATGATGTTTAGAATATGTGACAAATTAGTGAAATTTGATCTATGATTCCTATCTTTACCTATTCCATGTGGACACATATAGGAGTAGGGATGCAAGCATGGGCAAACATTTTGATGTTTCTTCCCCTACTTATCACATAACTCCAAATATAACTAGATGAGGGAAATATATTATTGTGTTAGAGGCTCAAATAAATACCCTAAGTGATTCGGTTTGTATGAAGATATTTCTTACATCATCCAGTAGGCATATTAGAGGGGGAAGGCATCTTACATTAGTACCAATGATCAAAGACATAATAATCGAAGTAGGATCCCTCAACACTTAGAATTAGGAGGGTATCACAAGATACAAAGTAGGAGCCCATGGCACTTTGCCTTAATGGGATCCCATAAAGGGTAGTTAGGATTAGTTCCTAGGTGTTTGAAGTATTAAAACTTTTTTTGATTTTATTGACAATTTGATCACATTTATCCACTTAGTGTGGGTACAACATATAAAAATTGATGTATTATCAATATATTTTACATATATATGATCCATTTGGCTTCAATAATTTACAACATCTATTAAATTCTATATTTTTTATTTTTTGTCTTATACATTGTATATGTCTAGGAACATGTGAAATGTTATTGATCTAATGTGGAAAATGTTATGGTAATGCTTTTATATCTATTGCTTAACAAAATGTATTGAAATATAAGAGTATAATGGTTTGAAAACATATACACATTAATAATTATTTTTTAGGTAATAATTGAGCTAATTTGTTCACATGAAAAATGGCTCTTAAATTGTAATAGAGAATTAAATAATGAATAGGACACATGGAATGATGAAAGGGGAAATCAACTCACTGAAATATCACAATGGTCAAAAGAGTGATATTGGTCCATGTGGGCTATGGGATGATTCTATTTCCCTTTAGGCTTATAATAATAATATTTTTATAGGCTTTGTCTATATTTAGATTAACAAATAGCCAACCATGGTAGAATTGGTAAAAGGGAGGGTTATCTTTTTGATATGGGCTTCTAAAAAATCTCTTTGGGATTTATAATTTGGACACTATTACATTATTTTGTTTTACATTGTTTATTAGTGCAACCCCCTATGTTAAACACCACATGACTAGGAATAATAATGGGATCATCACCAAAGGATAAACAAAGTTGAGTAAGGACATCTCCCCCAAATTATACCCTACATAACTAGTAATATGTGAGGGATCATCATCAAAGATTAGTAAAGGGCAAGAGATGTAGATTTTTTGCTCATATTTCTTTGCTTTCATTAGCTTGGCTTTGCATTGTGTCATTATTCTTCTATTTTTTTTAAGGAAGGTTCCTACTCCCATGCAACCAGTAAAATGTAAGGTTTCATCACTGAATACCAATGCAATTGAATAAGATAATATGATGAAGTATGATAGTGATATCTCTTGGAGAGAACCAAAAAATGAGGATTCTACCATTATAAAGTTTATAAAATAGACTATATAATAGAGTATTCAAGATGTTAGGAAAATTTTCAGGAAATAGAGAGTATAAAACTCGTAAGGACCAGGATCATTCTTCTACTCAATGTTGATTTCTAAAGCATATTTATGAGGGATAAAAGGGTAATGAATAATTATTAAAGTACATAATGATTTTCTTCAATGAGGTTTTTCCAAGTGAACTTATAACTAAATAGTTTCCTAATAAAAATAATTGAAATACATAATCAATAAAAAACATAATGCTTATTTAATACAAAGATGTCAATGGGAGAAATATGAAATTTATATGTAATAGAATTTCAAGTATAAATAGTTGATAGAATCATTAAAATTATTACCCTCTAAAGTGCACAAGCAAAAGGCTTCATTTTTTAAATCTTTTGTCACTGTATATAGACCTAACCAATTAGATCTAATTTTTTTACCTTTACATTTATTTTTTTTGATCCTACTATCAAGTATAAATATGATTTATCCAGATTAAATGGGGTGCTTATGGATATTATTATTATATTATCAATAACTACAATATGTCTAGGTCTCATGATTCTAAGCATCCTTGAGTTGGTTCCCATATAAGCTTTCTAATTAGGCAATATAAAACCTTCTTTAGTATTCCTTATCTAGGAGGCTCTAAAAGGAAATGCAAAGGCTTGTAAATTCTAATTCTAAAGGTAATACAAACTTTTCACCATATATTAAGTAATAGGGGGTTGTCCCATGGGCATGTAGATACTCATTCTAAATACTTACAAAGCAAGATATAACTATAAGTGTCAATTCTTCTTTTTATCTTTTATGACCCTAACTAGTATTGAATTTTAAGTATTATTGGTCAACTCAACTTGATCATTAACCTAAGGATAATACATGGAGAAGGTGTGGTGGAATATATAAAACTTCTTATATAACTCATGTACATCAAGATTATTGAAAGGAGAGCCATTATCAACAATAATGAATTTTAGGACCCCAAATATACATATTAATTGATTAAAGATGGATTTTTTAATGATATACACATTGGTCATGGTTAAATGCATGGCCTCTATCCACTTGGTGAAACATTCAATGGCTATAATAATGAAGTGATGGCCATCAAAAGATTTAGGTGAGATTTTTCCAATTATATCAAGAACCTACGTAGAGAAGGGCCAAGGTTTTATGATGGGTTGAATAAATTGAGTAGGAATATGGATCTCTTGAGAGAATTTCTATCATTTTAGAAATTTTATGACATATTACATAGTGTCATGTTCATGATCAAGCATGGGCATAAAATAGTCTATTTTTTGGATTTTGTGGGTGTTACATGACTTTCAAAGTGGACACCATAAACACCACTATGACAATGACACAAAAATTTATCAGACTCTTATTTATCTATGTATCCAAGGAACATGCCATTGAAATATCTTTGATATAATACCATGTATATGATAACATACTTAGTTATAAGTATTTGAAGCTACCATCTCTTTTGAGAACTAATACCCTGAATTAGGTGATGTTAGTAAAGTATTTTGTGATGTTTGTATACCATGGGAAGGAAAAAATTGTGGGTTTATTAATGTAACAAATGATTTCATTATGTAATTTATTTTCAATGATGTCACTATTATCCAAAGAATAATTGGCCAACTAATTGACAATGATTTTTCCCTATACAAACTTTTTATTAATGTATGATAATTTGAATTTTATCAATAGTATGATGAAATGACCAACCTTTTTAGATAAGGACGGTTGAGTTAGAAATATATGAAGGGCCTGGGATTTGAATTGACCCTAGTCTCTATATTGAACATATAATTTCTCAATAGTTTTGTAGAAAAGACTAGCTAGACATTCTTTATTTTCTTGAGTATACTTTGTCTTTTAATCATTAATGACTAGGATAATGAAATAGATGGATATTTATCTACAATCATTATCCTCCTGAGCCAAAATGAAATAAAGGGACACTTCAGTTGTTCAAATGTATAGGTTGAGGATTAAATCTGAATTAGGTGGCATAAGAGTTTACGTAGCCATAGGATTTTTTTTTGAGAGATTCAAATGCATTTTCGCATTCTTAGGTCAGAGTTAGACCACTCTCCTTTTTTAGTAGGTTCTTTATAGCATATGATATTTAAGGGATAAACCTTCAAATTTCCCCATTTTCCCAAAGGATAACCTTATCTTAGATTCATCCATGGGGGGTACATCTCAAGAGAACTAATTATGGAAAGATCAATGTTGATATCACATTTGGAGATGATATATCCTAAATTTTTCCCACGTATAACACTGAAGATGCATTTCTCAAGGTCAAGTGTGACACAATGTTTGATAAGGTTGTCAGGACCCCCTGCTCTTGAAGAGCATAGTTGATTACTTTTGTATAAGCAACTAAACATGGACTTTAACCAGAAGTAACAAGTAACTAGAAATTCAGAAATAACATAGAATATGAGAGACAATACCCAATTGTATTAATACTCTTTCAGAAGGAAATTACAATAAATAATATGCCACAATATTCTTCACACTCCTCTAGGGCTCCCACACCTCTAGGGCGTAAACAGTAAATCTCTTCAAGAGTTCTCTCTCTCAATCACGGTCACAACAAACAACTCAAACACAAAGTTATTGTTCACCTCCACCAGTCAGTAACAATACTGCCAGTACACCGAGTATACACACATACTCAATCGAGTACACAACACACTCCAAGTAGATCTCCCATGAACTTGCAATAACCTGCAAATCAAACCAATCTTACTTACACATGTAGATCTCACCTGATCTTGCTATACCGCAGATCAACGTGGCCTTGCACACCTACCGACCTAAATCATACACACATGAAGAACCCTTCTGATTCTCCACACCAGCACCCCTGTGGATCTTCTACCAAATCTTGCTCTCCTACAGATCTACTTGATCATACACACTTGGCACTATGGCACTAGGAGGAGCTAACCTTGCTCTCTTCCCTCTAAAGGAGCTAACCTTGGTCTCTCTATTTAGCACACTTCACAATATAGCCCATGGGTCTCTTAAATAGATCCCATACAAACAATAATTAGACATCTAATTATAATAATTAGAACCACAGCTCCAAGACTAAAATTAGTCTTTTACATGCAAACCAACTGTCCATCCAAAAATAAACCAGTTCAGGAGATGCATGCACACACAGGCTACCAATGTTGGTTCCTGTCTGACCGATGTCGGTCAACCAATAACCGACGTCGATTACTATAACACTGAAGATGACCAATGTCGGTTGATCAGACTAACATCAGTTGCCTAAAACTCAGCAACCTCCTTCTATTTGCATCTGGGTGAAGCTTTTAGCTCCACAACCTAACAATCTCCCACTTGGAGATAAATAGCTACACCTGTACCTATACCTATACATTGTCTAATCTATTTCATGGCTTGTATCCCTCTTCAAGATCAATCCTGAAGACCAACCACCACACATCTTGTGGTGCACCGCATGTCATCCAAGTAACCTGCCACATCTGAATCTACATACCCATGTAGAGAAGTCCCTAACCCTGCATAGCATGTATACCTACTGCTGGTCCCTCTTAAATACCTGAGAACCCACTGAACTGCTCTCCAGTGCTTCTTTCCTGAATTGGCTACAAACTTGCTGACAACATCCACTACTGGGCAACAATAGGTCTAGTACACATGTACTTAACCTCATCATGTGAATTAGGACCCTATTCTTTGAATTGTCCATCCATAGGTGTACAAACTGGTTCTACCCCTGCATCTTGAACCTCACCACTACCTTATCCACACAATCATCCAGAGACAAAATCACCTTGTGACCTTCCATGTCTCTATAAAAACTCATGCCAAAGAATTTTGCTGCTCCCAAATTCTTCATGACATACCACTAAACTAACTTTACCCTTAGCTTAGTAAATCCCTATATTTATTCACCTGCAACAAGCACATCATCCACATACAGTAACAGGATAATGTAGCGACCATTATCCAACCTAGTAAAGAAACCATAATGGTTATAATGACATTGACTAAAGCCATGTTTTGTCATACACCTATCAAACATGTACCACTATCCTACAACTTCCTCAAGACCATATACCCTGGCCTTCCATCTCACGTGTCCACTCCCTCTCTTCTTTAACCAAAGAATCCATTCATCTCTCAGTGTTTTCATCCTGGCTAGTAACTCTACCAAATCTCCCATTTGGTTCTCTTCCAAAGAATTCATGCCATGCTCCCACTGTTTCCTAGATCCTACATGTTCTTCAGTGAGCAATAAGTATAAAGAAGGGGAATAACTAATTTGAGGCTTACTTACCCTTTTATTCCTCTGTATGGGTGTTTGAGACTCCTTGATAGCTTGTTGTCCACCCAAAATCTGTTCCAGTGACCGATGTTGGTCACCACCTAGTCTGCATCTAACTAACATCGATTCCATGTGACTGACTTGGCTATCAACATTGATTCTTTGACCAATGTCAGTGTCCACCTGGTCACTGACATCGGTTCCCTGACCGACGCTGGTAGCCACCTACCCGACACCACCAACTTTTCCTGTCTGCACATGACCGACGTCGGTGCCTACCTATTCGACGTTGGTTACCCCTGACCGATGTCGGTACCTGTGTTCTCCTGTGAGTGATGAATTTTTACCCACGAATTCTCTTTGGATCAAAACCCTATCCAAACTACCCTGCTTAGAGTTATTCAGTCCCATCCACTGATCTTTGTCCATCATCTCTTCCATAAACACCAAGGCTTTCTAGTTCTTAAGTTTGTCAAACACATCTGGCTTCCTCTTAAGAACATGCATCTCCTTCTTGCTCATGTGACTAAGCCTACAAAGCCACGTCTTCGCAACAGAAGAAGAATCAGTAATACAAGTAGGTAGATAAAGAGTGCCTGGTTTCTTACCACCAGCTAATTCAAGTGCATCCATTGTGAGAGTTCTTGTGCATCTCTCATCACCCAACTTTCCTGAAGAAATTAGCCTCATCTTCAGAACTGGGACCTGCATGACATCCTTCAACACCCATGTGTTGGCCATCTATAATTTTAGTAGCACTTCCCCTTTTCCAATACTTTGACAAGGCTCACCAACCCCTAAATAAATCTTTCCAAAGTCTCCATGGACCTTAACATGGAAAAATACTCTATTTGGGGCTGCATGGAAAGAGGTAACAGAATCTATAAACCAAGATTCTACTTTATCCAAAGAACATATGAGAATAACCAGTGTAATAATACCTTCAACACATGCTCCTTCATGTTGATCTTCTACCAACCAACAATCTTTCTTTACCTGCTCTTTCTTTCCATAACACCGTAATTGACCATTCTTGCTTTTGAATTCCTCCATACTTTCTTCTACCATTGTTATACTCCCACTCAATCAGAAACCCTTGAGAGTGACCTGTAATCAACAAACACTTAACAAGTTCTGACCACTTGTTAGTTGAACCTAGCTCTGATACCACTTTATCAGGACCCCCTGCTCTTGAAGAGCACAGTTGATTACTTTTGTATAAGCAACTAAACATGGAATTTAACCAGAAGTAACAAGTAACTACAAATTTATAAATAACACAGAATATGAGAGACAATACCCAATTGTATTAATACTCTTTCAGAAGGAAATTACAATAAAGAAGATGCCATAATCTTCTTCACACTCCTCTAGGGCTCCCAAACCTCTAGGTCATAAATAGTAAATCTCTTCAAGAGTTCTCTCTCTCAATCATGATCACAACAAACAACTCAAACACAAAGTTATTGTTCACCTCCACCAGTTAGTAACAATACTGCTAGTACACTGAGTATACACACATACTCAACCGAGTACACAATGCACTCCAAGTAGATCTCCCATGAACTTGCAACAACCTACAAATCAAACTGATCTTACTTACACATGTAGATCTCACCTAATCTTGCTATACCACAGATCAACCTAGCCTTGCACACCTGCTGACCTAAATCATACACACTTGAAGAACCCTTCTGATTCTCCACACCAGCACCCCTATGGATCTTCCACCAGATCTTACTCTCCTACAAATCTACCTGATCATACACACTTGGCACTATGGCACTAGGAGGAGCTAACCTTGCTCTCTTCCCTCTGAAGGAGCTAACCTTGGTCTCTCTATCTAGCACACTTTACAATATAGCCCATGGGTCTCTTAAATAGATCCCATACAAACAATAATTAGACATCTAATTACAATAATTAGAACTACAGCTCCAAGACTAAAATTAGTCTTTTACATGCAAACCAACTGTCCATCCAAAAATAGACCAGTTTGGGAGACGCATGCACACACAGGCTGCCGACATCAATTCCTGTTTGACCGATGTCAACCGACCAATAACCAACATCAGTTACTGTAACACTGAAGATGACTGACGTCGGTTGCTTGAAACTCAGCAACCTCCTATTTGCATCTAGGTGAAGCTTTTAGCTCCACAACCTAACAAAGGTGGGTAAGAATGACACAATAATTTGAGATAATTGGCTATAATTTTAGTATTTCCTATGATATTATCGATATAAACTTGTACCACTTTAAAAATGAGGTCATGGAAATTTTTAGTCATGGTGCTTTGATGAGTTGTGTTACAATTGTTGAGATCGAAAGGCATGAAAACATAACATAAATTCACCCATGACATGGTGAAGGAGGTTTTTCTTTGATATTATTGAAAACATGGATTTATTTATAGCCTAAAAAACCATCCATGAGAAATAATAACTCATACCAAATTGTGGCATATACAATAATGTCTCTGTAAAGTAGAGGAAAATTATATTTAGGAAATGCCTTGTTGATGTCTCTGAGAAAAATACATATCCTTATCTTTTCATTTTTTATTAAGAATGGGTATAATGTTGGAAAATTGTTGTACCATAGAATTTCACCCTTGTGAGAGGGTTCTTTAGGCTCTCTTACTCCTAGCTATAAAATGGGATCAACATCTAGTTGTGGGTATCCTATGATGGAGTTAAACCTATATATAAGGTTGGTTCCTCTTGGTAGATCACCTAAACTAATGATTATACTTGGAAAAGGGATAGAAGGGTTTCAAAGGATGACTAAAAACATAAAATAAGGTGATGCACCAAATTGAAAGACACTCCAAATTTCATGAAACTAACACTAAGGTAGCTCAAAGATAACCCTCACTCACACAATCTCTCAAACTAGTCATTTTACAATCAATAATTCCAAACTAGGCTCAATAGACAAGAGGTGAATCATGGAGGAGTATCAAAACTCATACTATAACATCATCAATGATTAAAAAAAATCACAAGTTTAGACCTATAAACACCTTGAAATACCTGTAAAAAGGCAAGAAAAAAGGCTAATCACCAAGGAAGAACACTCTTCCACAAAGTAATCATGCACAAGCTAACTAGAACATTAAATGTAGGTAAAGAGATAGGTAAAATAAGTTGTCTTATTGCTTCAAGAGGTTGTTCTTTCAAATTTTGATAAGGTTTTTCCTTGTCAAATGAGAGTATATCTTTTTAATGAAGACGAAGAGGTATATATATGAGAAAATGGAAGGGAGAGGAGAAGAAAGATTTGAGGAAGATGACATCATGCTCCAATAACTTGATAAAAGTCTCCAAAAATATATAATCTTTAATAAATATTCCAACTTGCTTCTCAACTCCCCAAAACTCCTCCACTTGACTTCTACATCCCATCTCCACTTGGTCTTTTAGAACCCTCTAGAAAATTTGTGAAGGCTTGTCACTTTAGCATTCTATGTTTGTGTAACTTGAGAGTTTATTTTAATGTCATATTTTTTAATGTTATTTTCTCCTTCAACCTTCAATAACACCATGAAACCTGCAACTTGAAGCTTTGCTCACAACATAGCCTAGAAAGGCTTCTTGAGGGCTAATAACCATCATTTATGTCTTGGATGGGCTTGAGAATAAGTTTAGAGGACCTTTATATTCATATTCAAGGTGTTACTTGGTGTTTTAAATATTATTGGATGCATTACCAAACCTGAAATTTCTAAGACTCCATTAATGGAGGTATTCAAGCTCAAACCTTTCTTCATTGGTTGTTATAAAACTCCCATTCAGGGTCATCCTAACACCATAGTAGCCATCTTGGGACATGTATAATACTTAAATAAATACTTAACATGCATATAAGTATGAAAATTAAGTTTTATGATTCCTTCAATACCTGAAACAATGGTGGAAACCTCCATTAGACCTACAACTATGAGCTTTTCTAGGCCATTTTGAGCCTAAAAAGCACCATGAGATATTGTAACTTGGGGTATATTCATGATTTGAGAATGGAATGGGTATAAAGACTATTTTAACATATCCTAAATTATTTTACATACGTTCACACAAAATTTCAGCTCTTAATTCAAATCATAACTCTTAAAAAATGCAAACTTTATGCTCTCTTGAGCTCTCCAAGCAACTACGGTTGCCTAGAAGTGATTTTCTTTTCATGAATCCAATTTTAGATTGGTTTTCATTGGATTATGATTGATTAATACATTTAAATTATTATTACACACAATCAAATCATTTTTTTCCTTTAAAAATACATGGAACACTTGATTCCAACTCCATGTGTGAGTAAGCAAGTGAGAATCCTTGAAATGCTTCTTTAGTAGTCCTGGAATTTGCCATTTTATCTCTCCTAAAGTATATTAGGTGAATTAAAACACTTTTAAAAATTAAAATACACCAAAAAATACCTCCATGTAAAATTTAAAGTTATTTATTTGAGTATAAATCAATATATGCATCTTTTGGGGTTGTCTTAACTTGCCTTGTCAAATTTTCGAGCATGTGTAGTTCTGAGTTTTTCCATTTTCTTGAGTTTTATGAGATCCTAAAACTTAATTATTTTTTAATTATGACTAATATGGACCCAAAAACTATTAAAATATTTTTTTCTCAATTTTCAATTAATAAAATCATTCAGAATCACCAATTTAGACCTGTAACACAATAAGAAATTAAGAACCAAGAAACCTAGGAAGAGAGAAATAGGCATATATTGATATTTATGAGGTCTCAAGACCTAATTATTTTTTTTGTGAAAATTTAAATACCCGTAAAACTTATCTAAGAATTATATTTTATCATTCAATCCTACAAGTTCCTTAAAAAATCTTTTTATGGCTGTCTACATTTGCATGCCAAAACCTTGAATTTGATCAACTTGCACTTTTTCACTTTTTACCTCTAAAATTTGATATTTTAAGGTGTATAAAGGTCATATATGCACCATAATATTTAAAACCACATTTTTTTCATAAAATTATTCAAAAAAATCAATTCATCTCTTAAAACCAAGCTATGAGGGTTTAAAAAGGGTTGTACTCCTTAACGATTGTTCATAGAGTTGTGAGCCTTAATGGCCTGATAAATTCTTGAAAAAGGAAGTATAAAACCTTATAAAACCCATCCTAAAATATTATCTCCACATGAAACTTATGGATCACATCTTAATCATTTGAAAATTCATCTCCAGCTCCTAGTTGCATGCTTGGTCAAGAGAATGCATTTTGGCCAAAAGCACCAAAATTCAGTTTGGAAAGGCTATAAAACTTTATTGAATGTTTTAAAACATTAATAATTCCTAAAATATCTCACTCCATTATTTTTAATCTTCAATTATGGAAAAAACTTATTTGTCTACCTGTGAGTGGGCATAGGCTTCTTAAGGCTTGAGATAGGTTTCTTGCTCTTCATCTTTCTTGAAGCCTTTAATGGTCATTAAAATTGATCAAAAATATTATGATGATGTATTTGGATTATTTAAGACACATATAAACTTATGTATCCACCAAAACTTCTTGGAATTAGCTTTGGTAGACCTGCAACTTTTGGCTTGGTGGTGTGCATGGGTGTCTTAGGTTAGTTTAGGCACCTTAGTCTCTTTGTGGCTCTTCCAATATTTTTAATCATGTATAAATGCTCCATATATTCATTAATAATCATTATTAAACTGATTCAAGACACTTTTAGTGCACTTAAATAAGGAAATTAGACCTGCAACTAATTGGTTGCCATTAATGGAGAATGGCCATTTTACTCAAAACCCTCAAAACTTGTTTGGACCTTGATGAAAGCAACATAATTATTTTAATGTATTATCATATCATAATTATACTTTTTTAAACTCTCTTTTTCACCTCAATTTATTCTAACACCTTGTTTCATGCTTGAGGCTCATACAAGCTCTTGTCTCCTTGTAGCCCTATTTTTATGCAAACCTCCTTGTTGGGAGCAATCTAGAGGTGAACCTAGAAAACTAAGAATATATTTGAAAACCCATTTGTATCATTCAGATATTTGAGTAATTTCATGAACCAAAACCCAAGGTACGTGCACTTACTCCACCCTTCTCTCTCTCTCCAATTAGGCCTCTTTTAGGCTTGTGAACTCCAAGACCGA
Source organism: Torreya grandis (assembly GCA_037957365.1). Lineage (NCBI taxonomy): Eukaryota > Viridiplantae > Streptophyta > Pinopsida > Cupressales > Taxaceae > Torreya > Torreya grandis. The sequence goes on along the minus strand of JARHVA010001439.1, from coordinate 2,594,435 downwards.
CTTTTGGCCTTTTTGAGATATTACACATATATAACCCATATAAAAGTGTGTGATTAAATTTTAAAGGGATATCATGATACTCCATGTCAAATTTTGAGGCTTGTTTCATTGCACAAATGTGAAAACCAAGAAATGCCCTTCCTAGGCATGGCAAATGCATAGGCCTAAGAGGGTGATAAACTAGAGCACCTCTAATAATAGCTTGGAAACTCTTATTTAAGGTTTTTTATTATGTATGGGACTTTAAAAACCCATAAAAACCTCACATATACTTGCAAGGGAGTGGAACTAGGTAGAAACCTCATTAAAGGCCCTCTTTCAAGCTTGTGCATCATAGACTAAGGGCCTAAATTTATATTTTGGATGATATTCACACCTAAGATTGATTTTAGATGCCTTAGGAAGGAAATTATAGACACCATATATTATTTACAAAGATAAAAAAATCTATTTTACTGAGCAAAACCCACAAAATGTTATTCAACCATGCCTCTAAGAAGGCCAAAATTGCATCCTTCTTCACTCAAACATCTCTCCTCCACTCCAAATGACTTGAAATGGTCTCAAACACACTTAAAAGGGTTAAATTATCCAAAATTAGGTGGAATAAGTAAAACCCAAATTCACTTCTTCAAAAAACCTCACTTAACCTTTAAAATTTCTATTTGAAGGTTCATCAAGTGACTTAATGCACTTTTGGTGTATTTTGGGAAATTTGGCTCCAAATGACCTCATTTTTGGCTCGTTTAAGGATATCATTATATTATCACCTTATTATGTACCTCATGGAATAAGTAACACTATAAAGGCAAAAAAATTTAATGTTTGCCAATTTTGGCCAACATTTCTACCAACCTCTTGGGATTGCATGCATGCCTATGCAAGAGACTAGTAGCCTTAGTATCCATTAGGCAAGGAAGTCTCCTCTCTCACTCAACACACTAATCTAAAGATAAAACTTGGTTTCAACCTCTAGATAACTTCTATCCACATCAAGAATAAATAACAATGTGCTCAAAGCACTTAGGGAATGGGAAAAAACAAAATAGAAGGGATGTGCATGAAGCACTTAGAGGAAATCAGTATACTATACGATGTGTACAACTGAAACTTTCAAGTACCTTCCTCCTAAGTCAAATGTAAATATTTTATAATCATTCATTTTTAATAGACAAGGATGAAAAATACATTTTTTTTGAGGCACCAAACCTCTTGGGATTGCATGCATGCCTATGCAAGAGACTAGTAGCCTTAGTATCCATTAGGAAAGGAAGTCTCCTCTCTCACTCAACACACTGATCTAAAGCTAAAACTTGGTTGCAACCTCTAGATAACTTCTATCCACATCAATAATAAATAAAAATGTGCTCAAATCACTTAGGGAATGGAAAAAAACAAAATAGAAGGGATGTGCATGAAGCACTTAGAGGAAATCAGTAGACTATACGATGTGTACAACTAAAACTTTCAAGTACCTTCCTCCTAAGTCAAATGGGAATATTTTATAATCATTCATTTTTAATAGACAAGGATGAAAAATACCTTTCTTGTGAGGCACCAAACCTAGTGAACTAGGTTTCTTGATTGCCAATCTTTTTAGCATGCTCTCCAATGAATGAATTGGGACAAACATGTCTTCAATGTAGACAAAATCCCTTTCTGGTTCAATACTTGCTTCATTTTTCTCATCACTCATGATAAAGCCTTGCAAAAAATATTTCATTCAAGTTCTTAAGAGCAAAAGTATTTTTTTCACTCGATGGCTCCAAAAGACCATATTCTTCCACCTTATTCTTGTGCAAATTGGGACTAATCATGCTTAGAGCAACATGCTCATAATTTTTTGGAAGAAGGATGTCTCTTAGCCTCCTCAACCTCTTTGGTTGTGGCATTGAATTTCTACCACAACCCTTCAATATTTTCACTAGTATGTTTCTCAAACTATATCACTTAAGCACTTGAGATGTCTCCTTCATCAACCTCACTCAAGATTTCATCTTATTTTTCAACTAAAAATGAGGCTTGATTTGACTAACCAAGGTCCAAAAGATCACACTTGCCTTACTTAAGTTTTGATTTTTCTTCCTCTAGCTCTAACATATCAGAGTTATCTTTAACTGACACCTCATCTTTAAGTAGACCAACCTATAGTACCTAAAACTGATTCTCTTTTTCATCTATGTAGAATTGACATTCAGTAATCCATTTAAATTCTTCCCCATAATCAGCTTGAGGATTGTCCTCTTCAGGCTCTAATTCATTAGTGTCAAAACTATGCTAAGAAGGTTGGTCCAAACTTGATATTTACTCTTCTAAATGAAGTGGGCTGCTTATTATGATCTTTTCATGATATAAACTTGTATTTTCCTCTTGTAGCTCACATATGATTGCAAGTTCCTCCTCTATCCTTGGTAAAATAGGTTCTTTATCCAAGAGGGAGATGGTGGGAGGGTGAAGAGGTTCACCTTGCTTTCAACTTAGGAGAGTACTACTCCAACTAGGGATATTGAGAGGTGTGTTTGGCGGATCTTGAAGAGGGGAGAGGGAGTCTTATAACTCTTCTAAATCAAGCTCATTAAGCTAAGCTATGCATAAACCACTTTTTTTTTAACCAAAACTTCCTCCTTCTCCAAGACTAATTCTTAGGTCACCACAACTAGCACCTCCTCCTTCATCTATATGCCTTCCTTGACTAATTTCCATGAGGGAAATGTATAGGGTACAGACACCTTATTGTATTATTGTTATTGAATAGTCCTAGGAGAGAGTGGTCTCACTAGTGAGGGCATGGTATAACTAAGATCATTGGCATAGGGAGAGATTCATGGTGGGATGGCTTTATTCTCTTGAATGAGAGTGTGTGTAGGGGTAGGAGAGGATAAATTGATTTGTTTTGGTTTGATATGTTCTCTCTCCTAATGCTCTAACACCTCTTCAATGGATAGAAACCACTCCTTCATCTCTAGATTCTCAACATGTGGATAGTCACCTTCTTTAATGGATGCCCACACACTCCAAAACTCATGTAATAAGCTCCTTATCCCCTCCATGTCATGAATGGGTAATTATTTTCCAACTCTTAACATCTTTATTTATTTTCATGATTATTCTTCCTTGATCTAGTATTGGTTTTTTGATTCTTGACAAGGATGGACCTTGACAAGGTTGTCTAGGGGGTTGATTTGAAACTCTTAGAGGCTGAGCTTGAGGCTCCTAAAGGGGAGAGGATGCATAGTAATATTTTAAATGATCTTGATGATCTTCATAAGATATAAATACACTCTTTAATCTTTGGACCACACTTCTCAACATGTGGATGTTCTCCCTCTCACAAACTACCCATTGTTCACCCTCACAAACTGACCACCTATTCTTGACCAACTAAAGATACCTCCTTACCTCTTGTATAACATGGATAGGGATGGCTAAAAAAAAATTTAAACCCCTACCAATCTCCTTTATTAACTCCATATAATCTAATAATGCTTTCTTGAATCCTAATAAATATGTAACAGGATAAACATAGTATTGATAAGGGGAATTAGAGGACTGATTTGAATGCCAAGGAAGCTGATTTTGGCCATATGTAGGGGTGGGAGGGAATCAAAGGCCATGATAGGTTTGATAGGTTGCTTGAGGTCCAATTTGGGGAAACACATAAACATTATTAGCCTGATATGTGTGATTTTGAGGTATAGAATAAGCATGTTGATCAAAAGAGGTTTGAGTATACATACCAAGGTTCTGATTTGGGCACTTAGTCTACTTGACCAACTGATATTCATGGTAGAGTCACCACTGATGTTTAAATATGTTCCTCCAAAATTCTGATTACACTAAATATTAACACCAATAACCCTTCAGTGAAGTGAAGAATGTAGTAGTCTCATTAAGCGTGCCATGAACTTTTGTAACATAGAATTTCACTCTTGTGAGAGGGTTCTTCAAGCTCTCTCACTCTTGGCTAAAAAATAGAATAAAATTTAAGTTATGGGTATCTTATGATGGGGTTGAACATCCATATAATGGTGGTTCCTCTTGGTAGATCACCTAAACTATAGATTCTGCTTGGAAAAGGGATAGAAGGGTTGTAAAGGATGACTAAAAACACAAAATAAGGTGCTGCACCAAACTGAAAAACACTCCAAATTACATAAAACTAAAAATAACGTAGCTCAAAGACAACCCTAACTCACATAAACTCTCAAAATGGTCATTTTACATAAATATTTCCAAACTAGGCTCACTAGACAAGAGGTGAAACATGGAGGAGTATCAAAACTCACACTATAACATCATCAGTGATAAAAATAAACACAAGTTCAAACTTTCAAACACCTTGAAATACCTAAAAGAAGGCAAGAAATAAGGACAATAAACAAGGAAGAACACTCTTCCAAAAATTAATCATGCACAAGCTGACTAGAACACTAGATGTAGGCAAATAGATAGGTAAAATTATTGTCTTATTACTTTAATAGGTTGTTCTTACAAATTTTGACAAGGTTTTGCCTTGTCAAATGAAAGTATATCTTTTCAATGGATAATAATAGGTATATATAAGAGAAAAGGGAAGGGAAAGGAGAAGAAAGCTTTGAGGAAGATGACATCATGCTCCACTAACTTGAGAAAATTCTCCAAACATCTATAAGCTTTATTAAATATTCTAACTTGCTTGTTAAACTCCCCAAAACTCCTCCACTTCACTTTTACACCCCATCTCCACATGGTCTTCTAGAAGCCTCTAAAAACTTTGTGAAAGATTGTCACTTTAGAATTTTATGTTTGTGGACCTTTAGGGTTTATTTTAATGTCATAGTTTCCTATGGTTCTTTTCTCCTTCAACCTTAAATAACACCATGAAACCTGCAACTTGAAGCTTTGCTCACAACATAGCCTAGAAAGGCTTCTTGAGGACTAATAACCACCATTTGTGTCTTGGTTGGGCTTGTTAAGAATTTTATAGGACATTTATATTCTTATTAAAGGTGTTACTTTGTGTTTTAAATACCCTTTTATGCATTCCCAAACCTGTAATTTATGAGACTCCATTAATGGAGGTCTTTAAGCTCAAACCTTTCTTCATTGGTTGTTATAAAACTCCCATTCAGGGTCATCTTGACACCATAGTAGCCATATTAGGACATGTATAATACTTCAAAACCTCCATACCATGTATATAAGTATTAAAATTAATTTTTAAGATTCATTCAAGACCTAAAACAATGGTGGAAACCTCCATTAGACCTACAACTATGAGCTTTTCTAAGCCATTTTGAGCCTAAAAAGCACCATGAAAGATTGAAACTTGATGTATATTAATGATTTGTGCATGGAATGGGTATAAATATTATTTTAACATATCATAAATTATTATATATACCTTAACACAAATTTTCAGCTCTTAATTCAAAGCATAACTCTTTAAAAAATGCAAACTTTGTGCTCTCTCGAGCTCTCCAAGCCACTACAATTGCCTACAAGTGATTTTATTTTCATGAATCAAATTTTGGATTGGTTTTAATTGTATTATTATTTATTCATACCTTTAAATTATTATTACACACAATAAAATCATTTTTTTCCATTGGAAAGACCTGGAACACTCGATTCCAATTCCTGTGTGAGCAAACAAATGAGAATCCTTGAAATGCTTCTTTAGCAGAACTATAATTTGCCATTTTATCTATCATAAAGTATAGTATGGGAATGAAACTAAGTTTAAAACTTCAAGGACACAAAAAAATGTATTCATGTAAAATTTAAATTCTTTTCATTGAGTATAACTCAAGATATGTATCTCTTGGGGTTGTCTTGACTTTCCTTGTCAAATTTTTGAGCATGTGTAGCTCTAAGTTTTTCCATTTTAGTTTTATGAGGTCCAAATACTTAATTATTTTTTAAATATTAAAATTATGGACCCCAAAACTATTTTTTTTTTAAAATCAATTATTAATCAATAAAATCATCCAAAATCACCAATTTAGACCTACAACACACTCAAAAATTAAGAACCAAGAAACATAGGAAGAGAGAAATAGGAATTATTGAGATTTATTAGGTCTCAGGACATAATTATTTTTTTTAACATTTAAATACCCATAAAATGTACCCAATCATTATATTTAATTATTTAATCATTTAAGTTCCTTAAAAAATCTTTTTTTAGTTGTCTACATTTACAGGCCAAAACCTTGAATTTGGCCAACTTACACTTTTTCACTTATTACCTCTAAAATTTGATGGATTAAGGTGTATAAATTTCATATATGCAGCATAATATCTCACACAACCTTTTTTTTTAGAATATAACTCAAAAAAATCAATTCATCTCTTAAAACCAAGTTATGAGGGTTTAAGAAGGGTTTTACTCAACGATTGTTCATAGAATTATGAGCCTTAATGGCTAGATCAATGCTTGGAGAAGGAATTATACAAACTTATCCAACCCATAATATAATATCATCTCCCCATGTAACTTTTGGAGCATGTACTAAGCATTTTAAAATTCATCTCGAGCTCTTAGTTGTATGTTTGGTCAAGAGAGTACATTTTGGCCTAAAACACTAAAATTATATTTGGAAAGGCTTGGAAACTTTATTGAATGTTTTAAAACATTTGTAATACATAAAATAACTTATTACATTATTTTTAAGCTTCACTTATGTCAAAAACTTGTTTGGCCACCTATGAGTGGGCATAGGCTTCTTAAGGCTTAAGATAGGTTTCTTGCTCTCCATATTGATTGAAGTCTTTAATGGTCATTAAAACTACTCAAGACTCTCAATATGATTTATTTGGATCATTTTAGACCCATTTCAATTTTTTTATCCACCAAACTTTCTTGGAATTAGCTTTTGTAGACCTGCAACTTTTGGCTTGGTGGTGTGCATGGGTGTCTTAGGCTAGTTTAGGAACCTTAGCCTCTTTGTGGCTCTTATAATACTTATTATCATGTATAAAGGTTTCCTATATTCATTATTGATAATTATTAAATTTAATCAATTCACTTTTAGTGAACTTAAACAAGGAAATTAAACTTGCAACTAATTGCCTGTTTTTAATGGAGAATGGCCATTTTACTCAAAACTCTCAAAACTTGCTTGGATCTTGATGAAGGAAACCTCATTTAAATTTATTATCCTATCATAATTATACTTTTTATAACACTTTTTTTCACCTCAATTTATCTCTAACACCTTGTTTCATGCTTGAGGCTCATTCAAGCTCTTGGCTCCTTATAGCCCTATTTTTATGTAAAGCTCCTTGTTGCGAGAAATCCAGAGGTGACCTTAAAAATATAATAATATATTTTTAAAAAAAATTGGCCCATTTATCCATGTGAGTTTTTTCATGATCTAAAACCTATGGTAAGTTCATTTACTCCATCGTTCTCTCTCTCTAATTAGGCCTCTTTTAGGCTTGTGAGCTTCAAGACTGACTTTTGGCCTTTTTGAGATCTTGCACATATGGAACATCTATAAAAGTTTGTTATTAAATATTAGGGGGATATCATGATACTCAATGTTAAATTTGGAGGCCTGGTTCATTGCACATGTGAAAACCAAGAAATTCCCTTCCTAGGCATGGCAAATACATAGGCCTGAGAGGGTGATGAACTAGAGCACCTCTGATAATAGCTTGGAAACTCTTTGGTAAGGTGTGTTATTATTTATGGGACTTTAAATAACCATTAAAACCTCACATATACTTACAAGGGATTATAAATAGGCAAAAACCTCATTGAAGGCCCTCTTCTAGGATTGTACATCATAGGATAACGGCCTGAATTTGTATTTCAAATGATATTCACACCTAAAACTGATTGTAAATTCCTTTGGGAGTCCATTATAGCCACCTTATATTATTTACAAAGATAACCAATCTATTTTACTGATCAAAACACACAAAAATCTATTCAACCATGCCTTCAAGAAGGCCAAAAATGCATCCTTATTCACTCAAACATCTCTCCTCCACTCCAAATGACTTGAAATTGTCTCAAACATGTTTTAAGGGGTTAAATTCACCCGAATTATGTGGAGGAAGTCAAAACCAAATTTGCTTCTTCAAAAAACCTCACTTAACCTTTAAAAATTCTATTTGAAGTTTCATCAAGTGACTTAATGCACTTTTGGTGTATTTTGGGCAATGTAGCTCCAAATGACCTCATGTTTGGCTCATTAAAGGATATCATTGGATGATCATCTTATTATGCACCTCATGGAAGAATGCCTAGTATTGGATAGGCAAAAAAAATTAATGTAGGCCAATTCTAGCTAATAACAACCATATAGTGTAGCCTACAGGGCTAATAAACCCTAATTTGAGGAGCTTGATCACTTCCTCTTCACCATCAATGTTAATTTTGGCTATAAAGGTCTGAGTTTTAATTTAATTGGTTTGGCATCTAGTTTGGACACTAGATTGTGGACCACTATTTTATAACTGATATCCATCATGTTTGAGTAAGAGAACATGAAATATTTTGAGAGATTAGTGAGAATATTATTATGAGCTTATAATTCGTATGGATAGAGAGAATATCCAAGATTGAGGATTTTAGGTTCCATTTCCATGTTGATCTTAATGTATACAATGTCTTTTATGAGAGAGGTATTCCATTTTATGAATTATTGAGGGCCAAGGGCAGATCAGATGTCTCATCATTTACATCAAATAAGTCATAATATTTCTTATAAGAGTCATAGTCCTTAATTTTTTAGTATGAGTCTAAGGAAAGAGAAAGGGTGAAGAACATGAGGAAACCCCTTTTTGTGATGTGATTTGGGGAGGTCATCATAATCCCATAAAAATTCTAGGATCACTTTATCATTTTTACCAATCCATGATAAGAGACTAATTCTTCTTCTCTACATGGGAAATAATGTTATTGTTTGGTGTCCTTTAGACTAGTGGTTTAGATCTTATAGACATGATAAATTCATAATATAATATATATTGATGTGTAAAAAATAAATAATAAGAGGACGTTATTGAGTCAGTGAGTTGGCTCCCCTCTATGGGTACATCTCTATGGAAATGAAATCAAACTCTTTAACAATCTCATGTACAACCTTATTGTAGAATTGAAGGTGTTTGGATTTGGTTTGATACAATTCTGGAACCTGATTGGAAACTAATTTTTAATCTCATAAGATGTTGAGGTTTTGGACATATAATATTTTAGAAATAAATAAACCTAAAATCATGACATCATATTTATCCCCATTGTTGATGCATATGAATTATACCTTGAATCTAAAAGGCATGAAACAACATTTATACCCATCATAATGGATCCTCCATTGATTTTTTGAAGGAAAAGATTCATCATGCTCTTTTTAAGGCCTTTCTTCATTCTTTAAACTTTATACCATGAAAATGTCAATAATTTCTACACGTTGAGTTAAAATTTTCCAAATTTATATGTTTATCAGGGATATAAGTCCCAACCCCATGTGGGTCAAATGGAAGAATGATAGGTTTGTATTTTTCTAAGATTTTTCTAATTTTAACCATTATTTTTTTCAATATGGATACCACTATTTTGGGATTTTATTCACTCCTTTTGGTTACCTTTTCTGAGGTTGCAATAAAATTTTCATAAATCTTCTCACTTGATGAGGTTTTTTAGATTCTCAAAGTTTACTTTTAGAACCTATTTGGAAAATATAACATGATATTTTTGTTTCATATGAGGGGAATGTTTAGTTCTAGAGAAATTATTATCGATGAAAAGACCCAACCTTTTCTTAGGATTGGCTTGATGGATATCAGATGGATTAGGATCATCTTGAGTGACAAAAAAAGTTTCCAAGATGCAGAAATGTTTTTTATTGAAACAAGTTTGAGGGAAAGGTCTTCATCCTATGAATACATGGCCTTCCCAACATCATGTTTTAATTTTTTTTATTTTTCTATAACATAGAATTATGTTAACACTATTTTGGGCCCCAAAGTAACAAGTAAAACTATGGTGTTGATAGAAGTAGACTTGAGGTTGTCATAACCTCAAAGAGTGTTCTTGGTTGATGAATAATTAGTATTTTAGTATCCCATATGTTGGAGAAAATAAAAGGGGACTATTTTAACCCCAAATCCATCATCAATCATGGATCCTTCAAAATAATTATTATGGATCCACACTTATAGATATAATTCAAAATCTTCTCTTCCAGCCATATTAGTGTGAGAAGGTAAGCATTTAAGATCAAATAAATACCCAACATCCTTAAATTTTTCCCAAAGGGGTACATATCTAGGTCAATGTGGTTGATTTTCACTTTAGGAGGTGTATGACTTTGGCCAGATGACCAATAAATATGGCATAAATCAATTCCAACCAATGGGAAATGGAGTTATTTAGTAGGTCCATAAATGAAATATGGAAAAAAGCCTTGTTGAGGTCAGAAAAAAGATTATAAGTCCCAATCAATATAGATGTTCCTCAAAATTTAAGTCTTTAGAGAATTCATGAAAGATGAATTTCTAGTTTATGCTCTCTATTTGAGTAATAATGTTGGCTTTTCCATTGGATTATAGCTCTACCAAGCCTATAGTCTAGTCTTACCATAAGGACCAAGGCAAGTTGAAACATCATGATTTGTAGAAATCAAAGCTTCCACATCATGTGTTATAGCCAGCATGGGTTGGCTAGCTAGATTATCATGTGGTGTAATTTTTTTATTATGAGGTTGGTGATTTGGAAAATGGTTTTGATAAATGTGTAGGTCAGAAATTTGTGGCACTACTAGACTGATTTGGGAAGGTTGGGGTTCTCCTTATAACTTCCCAAGAAAATATCAATAAAAAGTTATATCTAATGTTTAGGGAGTCTTTAAATGAACTTATTATACTCTTTAAATATTTGATTATCATGGCCAATAACCTTGTGAAATATAAAATAAATGTTTAGATCATAATCCATTAGTCTTTGGTTTTGATTTTATTGGTTAAAACCTTAATTAAAATTATGATGTTGGTTATTATTCTAGTAAGGCTGATTTTGGCTAAATTGTTGTCTTTGATACTTCATTTTTGAGTTTTAATTCTTATTTTGATATTGGTTTTTATATGGTAGAAGATGATTGAAATATATGGCATGAAAAAAAATCATGGGATTGGGGTTCCTTTGATTCTCACTCCCATTGTTTTTATTGTTGTTTTGGTTTTCATTGTTATTAATGACATTATTATTTTTATCCTAGTTTATAATGCCATCAGTAATGAAATTACAATTTTGGTTTAACACTTTGGCCCCTTATTATGAATTTTGATATTTACTTTGATAACTCCTACTATTTTTATTAGGATTAATAATATTTTTGTATTAAGTAAAATTTGAAATCAAGTTTCAAATTCAAAATGATAATTCCAACATGTTAAATTATTGAAAATCAATCTAAATTCCAACCAAATACTCATAATTAGGAAAGGTAGGCAAAGAGAGTAGAAAAATTGCAAATGAAATACATAATTGTACCTTACTTATGCAACTAAATCCACATTGAAATGTAGTGATGTTCCCCAAATTGACAAGTTGAATGCTTGATATAAGATGTTGGATTGCTTGATGCAAACTCAAATACTTGTAGTAATAATGATGGTTTGTCAATAAACAAATTTTGAAATTATATTATAAGTTTTACCTCTCATTAAAAATATGGAGATGGCATGGAGTAAATTTTGTTTATATAGGAGAGGATGAGGAATTTCCATGGAATACAAAATTCCTTGTAGAATTCTAGAGAAGAATTCTCTAGAGAGTGTGGAGAATTATATATTCTCATAGAAATGAATAATGAAAATTATTTGGTGGTTAGGTGGTGATTACAAAGTGATATTTGGGAGAAAGTGTAGGTAGCTAGGATTAGAATTAAAAATTCCAATATAATTGATAAGTGAGGATTAATGATAAGTGGATTATTAATAAGATAATTAGTTGTCATGGGATGATATAAGGTTGATGTATGACAAGACAATTGTTAGAAATGATAGACTAGTGACTAGGGGACTAGAATATATTAATGTTAGGATGAATTAGGTAAAATTAGTGTGACAATGGAGCAATCAAATTTATATGTATAATTTTTTCACCTCTTCAAAAGGGTATTGTGATTGGAAGAAGTAATGGTATTTCAAAGAATAAAAATGGTTGTGGATGAATGTTAGTAAGTTATAATTATGCCCCCTCAAGGGGACATGTGGGGAGGGATGAGACAGTGGCCACTCAAAATAGGAAACAATAGGAGGGATGAGTGAATAGATAAAATGGATTAGGATGTTTCAAGGATGATGGATGGGAGAGGTGATGATGAAGAAGAATATTGATTACAGAAATAAGCTAAAAATGATGATTCCCTAATCAAATACATATGTGAGAGCACAAAAATGATGGTGTCACAAATTTGGACATGCCCTAAATGGGAAAAATCCATAATTAAATTATGATAACATGCCATAATATTTAAATTTATCCTAGACAAGGACACATGCCAGGGATATTTTTGGTCAATATTAGATGATTGATTATAAAAACATCACAATATTTAGACGTATCCCAATAAAGGATGCATGTCTGGGAGAGATGTAGGTCTCAAATTTGGTTGATTGGTTGATTGATCACTGATATTATGTCTCAAGGATTTTAACGATGCATTAATGATTAAACATCATGATGATGAAGGATTTGATGATATGAACTAGGTTGGATAGTTGATTGGATTGATGTGAGTGAGAATGAGTGTGAAAGACAAGATAATAAAGATAATGGATAATTATACAAAATGATATGACTATGGTCAAGCTAACCTCAAACACTACATGAAACTGAGCATTGATTACATAGTACATAAGGACCTCATGCTGATGTAGTTATCCCTAAGAGGGAATAATTATGAGAGAGGAATTGATAGACTAGAGGATGATGATGATGGATTGTTAAATATGTTAGTTGTTAGATAAATTATTTGAATCAGATGTTTGATTTTGATGATTTAATTGATAGTTGATTTGGGATGTTGATGAGAGACATATGATATATGTGTTGGAGAAATTATTGGATATTATATTTTATATGTTTTTGATGTGATTGGATTAGATGATAAGATAGGTGATTGATGAGAGGATGTAGATGTTGTTGATGTAATTGGATCAGATGATTTGATCTAGATTAGTTGATGGATTCAAATTTGATGAGGACTTTATGTTACCATGGTCTTGAGATGTATATAAGAGCAAAAAAATTTAATGTAACACTAGGAAATATGCACCATGATATATGTATATGACCATGATGACATTTTTCTATAGTGCATGTTAGACTGACACAAAAGATGTGAAGATCAAAGACAAATCATAGAAGTATAAGTATTGTAATGCACCATTGGTATAAGGAACTAATATGACATGTTTTCCATATTCTATTATACAAATAAAATACAATAGAAAATGGTAAGACAAAAATATGTACAAAGATATTCAAAAAAAATCTAACTGAAGACATAAAACAAGACGGATGTAAATAAGTAGACAAACATAGACAAGTAGTCACATATATATACATGAGAAAATACATAAGTCAAACAAGTCAAGTAAATTTAACTGAAAAAATGCATAAAAAAATATATGAGTAGATGTATACATGATAAAAGTCATGAAAATAATTCAAACATCATCAATGATCATACAAGAAAAACACACAAGTATCTACATGCAGATTATATAATGCATTTTCATGTTTATTATCCTAATGAAAGCCTATGGAATGAGTGATCAAGTGATGACTTAATGTGATAAGGATATGGACTATGAGGTTAAATTATATAGGAAATGATAATTATATGATGCATTGTCATGTCTATTCTCCTGATGAAATCCTATGGAATGAGTGATCAAGTGATGACTTGATGTGACAAGGATATGGGATATGAGGTTAAATTAGATGTGCAATGACAATGATATGTGGGATAAGGACTAATAATCTTATGTTGGTAAGATTTTTAACTTGAAATGTGATTGGTAATTATATTTACATGGGGTATTCTTAGGAAAATTTAAATTTGGAATGTGAACTAGTTGATAGAAAGGGTAGGCTAGAAGGTAACCCTAAGTTTTAAATTAACCCTAAGTTTGACTAGTTTTGAATTGAATAAGGATATTAAATCTCATGATTTGATGGGTGATAGGTTTTAAAGTAGTAAATATGTGGTTTGACTAAGTTTTACTAGGTCTTGGTTAATCCTAATCAAGGTTGATTTTGACAAGTCTAGCTTAAATAAGAGATTAGATGATATTTTCTCTAGTTCAGATGGGTTGAAAATGATGGGGTTGATAATGTTATTTGATAGTGAGGTTGAGTTATGCATAATAGGTGACTATTATTTGACTATTAAACAAGCTTATAGGATTATGATGAGTGATAGGAAATGTGTTGGACTAAGTCTTATGATGTTGAAATGGACATTAATGACAAAGTGATGGTTATGATGTGAATTTGGATTAGAATTTACATGATATTAAACTTTGATAAGTATATGGACAACTTAAGACATAAGACAAGATGACTTGGATGTTTTTGGATTTTAATAATTTTTTATGACTTTTGTTGGGATTTTTTTATTTTTAGAGATATGTATGTACAAACATGGGGTTATTAACAAAGGAAAAAACCAATCCTAGCAACTAGAATTGGGGATGATGAGGAATGGAATATAGATCACCAAGGATTGAATTATGAGGGAACCAGATGCCCAGTCACCTGAGTGCCACTTAGAGGATATGCTAATATTCTCCTAAAACAAGTCTCAATATATATTCCATTGATCTAAAAGGATCCCCATAATTGATCCAATTAGATGGTCTCAAATTCTACTACAAATGTCTGGACATCAAAGAGCTTGTCAAGAGTCTAACATAATTTGATAGAGTTAATATGACACTATATGCAAACATTATGGCCTACTAAATTTGAAGATAACTAGGTAAAAAATATGGATAGTGTACAATGTTTATGTCATTCCATTGACTAGACCTGTACAAGTGGACCAATCACATCCTCACATGTGGACCAATCATGGAGAGAGACATATGAGAGAGGAATAAATCAGTTTGTTTGGTTTTTGGGCTATGGTCTTTGATAAGTGTACATGTTTATATGTGAGTCCCATGTTATTTACTAGTTGGGGGCCCTTTAGCCATTGGAATCCTCTTTTTGTATGGATAGGGACCCTCCCACCAATCACAATGCATTATAAGTGTTTTTGCATATAAACCACTTTAAAGGCTCTCCTATAATGTATGTGGGACTAAATTGTCCATGGATGTGAATGATAACACCAATATACAATGTGGAAACCCCATCAAATTTAGTGTGACATCTATGAATCACCTAAGTCAGTCATAACCGAGGTCAAATCATGGATGGTCTTGATGATCAAATAAAATGGCAAGCAAATTTCTATTTAAAAACCATATTAATATGCATCCCAATGCATGTGGGATTTAACCCCCAAATAAAAGTGCTAAGGCTTATCAAAAGGTTAAGCATGGGGTTAAGGATTCAAATCCCTCACCCCATGCAACCTATTTTTGGGTCTTTGCCATTAGGTTATAGCCTAACTTTAGAAACTGCCATGCAAGAGTTGATAATTATGCTTAAAACTCAGGATAAGAAACCTAAAGGAAGGTGTAGGAAGGGGGATTTGAACCCCTATCTCATTGCTAAAAGGGATAAGCCTTGACCAATGAGCCATGAACTTTTAGAACATTATAAAAGGCTATGAACTCTTATTTTTTTGGTAAGGAGAATCCATTTTATAAGGAGAAGACAAGGAAATAGAGTATTTTGAAGGGAGAAGCTCTTGAAGGATCAAATCAAAGGCATATTGAGACATCTTAGAGGTAGAGGTGGATATTATTTTCATACCAAATTTATTATTTTGATGTAAGTATTATATAAAAAGTGTATTTTGCATCACTAATTGATCTGAATTTTAGTTAATGCAAAACACTCACTATTTATCAATTTTAGATACTCATAACATTTTTCTCAATTTCCATACTTTTACATGATATTGGCTTATTTTATTAAAATCAGGTTCAATACTAATTGAAAACATCAATTAAATAAATATAAATAGAGAAAATGTAAACCAAATTGATAATGGATTTTTTATACATAATAGTTTCTAACTTTATCAATTAATTATGCTTTCTCTCTTGTAGGAAACCGTCAAGTCTCAATCTCTTTGAGTGTTTATCTTAAGGGGTGTATCATGAAAGGGGTGGGTAGACCATTGATAATTTTCATTATTTTTGTCCCTTTACTACCAATTTTTATATACATAAACATCTCCTAAAAACATTCCCCTAATCTTTGTCTCCTCTTTTGCATCCTCCTCTAGTCATTTTATGCCTTCATTATCCCTTCTCTAGCCTAAAAACCCTTTATAATAGTTTAAAATATAATGTCAACCCCATCACCCTTGTACTTTAATTAACAAAACTCATTTACGGTCTAGTTCGGTCCTTGGTTGACCTAGACTAAGACCTAATTTGATATTGTTAATAATCATACAAAGTTGATTGGGCCAACCCTATCAACTAAACTTTAGAAAAGGTTTAGGGTTATATCCATGTATATATACACATTCATTTCATCATTTATAAGGAAGAGAAGAAGAATAATATTATATTGTGCATCTGCTTATCCACCATTCTACTTGAGGAGCATAGCTTAGGGTTTCATACTTTCTTTGAAGATATAGATCTTGTCTTATGGAGAAGTCCTTTGGATGCATAAATAGGTTGTGTAGCCTAGAACTAATTTATCCTTGTCATCCTTACATAACACAAAAACCTCTTGTGAATTACATTGGTTAAGGGAGAGATTGAGGCTTGATGGGTTCATATTCAAAGGTAAGTATTCTTAAATTTTTTCTTCCTTTATAAAAGTAGATATATTTGCATCTATATTTCTCTCCCATGCATAAGGATTTTTTATACATTAACATGAGTATATATATTCTATACATGTTTAATTTTTATATTTTATTACCCCCACTTTGTGTCATAATATTTGGTGCGCACTAGATTAGACTTTGTTTTTTGTCATTTATACTTAGTGAATATGAAAACATAGGACCTAGTTAGGGTTATTACATAGTTTTGCTTGACTGGAGGCTTTGGAACCATCCTTAGTGATATTATTGTGGCAAGAGATCCCTTTTCTAGGTATAGTAGATCCATCTTGGTCATGACCCTAAATATCTAATGTATCAACAATCCAAAGTGTAAGTACGATTTATCTTCTCCAAGCTATGATTGATTTATAGATCAATTGCATTTCCCTTTGCATACATGCTGGTGAACCTGACATGAATCTAACCTTGGAAAGTTTTATTTCACACCATCATTTTTTTCATCATATTATATTTTTATATATTTTCATTACCATATAAAACCAATAAATATAGTTCTAACTTTCTATGCACATGTTTAACACACAGTTGCTTCAAATTGACTATGTTATATCTATGCAAGTCTTCACCAATTATAGGGTACTAGATCAAGCAATTCAACACAATATTATTATTCAAATCTAGATTATAATATATATTCTAACTAGTCGAATCTATCTATTATTTTCTTTTATCAACATACAGGTCTACAAATACAGTCGAATAGGTCAACTCTATTTGTTATCTCTTTTTCAGCATACAAGGTTTTGCAAATATATCCTAACCCTCTTTTCTCCTTAGAAGATCATTCAAAATTAGATTACATGCATAAAATTATTTTATTCATTAATGAGTTTCTTCAACATAGGGGAAAAGACCCTTCAACTATTTACAATCTCATGATAAGTGGTCAAACAAAATAATCCCATTCACCTTCCCCGACATTCTCTCACAGATTGGGAGGTTATACCTTCTTTGCTTCTCAACCTCTCCCTTATATTTTGAATCCTCATACTATGACCTCTTCTTATTTTATTTCTTCAACCTTCATGCCAAGTATCTCCACTAACATGTCTGGTTCAACATCTAGTGGGCCTTTTCCAAGACCCCTCCTTCTTAATCATTCCATTAGTGTACCATTTGTTAGTAATGGAAATCATGCTATTAGTGCTTCTTTTTTTTCTAATTCCAATAATTTTAATAGTTCATCTTTTGCTACACATGATAATCATGCTATTAGTGCCTCATTTTCTACCAATGCATCTTAATCCACTAGTGTCATGCATGCCACTACTCATAGTGTAACCCAAACTAGTAATACCAATGTTAATGCTTCACATGCTGCACACACTAGTCAAAATATTGCTCAAACCCACCAATTCTTATTGAAAACTCTAAATCAAATGAATTATTTTCAAGATAATAATGCAAATCAAATGATGTAAATTCATAATCACCTCATGCACCTATAAAATCAACCTCAACAAGTTCCATGGGGAGTGAAAAATCAAAATGCCCCCCACCCACCCTTAGGGATTACCATGGCAACCTTATTCCCCAACCACCCTTTATTAACAAAATGATTAAAAATATTCAAAATGAACCTATTACACCTCAAATTTTTAACATATACATAGGAGCTATCACACCTACCACTAGTTATGATGGATCAATTGATCCTACCTTATATTTAAAAATGTTTTGTAATCTCTACAAATATTGGGTCAAATTAAACACTCTTGTTACCAAGCTCTTAGAAAAAATTATCTCTAAAGATGATTTAGATTGGTATAATCAACTCAGGTCCCATTCTATCACTAGCTTGGAAGATCTAGTTAACTCTCTAGTATAAGAGTTTCAAACTAGTGACCTCTCTGAGAATACCTTGGCTCATTTTATCAATTACAAGTAACTTGAAACCAAAACTACACAATCTTTCATCAAATAGTGGAAGACCTCATCTAAAAGGTGAGAATAACATGGTGAATGATAATATATTTCATTCATTCACTAATGCTCTTTATCCCAAGTTGCAATATCGGGTTAGGATTCTCTCTCTCCAAGAACTTTGGAAGAGGCCCTCAACCAAGCCAAATGCCAATACTTTCTCATGCATTATTTTAATCCATCCCAACCTCTTATGGGCACTCACATGTTCCTCAAAAATAAAAATCATCATACTAGTAATGATGGTGTCATCAATTCCTATGATACCCTTCGCCATTTTCAAGCCATTTCTCCAAATCTTGTTACGTAGCAAGCTTCCCCTTTAAACAACACCCCTAATCCTCAATTTTCCTAAATAAATAACATTAATTTTCACAAGCCGTTATCCTTAGCTGAGCTACAAAAGCATCTACCAAGGCCTCTCTTATGATATCTTGACCCCACTCGTACTATGAAATCATGGTATGATATAAATAAATTTTGTTGGATTCATGCTAGTTAGGGTCACTCTCATGAGACTTGTAGGCAATTATGTAACTTAGCTATGGATTTCCTCCTTGGTCCAAATTTTGATCATGATTCACTCATTCATAAATGCCAACAATCCTATGATATAACCTTCAAATTTCATAAAACACAAAATAAAAATCAAACTTTGAACTATGCTAATGTTCATCTTACCATCTACAAATACCCTCTTCTTAATCATCAAGATAATAATGTCAAGCCTACTCCTTCCACCAACAATGTTAAAAGTCTTATAGACCAAACTCCCAAAGATAATGTAGTAAATATTACTAATATGAGAAGGGTAGTTGTTCTTATTGATTCTCATCCTACACACATGCACCAAACATCCCAAACTTTTTGTGTTATCCAAGATTCTTCCCCATCTCACCTAACATAATTTGGGCAAGAGGACGGGACCTTATTTCTTTCCAAGAACTAAGTCCAACACCTCAATTGGATAAAACCTCTAAAACTATTTCTACAATTTACCCAACATCTACACCCATTGATAACATTCTTCAACCTTACAATATCATCTTTTCAAACCAATCACAAGACAAACCTAAAGCAACTACCCCATCCCCTTAGGATAATCAATTGATTTGTCCCCAATCTAAATCAACCATGTCTTATCAACACCAGTTTGAATTCACTTCTACTCCTTCCCAAGAGATTATCCAACATTGCATTCCTTTATCTAATATTCCCTCCATGGGTTATGATGAATGGGAACCCATCATGGAGATTACTAATATCCCATCTCAAATACCCTTTCTTGAACTCATGCAAAGTTTTCCATGTCATTGCAACCTCCTAATGAAACTATTATTCAAAATTAACATCCCTCATCCTCCCCTTGTAGGACATGAATATAACTTATCTAGGTTAGATGATAGTATCCTATAATAATTCCAAGAGATGTCTATACACATTGACAAAATAATGGACACTTTTTTTTCTCTCAAATTCTCTATTGCTTCCATGATCCCAAATGAGATTCTTCTTTGTGAAAATGATCCTCCACTCTTTATAAGTGTTTAAATTGGTGATATCCAAGTCAAGAGTGATTTGATTGATGAGGGATTAGGTACTTGTGTTGCCTCCCTCGACTTCATTAAAATTATTAGATATTTTGAGTACAATCTTAAATTCACATGCAGCATGTGTCAAGGTTGTGATATAAGGAAAATGCCTCTTTTAGGTTATGTGTGACTCCCTATTACTATCCCACCTATCACTATTCGATTGAAGGTTATGATATTCAATTTTACCCTTTCCTATAATATCTTGTTTGGCAAACCTTGGACTCATTGCATGAGGGTTGTCGCATCTTTTGTCTACCAATGTGTCAAGTTTCCCCATAATGGTGCTATCTATATGATTTAAAGAGACAAACCCTTGGAATTTTTAATAATTCCAAGATTGTGGTGTATTCAAAATTGAAACCCTTGAACCCTTGTTGAGTGTTCCATTTTAGGAATCTCAATGTTTTAATTTTCCCATCAACTCTACTCAAGGTTATCATGGTCACCCCAAACTCATCAAGAACATACCACCTAACCTCTTAGACTCTAATGATGATGAGCTAGACAAAATCAACCTCAATATCAAAACTTAAAATTTATCCCCTCATCTCATTTCCCAACTTCCACCATCCTTGAAGCCGCATTCCCATTAGCCACCTATTTATGATATACCCATCATCTTGACCATGACTCAACATTCTATTCATCATGAAACTTATGATGAAAATACCATACATTCTTTCATCATATACCTTCATACACTTGATTATGATGATATTTATATTTTATATGATCCATTTATAGGAGGTTTTGTTCAGGCTAGAGATGTTGAGATCCTTCATTAACATTCTTCTTTATTTTAGTCTTTTTGGTCTTCTTGTCATATTACATCTTATATAGTTCCTAATTATAGTATTATTCCTCCTATTCATAGGGTAGAGATGGAATTTTTTCATGAAACACCTCTAATTTCTATATATCCTCTTATGAGCATGCTTATGGATCATGATATGACTGGTCCCTATCATTTCACTAAATACTAGGATCCATGTAGATTACTTCCCTAGAGATGCTTGTTACTTCCCTTAAGCCCTATGCACATCTTGATTCTCCCTCAACTAAGCCTAATCCATATCCTACTCTTATTCTACCCTTATTTGAGCCTCATCCTATATCTTATTATGTTTCTTCTTTAGCCAAGCCTAGCCAAGACTCTCCACTAGACCTACCTCCCCTCAATGATGGTCTTCTTACTTTACCATAGCTTGATTCCTTACCCACCCAATAGGTCAATCACCCTTACTATAACATTCATATAGTTACTGATCATTGGACTAGAGACTTCTAGTTATACCAACCTTCCCTGGAACTTGCTTCTACTCCTTATGTTAGTAGACCCATAAAGTCTACTAACAAGAGTATATGTTACTTTCATGGCACAGATAATAATTCCTATACCCATTATTGAAATCTTTGAAAATATATCGACACCTTGTACTCTACCCTTCCTTATCCCAAAGATAAAACTATACCTCCTCCCAAGTTGTTACCTAAGTTTTTTCTCAAATATGGAGAGGTATATTATCTTTGACACTAGTATGGTACCCATAACACAGATCATTGTCACATCCTCTAGCAACATCTTTGTGATCACTTCATGACCATTCTTGCACCTTTTGTTCCCCCTCCCATAGGTCCTCCACATAATAAGGATCCTCCCTCTTCACCTTTGGTTCCTTCTTCACCTGTAACTCCCATACCACTTGCATCTTCTCCCGCACCTGTGGTCCTGTTTCCACTAGTGGTGCCCATTTTTTATCCCATATATACCATTCCTATTTCATAATTTATTCCCCTTCTTGAATATTATATGCATGAGGTCACTCATGAACATAATCATTCAGCTATACCTACATTTTTTTTAGAGGAGATTTGATGAGAGGTCTTTTCACAGCTTTCTTTGAGGATCGATGAGACTCTTGTTGTAGTTAGAATCTAGCTTCATAGAGATATATCAGATGTTATGGATAACATTTGTAGATATATTTATCATTATTTATGAACATAACATGGTGTTCCTTCACTTTTATCTTCATTATGATTTTGGATTGAACTTGTGATCCACTTTTCTTTATATCTTATATCATTTGACTCTGTGTCAAATTTTTATTCACTTATATATCTTACATGGATCTTTGTCTTTCACATTATGTGTTGTATATGGTTTCATTTCTTTCATTTTGTTATTTTGGATTATTTTTACATGCTTATATTTATGAGTTCATTTATTTTTTATGGACGTCTTTGTATTTTTATCATGATTGTTTTCTACCTTATTTCATCGAACATGGATAATTATTATTGTGACTTAGTTATACAAACCTTGCTCCCCTTAGTATTCCTTCTTTACTATGTGATCAGTTAGTAAATAAATCATTTCATTATAGTTCTATTTTGCTAATACACTTTGTATCTCCATTTATTCCCTTATTTCCTTTTGTAAACTAAGCATACACATGGTTGAAACTTGAGATCACATACTAGTTCATAAGTAAGCCTAAGTGTTTCATCAGTCATGTCTTTGGATAGTTGGATTTTCTTATCCAAAATCTAAATCTCATTCATGTGTATCACTTTTATCCCTCATGTCAGTCATTCCAATCCATATGGAGGAGGAATCTTAAAATCCATAAAAACTTAAAAGCCAAATCATTTAAACAAAAAACAATGATATAAAAGGTAACATACCAAATTTAAAAGTAAAATCACACTAAAAGACATGATTCAAAACACATCTCATTTTTATAATCAAATATCAAACTTCACATTTGGTCTCATGATAGATTTGAGGTCCATTGAGGTGCGGTAGACCAGTAGATTGGAAAAAGAGAATTAAAAAGATTAAAAAAAATAGTGCTACCTACTTCCTTACACAAGTACCCAATCTTCACAATAGACTAAAAGCTCTTTAAAGGGTCTTGAGAAATGGGTAACATGTTATGGTAATGTAGGTCCATTTTAATTTTATTTTTTAATACAACTAATATGATTTGATCTCACTATCTCAGTTATTTCCATATATAGCTTTGTACTTATTATGAATGGGTATCCTTTATATTTTGATGGTCACTAGCCACTTAGTGTATTTTGTGTGTCTTTAGTGTGCCTCATGTTTCCTAAGGTATTCTCATAGATTCCTACATTATGATTTTTTCATTCCCTCTTTCATTTACAACATTCCTAATATTTCAGCTTGAGAAATATATTTTTTTTAACTGATCACTCCCCCAAGAAATTATATTTATGAGTTGCATTCTAAGACCATGGGTAGGACCAGACCTTCCTCAAAAATTACCACATTACAACCACATTTTAAACATCATTACCATATTTTTTCCACCCTTTGTGATTTGCAGTGTAAGACCATGGATAAGACCAGACCTTCCTCATAAAATACTATAATACTCAAGTCACAATGAAATTACATGTGTCAAATTTGAGATAAGTAGTGATTGATTATGAGTTACACATCATTGACATGTTTTCTATCTTGAAATAGTATTTTTTATGCTTACCTCATTTATATTTCACTTTTATCTTCTTGTTTTCTGATCACATGTATGCTTCTAATGATTTTCTTAAATTTTTCATATTTCCCAGCTTGAATTAATATGATTAATTTCATTTCATTTTTCCAATTTTATTTATTTTTTATACTTCCCAATGTGATTTAGAATGATTGGTTGACTTAATTATTTTATTTTTGTATACCATTTAGTTTTCATGCACCTTCCATTTTATTACATTTATTTTCATACCTCCCACTATGATATAGTGTGATTTTACTTGTTTTAACTTAGGGCAAATGTTTTATCTAGTTTTAAAACATTTTATTACCTATTTTTACCATCTTTGGTTTATTATATTTATTCATATTTTGTTATTACACATTTTCCATCATGATATAGTGTGTAGTGCATTTTTTATTACTTATACTTTTCCAAGTCATTTTTGCATTTTTATTTTTAACCATGCATGTGTATCACATAATGCTAGAAAAGAAAACACTCAACATATATTTCCCATAGCGTATACAACAAAATCTAAAATACATGTGTTAGATATAAATGTATTCATGCATCAACATCCACAACCAAATACAACTCATAAGATCAAATCCAACTATCAAATATATATATATATACAATAAAAAGTACAAAATATAAAACAACTCTAGCTTTAAGGCTTAGATCCATCCTATCTATCCTATGGCCTAGCCACATTGCCCATAGATGTTGGGGGATATCCCTTCTAAATGGTACACTATAATGAGGTAGTCTAGGCTCTCAAACTTGCTACCTATCCTTATAGATTAGCCACTTAGGCCTACACCTATATGAGCTAGATAGTGGTATCCATTTTCTCAACTCTCTCTTAATCCAAGGCCTACCAAGCCTATGCCTCTCCCTCTCCTACCCTTATTTGTGTCTACAATCCATCCCTACATGCTGACAACTTCCTCACAACCTCCCCCACTAGTCTAAACTAGCCTACCTGGGATGGGGTAAATAGAACCATAGGATCATCTAGCATGGTGGGGTCATATGGATCCAACACCCCATCTAAAATGTCATTGTATATAACCATAACCAAATATCCCCATCTGATCTCCTTTGTCATAGGATCTATAAAAAAAACAAATATACATCAAATCACATAGATATCTCAAAATCTCTCTATATACTATAATCCAAATGCAACTCATGTCATATATCAAAGATTAAAATCAAAATTATAACATTTCTCACCAGTGCTAGTGTCACCAATCACCATCTCCCTATCTACTCGCCCACCAAGCATAGTCTCTCCATCCACTCATTCATTGAGTGCATCCTCCATAGGTCACCTCTACACCACTACAAATCTAGGAGTCACTACTTGAGCAAATTCTAATCCTCTCCTAAGAGGTGCCTTTATAGACCAGCTATGTCCTAGAGTGGTTTGTAAGTCCTCATGCACTGTAACACTTACATGTACTTATTCTCACCAGTGGTGTCTCCATTTATGGTTTGGCTAGGGTGGTTGTTATTATTGTTGATGTTATGATGCCTGATGTAGACCCACATCTATGTCTATGTCATCTCCCGAGGGCCCCACTATCACCTATTATCATGCTTGACCAGTCCATGGTCTAGCACATCATAGCCTAATCATGGGTATCTTGACTAGTAATCCTCCTCCTCTTATCCCCCTCATCTCTATAGCATGTCTTGCCCAATAAGTAGGCACTATTAGAGGGGTTACTAGGTGTGGGATTTTTAACTATCCTAGTAAGTGTGCCAATAGATGCAATTTTATCCATGAGGTGTAGTAACCTATGATCTACACATGTGCCAACCTTATATCAATAGTCAACCAACTAGGCCATACAGTAGCAATATGAGTGTTGGGATACCACATGATCTCCCCTCATGTAATATTCTATAATACTAAAATGTGGGACATGATCCAAACTATATGGTCATGCCTCCATCTCATGACTTGAAGTAACCTGTCATCAACCACATGGGGCAACCCAGCTAGCTGATACATGGATAACCTCTTATATATACATACACTCAGCAAAATAATAGGTCCCATGGTCTTTATCCATTCGAACAACATCCCATAAACATCATGCATGAGTTGGACCTACATGATAAAATCAAAATTGTAGAGAGCTCCCTGATCTAATATGGACTAATATAAGCCTATTGTGTATAGCGATACCTTTTCATCCAAATTTTCACACAAAACACATGTTGTCATAAGTCCTATCATAGCATTTTAGATATCCAAAATGTTTAAAATATAAACATCAAACAAACTCACCCTCAATCTAGGGTATATCCTATTTGAGCACATCACCCACTAGGCTAGTGCTCACCTCTCCTCTAGATCATTTAGTGTGCCAGTGATCACTAAGGTCCCTCTTATTGGTAGTCCCAGTAATGCATGGACATCCTCTAGTGTGATACCCACCTCAATGGTATCCCCATCCATAACCCATTAAAAAGTGTTAGTCAACCATTCCCATGCTCCAAATAAAATGACAATGAGATCAACATTAAGTAGGATCCACCTCAACTCCATGATGCCTTCGAATCCTAGTGTGACCAATCATACTCTGTCCACCTCAATCAATCGATCTAGTAGATCTAGTAGCTATGAAATATCTATCAAGGACCAATATCTCTAGTATCTCTATAAAATATCAAACAAAAAGGATGTATCATATCTCCATGTCATAAATAATCAAAATACATTATTCAAAATTCACAAATAACTACTTAATCATCTAGTTTGATTTAATTTCTCATGTTCTTAAATTTTCCTATAAAATCAACCCATTTAATACTAAATCAACCTTGTATCTTATACATGATACTAAATTGACCATTTTCATTTCTAACTAGATCAGCGCATTTGATACTAAATCAACCATCCTCTTGCTTCAACATACTAAATGAACCTTGTCATACATAGTCAGCCTCATTTTTCAAACTACATCAACCTTATCCTTATTACAAACTAAATCAGCCTACTACTATGTGTTTGTCATCCCATTAGAGTACTAAATTGACCCACTACTACATAGTCAGCCCCATGTTTTCATCTCACCTTATGAACTAAGATCTATTATTCCATAATGATGACTTTTTGACCATTCATCATTAATGCCTTAGGCATGTATTGCTTTAATTTCTTCTACCCAGTATATTATTCTACCCCTAGTTTACCTTAAAAAAATAGGGTTCATTCTGGAAACTATATTTTGCCTATTAATCAATTTTTTATATCTATCTCAATTTCAAATAAAAATATTCAAAATTTTGAAAATCAGAATTACTTACCTATGTTGCACTCACTATGACTGCTATGTGTCCTCCAAGTCTCAGTTATCATTTCCTCACCATGATGGTTATCTAGTCTCAAACTCGGTCTTTTAGAGATTTATATTCTTAGAATAGTAAAAATAAAAAATAAATTCTTTTTCACCCTATTTATATTTACTATTCAAAATTATTTATCTTTCAAATATTTACCACCAGATTTTGTATTTTGACCGTATATTTGTTTCTATTAGCTCTTTTTTTTGAACTGTATCTAGAATCTTGACATCATATAGAATATTTTAAACTATTACATGTATACGTTGCAAAAAAATTGATTTTTCACTCTTTTCACTAATTTTTATAGGTTTGCCTAATGTTCCCTACATTAGACACCTTCACATTTCTTGCATCTCCTTCTTTATCTACAGCACTAAGATATGTAAAGGTATGTTTTTTTTCTATTATATCCTTTCATTTATCTTATTTTCTTCTTATTATAATTTATTCAACTTTAGTGTTGTGTGTCGTTATGTTCTTTTCTCGAAGCACCATCATGTGTTTCACTCAAGTGACACATGATGAGCTTCAAGTGGGGCATATGTATACATATAATATTTTCAAACTTTATTAATTACTGATGTTTTCTCTATTTTAGGAACCCATCAAGTCTCAATCTCTCTAGTTTCATGCCTTAAGGGGTACATCTGGAAAGGGGTGGGAAAACCATTGGTGCTTTGTAATATTGTTGTCCCTTTACTACACTTGTTATCTACACAACCATCTCATAAAAACATTCCCCTAAGCTATGCCTCCTCTTTTTCACCCTCCTCTAGTCATTTTCTTCCTTCATTATCCCTTCCCCAACCTAAAAATCCTTTCTAATAGTTTACAATACAATTTTAGCCCCATCAACCCTATACTCTAATTAACAAAACTCGTTTAGTGTCTAGGATAGCCCCTGGTCGACCTAAACCAAGACCTAATTTGATTTTGTTAATAACGATACAGAGTTGATTGGGATGACCCTATCGGCTAAACTTTTGGAAAGGTTTAGGGTTAGATCTAGCTATATATACACATTCAATTCATCATTTATAAGGAAGAGAAGAAGAATATTATATTACACATCTGCTTTTCCACCATTCTAATTGAAGAGAATAGCTTAGGGTTTCATACTTTCTTTGGAGATATAGATCTTTTTTTGTGGAGAAGTATTTTAGATGCATAGATAGGTTGTGTATCCTAGAGCTTATTTATCCTTGTCTTCCTTACATACCACAATAACTTCTTTTGAATCACCTTGGCCAAGGGAGAGATTGAGGCTCAGTGGGTTTGTCTTCAAAGGTAAGTATTCCTAACTTTATTCCTCCTTTATAAGAGTACATAGATTTGCATTTTTACTTCTCTCCCATGTATTAGGATTTTTTATACATTGACGTGAGTATATATCTTCAACGCATGTTTACATTTTATGTTTTATTACCCCCACTGTTTGACACAAGCTTTAGTGAGAAATATATTAGACTTTACTTTTCTTTTTGTCATTTATACTTAGTGAATGTGAAAACATAAGACCTAGTTAGGGTTATTGCATAGTTTTGCTTGACTAGAGGCTTTGAAACCCTTCTTAGTGATATTATTATGGTAAGAGACCCCTTGGCTAGGTCTAGCAGATCCATCTTGGTCATGACCCTGAATATCTAATATATCAATAATAAAAAGTGTAAGTAGGATTTATCTTTTATGAGCTAGGACTGATTTATAGATCAGTTGCATTTCCCTTTGCATACAGAGTTCACCCTTTTGTGGCTATGTCTCTAGGTCTAAAAATTGATAAAAAAGATCTATTAAATGGTGTAAAATACACTTTATGTATACTATTTACACTAAAATATGACTTTAGTTTACAAATATAAATGCTACTTTGCCTTTAGGAAGTTTGTGCAATAATATCCTATATGGGGGTAGCTCTTATTGCATAAAAGGACACTTGTTTGCTTATTTCTTACTTTCTTTCCTTCAACAGCTAAAAAACAAGTTTTCTTCTCTCTATGTATAGGTTTTTCAAATATAACAATGAGCCTTTTATAATGCTCACAATGCCCTTGTTTCATGGGTTGAAGTCTTATCTATTTAATCAATATATTGGGATTCATTCCATTTCCTTATTTTTAGGCTTGGATAAAGCTTCCATGCATTTTGAGTGGGATTTAATACCATATTAAGAGGGTTTTTTAATAATAATGTTTTAATAATAGTTTCAACACTATATGAATTGGTATTAAGACCAATCTTTGCTTGAAAGTCATAACATATCTTGGGGACTTATTTTTGGACATTCTATGTATCAAAATACCATTAGTACATGTGTCAAGCCCTAATTGGGCCATTGATACGCATCCAATCATCATGCTAACATCATCATTATACCCTGCTTACTTTAATAGGTTATGAATTTTGCATACAAAGTCTATTCAACCCCATTCAAATTGTATTGGATTTATCTCAATGAGATATTATATGTTGGGATGTTTCTAATAGGTTTTCATAAAATTTGATTAGATCAGTGTGGGGATCCTTCTGGATCATTAATAGATTGGGTCAAGTGATTTTTAGACCTAGAGACATATCCCAATAGAAATGAACTCCATTATCAACTTGGGTTTGCATATTTCTCTATTTTATCATTTTGTTGGATTTTATTATTAGTCTTAAATTTTATTTTAATTACCTAATAAAGATAAGAAATTGAGAAATTTTGATTAAGTATTTGAAAATGGAGATTTTGATTAAGATTGAATAAATACCCCATTTCAGATCAAGTTTGGTATCACAGCTATTGATAAAGATTTATTTTTGGAATTTACAAGTTTCCATTTTGAATGCAAACCAATTTTAAATTAAAATGTGGAGAAGGATAATTTGAAGAGTATAACCCAAAAATTGGTTTAAAACATGTAACAATGAAATATCCTAGGGAAGAACTAGACTTAGAAATGGCCTTTCATCAAGCTTTTATAGATATGAAGGGAATGTTTGAAGAGTTTTATCGAGAAAGGAAGAAGAGGAGTGAAGGTAAATAAGAGGAAGAAACCAATGGTAAGGATAAAGGAGAAGAACCTCTTAAATCTCCTCCATCTCTTTCCAAACCTTCTAGTTCTTCCTTTAATGATAAACAAACAAAAAAATATGATTTTGTTTCTTCCATTTTAAAGTTTGATGTTAAGTTTGATTTTTCAATTTATAATATCAAGCTTAGCACAAAGAATTTGGATCATTGGATCAATAATATTCAAGTATACTTCAAGGTTCATTAGACTATAAATGAGGAAGCAAAAATCCAATTAGCTACTCTTCGATTGGGTGGTACAACAGTCATTTGGTTGGAGAGTAAAACATAAGAGGATCTTTTGAAACATGATAAACTGATTTTTTTTGAATGATTTTGTTTCTAAATTTAAAAATTAATTTTATCCATTTGTTTATATGCAACAAGATACTATGGATTGGAAAAACTTAAGGCAAATGAAGGTTAAAGTGTATAAGATTACACTCAAGAGTTTGGAAAAAGGGTTTTGGTTTTGGGCATTCCCCTTTATACTCAAGAGACTATTTTAAACTATATTGGTGGGTTACATAGTTATTTGAGGCATAAAATACTCATGTTTAATACCACTAACCTTGATGAATTTTGTGTCCTAGCTACCCATATTGAATCAATGGGTAAAGTGACTAAGGAAAACTTCACAAAGAAAATAAACAAACCACTTGAAAGCAAATGTAAAGGAAAGGGTAATATGAAACACACTTCCATGGTCAAGAAAGAGGATGGGAAGCCTTTTTTTTCACATTTTAAAAAAGGTCATAAATATGTTATGTGTTGAAAGCTCCATCTAGAACTCAGGCCAAAAAGGTTTGGGAACAACAAAGGTAATAAGAAGACTAATGAAACATTACAATAAGATCTTAGATCTAATTTAGGTGATGAGACCAAGGTCATCACTATGGGTTCATAAGCTCCATCTTCTTACTCTTCTAGCACTAAATATCATACTTCTCATTCTTCTTTTAATTCTAAGTATATACATGATGAAAATTAAAGAAATGGGTTGTTCCACATAAGAGTAATTTGTAAACATACTAAAATATATACTCTTTTTTATTGTGGATCACAAGTTAATCTCATTTATGAAGAAGTTGTCAATAAATTAGGACTTGAAACTAAACCACATCCTAATCCATACCCTTTGGGATGGGTGTGTGATAAGGTAAAATTGAAATTCACTAAAACATGTAAACTTAGATTTGCAATCACCTCTAAGTTCTTTGATGAGGTAGAATTAGATGTACTTCTACTTGATATTTGTGGTGTTTTACTTATAAGTCCATATTTGTATTATAGAAAATTAATCTTATATAGGGAAGAGAATAAATATTTTCTTGTAAAATATGGGGTTGAATATATTTTAAGAGTCCATCAGATACAGGAAAATTTATCACTTGTTTCTGTAGGACAGATGACAAGGCTGGTCAATACAAGCAAAAACTTTATACTCATAATTGTAAAAGTCGAGGATGATGATAAATCAAAGTTTATATAAGGTTGTGATCCTAAACATAATAATGAAATAGTTAAGATAATATCTAACTATGATGATGTTTTTCAGGATCTACAAGGTTTACCTCCTAAAAGGGATATATAACATGAGATATAACTGCAATAAAAAGCACCTCTTCTTAACATTAGCGTGTATAGGTTATCCATGGTGGAGAATGAAGAAAACAAGAATTAATTTCAATAATTTCTAGAGAAATTTTCCATTTGGCCAAGCACTTCTCTATGTGGTTCACCAATTATTTTGGTGTTAAAAAATGTTGGAACTTGGCAAATGTGCATGGATTTCTACGTATTGCATAAGATAATAATGAAAAATGGACACCCTCTTCCTCACATTGATGATTTGTTATATCAATTGAAAAAATCTATTTATTTCACTAAGTTATACTTAAGAAGTGGTTATCACCAAGTTAGAATTCATGAAGGTGATATTTAGAAAACTACTTTTAAAAGTAAGCAAGGTCTTTTTGAATGGCTTATTATGCCCTTTAGGGTTTGTAATGCACCCACCAACTTCATGTGGGTTATGAATGGTGTATTTATTCCATTCATAGATGATTTTCTTATATAATACTTAGATTATATCTTCATCTTTAGTAAAATTTGGGAAGATCATGTTAAACACATTAGAAAAGTCTCAAATACATTGCTAAAGGAGAAATTGTACTTAAATATGTCTAAATGTGAATTTCATAAAACATCTTTGGTTTATCTAGGCTATGTAGTATGGGGTGGTTTTACCTTAGATGTTGAAAGAGTAAACAATATGTAGATTAGTCCCTTGCTAGTCCAAATGATAAAAATCAAGCATAACTATACACTACGACTAAACACTCTTTCCTAAGAACTAGGGAGAGCATAAAATAATAAGCAGGATCACAAAATAGAGATAAAGACAATACAAATTTCTTACCTCCTTTGTCAAATTTGATGTTTAATTATTTGAATAAGGATGTTCATGCTCAGCCTATGACTATTTGAGTCTTCTACCAATGTTCTTCCATGGTGGTAGCATCTCTTTGATAGTCACTTGTGGGTTGGTGTGAAGCTTGGCATAAATTGGGCATTATAACACTACTCTCAAAGGCTTCAAGAAGGTATTCTAGTAGAATAACCTTACCCATAAAATATTATTGGCATATGGTGTGGTAAATTATATTTAAATCTCATAGAAATAACTCTAACCCTAGGGAGGTTAGGTTAAATTCTAACTTTGGTTGAGTCTAAATTAGCCTAGGTTGAGTCAAGCTAACCCTAGGTTGGGTCAAATCATTCATGAAACCTCGACACCGTAGTTTCAAATATTTGTGAGGCATGAAAACTCACTTTATATATTTTTTATGTGTGACTCATAATTTTTGGAATATTTAGGAGATAATAAATCACTTTATTAGCTCATTTGACCTTTTGACTTCATATATGGCTAAAAATTCCTTATTTGGTAAATAAAATTCACTAATTTAATTTGGAATTTTTTTTTAAGCAAGTTAATTAATAATTTTAATGTAATTAATCTTGATTAGTGATTTTTGGATTTTGGAAATTATTTTAAATTCTATGAATTAATAGCTTGGTAGGCCAAAAGTGTTAAATTACTAGGCCGTAATTTGACTAGGGTTAAAATTGAACTAGGTTTTTGGTGCATACAGGGTAATATGTTAAATAAAATAGCCTCATCACATTTTTGGGAAATTAAATCACTCACATAGATGAATTTGGAAATTAGGTGATTTATAGGCTTAAATTATGTCATTTGCTACAAATTGAATTGAATCTTAGTTTAGGCATGCAAGTGGCCAAAACTAAGTGTCTATAGTGGTGAACTAAAAATTGGTCCCTCTAAAGTTAAAGTGATTATGAAATGTCCTAAGCCTAATAATGTTACTAAACTTAGAATCTTCCTAAGTACAATCTAATATTAGAGGAAGTGTATTGTTAACATTTCATTTATTTCATCTAATTTGCATGCTTTGAAAAGTATTAAATAGCTCTTTTAGTGGGGAGGCGAGCACCAAAAATCCTTCAACACATTGAAATAAAAGATAAACATATCCCCAACCTTAGCACTTCCAAACTTACAATATCCATTTGAGATTTAAATTGATGTAAGTGGTTATGCCATGGGTGTTATTTTTAATTCAAAAGTGAAAACCTATTTGTTACCATTCAGAAAGCTTCACAACTGTGGTAAGGAACTATCCTACTTATGATAAAGAGTTGTATGTTTTAGTAAAAAGTCTAAAAAAATGGAAGCATTATTTAATGGGCAAAGAGACACTAATCCACATGAATCACTAGCCTTTACAATATATCCAATCATAGTCAAAGCTATAACAATCAAGGCACTCTTATTTGATGGGGTTTTCAACAATTACATCTTGTGATAAGGTATTAAAAAGATACACAAAATAAGTTTTTGGATATGCTTTTAAGACCTCCTATTATTGCATATATTCTTTGAAAGCATAATTCATTGATGTATGAAATTTAAAAATAAAAATATGCTAGAGATGATGATTTTAAATATGTCTATGAATATTTAACTCATGGTAATCAGGTAGAAGAATTAGATTATCACTTACATGATGGATTACTTTATCATCTTGGTAAATTTTGCATTCAACAAGATGAAAGATTTCATGTGATTAGGGAATCATATACTTATCTTTTTTATGGTCATTTTGGCATTGGGAAAATAGTTGCACAATTACAGATATATTTTTATTGGCCTCAGATGTATGAAAATGTATTTAAATATATAAAAAGGGTGTATTATTTGTGTCACTAGCAAGCCTAGTAACATGAATTTTGGATTGTATACACCACTTATCATACCAACCCCTCCATGGGAAAGTGTTTCTATGGATTTTATAATAGGCTTGCCTGTATCAAGAAATAATCATAACTATTTGTATGTGGTTATGGATATATTGAGAAAAATGTGTATATTATTGCCCTGTAAAAAATAGAAAATAAGCGAGGAGACTACACACTTGTTCTTCAAAAATTATTGCGTTCATTTTGGTTTTCCCATGTCTATTATATCTGATCAAGATTATTGATTCATTGGAAATTTTTAATCAACTTTGTGAGACTTGATGGACACAAAACTCAAGAAGGGTACTACCTTTCATCTACAAGTTGATAGGAAAACGTAAGTGGTTAACCAAATAGTGGTAAATCTACTCTAAGGGTATTGTAACCAGCATCCCAAGCTTTAGGATGAACACTTATGTTAGGTGTAAAATTCTTACAATCCTGCCATACATTCATCTACACAAAATTATCCTTTTGATACATGTTTTGGTTATTCACCTAAGTCCCCCTTGGACTTCACATTTGCACAAGAATCACTAGAAAATGGACATAAATATGTAGACAAACCAAAGAGGTTCATCTAGAATATCCAATCAACTCATCAAGCTATCCAAGAGCAATTAGATAATATCTAAGCCAAGTATAATGCTAGGCATGACAATCATCAGGTTGATCATAACTTCCAAGTTTGTGATCATGTTTGGCTACACATCAAGAAAGAATGCCTTAAAGGTGAAGGTAAAAAGCTCAAATCAATTAGTTATGGTCCATTTAAGATTTTAGAAAAGATTGGTAACAATGTTTTTTAGTTAGAATTACCTTCATATATGTAGATGTATTTTGTGGTAAATGTTGAAAACTTGAAAATATATGAGCCACTTATGATCATGGATCAAGATGAAAATGTTCAAATTCTTTTTGTTGATGATTTTGCTCCCAAATATCTTAATCAGTTACAAAATTCTGTTATTATTAATAGGAGGGTGAGGAATTTATGAAGGGGAGATGTGGAGTACCTTCATGTGGGTCTAAAAGGGATGCATGCAAGTAAAGCACGATGGATGAAAATTGGAAAAGTGAGGGAGCTATATTATCACTTATTTTCTAAATAAAAATAGAATTTTAGTGGTACAAAAGCTTTTTAGTGGGGAGGAGTGATCCAGGAGGATGCCCAAAATTGATCTAATAAGATGGTCTCAAATTCTACCTCAAATATCCACACGTCAAAAAGATTATTGAGATATTTACAATGTAATTTTAATATAGTCAATCTGACATCATATGCAAAAGTTATGGCCTACTAAAATTGAATGCAAATAGGTAAAAATTATGGATAGGGTATAGTGCTAACATCATTTTATTGACTAGACCTGTATAGGTAGACCAATCACACCCTAACATATGGACCAATCATGGAGTGACACATAGTAGAATGGAATAAATGGGTGTATTTAGTTTTTGGTCTCTATTAATTGACAAGTGTACATGTTTGAATGTGGGGACCACACTATTTACTAGTTGGGGGTCCTTCAACTAGTGGGATCCTCTTTTTTTATGGAGGATGACCCTACTACCAATATTCACTATGAATTGTAAGTGTTTTTATATATAAACCACTTTAAAGGCTCTCCCACAATGCATGTGGGACTAAATTATCCATTGATGTAAAGGTCAATGACAAGCCACAATGTGGTAACCCTAATCAACTTCAACATGGCATCTATGAAGTGCCCAAGTCAATCATAATTGAGGTCCAAGCATGGATGGTCTTAATGATTGAATCAAATAGAAAACAACTTTATATTTAAAATTTAAATTGATATCCATCCCAACACATGTGGGATATAAACCCCAAAGAAAAGTGTTAAGGTTGTTTCTACTCGTTTTCGCTTTTTACATTCAGAAGATAGAAAGAAACTAAGGTTAAATGGTCAGGGGTTAGATGATACCAAGATGAAGCTGCGCACCATATCCAGATGATTAAAGGAGCTCCTCTTTGGCTGTGGAGAATGACACCTATAGATAAGAAAGACTCAAACAAAGAAAATGTTAGATAGATATATGGTGGACTGTCAATCAAAGCTTGGTCCCAGAAGTGCAAAGACTTCCTTGAGGGATGACATTCCACTAGTTGATAAAAAGAATGTTAGATAAGGAGAAATAATGAAAGACTAAGAAACAAAAAGTAGACAACGCGTACCTATATTTTGCTGTAAGTCTCCCATAATCACCGACGCCGGTTAGTCTGTCGTCATCGGTTGGTCAAGGTTGTCGACGTCGGTTTGTCTACCGACGTCGGTAGGGGCAATGGTCAATGTCGATTAGGGCAATGGCCTTGGATGGGTTTTGGATGGGTTTATGGTCGATAGAGGGGTCTAAAAGAAGTCTGGGTATATTTAATGGTTTGTGGAGGATTAAAGGACAGTGAATATGGTCTGGGAAGGGGCTAAGGTAGAGGACAAGGGTGGAAAGGGAAGAAGAATGAGAGGAAGGCCCCAGGAAGAAAGTTGAGTTGTCTATCAATAGTACTCAATAATATTCAATGGACTAATCACCAATGCATTCTAAGAATATTGAAATATAAACTGGAAGAATACTTAGCTCATGGTGTAGAACCAGAAGTGTAGAAGAATTGTTTCCATTATGGCTGATGTAGGAGACCTCATGCAATGTTTCAATTTGGTGTGGAGTGAATTCTACAGAGTTTCTTAGCTTGGAGAGTGATGATATAATGTTGATGCCTGTAAAGAGTCGAGGAGCAA
The DNA here is from genome assembly GCA_037957365.1 of Torreya grandis. Lineage (NCBI taxonomy): Eukaryota > Viridiplantae > Streptophyta > Pinopsida > Cupressales > Taxaceae > Torreya > Torreya grandis. The sequence continues at coordinate 2,556,920 of JARHVA010001439.1, read as the reverse complement.
GAGAATTCAGACCCTGGGAGCAAGAGAATTCGCATTTGGCTACAGTCGAGGTTGGAATTTAGTTTTAAGCAACTGACATTGATGATATCGCTGGCATCGGTCAACTGTTAACCGACATCAGCGGCTAGAGAATGGGAAAAAAGGCTATTTTTAGCCTTTTGCCCGTTCTTCCATCTACCAAGTTTGGTTGTCATTTGTTAAATGGTCTAAATGGTGAGTTTAATAGGTGCAAGGATTAGTGGGGGAGTTGAAATAGGGCTTAGGTAATTATTATTAGTCATAGGGTGATAAATGGCCGAAGAGCTAGGAATCCAAGGTGAGGTGTCTAGGGGGGATTATTACTTTAAAATAATTATTTTAAATTAATAGAGTATAGGTTAGGCATGTTGAAGTTAGAAAGGGACCAAGGGGGGTTGACACTATTTTGGTGTCTACATTTTCCCCTTTTTGTCTTGTTGGTTATTCTTGACGAGCTGCAAGACAAAAACAGGAGTAGGTTGCCCCAAGTATGGGATAAGGTCATTTTTGTCCTGTTGGTTATTCTGATGAATTACAAGACAAAAAAAGGAGTAAGTTGCCCCAGATGTGGGATGATGTGTAGGTTACTCTGGGTAAGGGATGAGGTATTCCCCCTCAAATTAGGAGTTGAGGGAAGGTAACCTAATATCGGGTGTTGATTTGATAGATAGTGGAGGGGTATGGTGAAGTTTGAGTGTGAATGCTATAATAGTTGAGATTGCGCATATACCACTTCACGTGATAGGTAGGTCAAATTGTCACAGTCAAAGGTCAAGGAGTGTTAAAATCAAAATAACTAGTCCCCAGCATTTAGTCGTAGCTGATTGGGTTAAATGATCAAAGCTGTAGCTCTAATGGTCATCATGTTCCAAGTATCCTGGGCTCAGGAAGTGCTCTTAGAAAATATGAAAATGTCACAAATATTGAGGATCAACTAGAGAGTGATCCATCAATAGGTGTGAGGATCGTAACGTGGGTTACGTACAATTTGGTAACTATTTGTGAGGTAGCATACATGAAATCAAAACAACCAAGGCAAAGTCATCTCGAAAGTGGTCGTGGTTTGAGGAGATAGTCATGATCTCCAAGGTCATTGGTCGAGTTGGGTTGAGACATAAATGATCTCAAGAGTTGTGTGTTGTGGTCAGGGAGATGTATGTGATCTCTAATGTGCCCCATGAGAAGTCTAAGGTGACTTCTTTCAGTGTCAGGGCTGATTGTTTGGTCATGATTTTGGGTTGGTATAGATAGTTGGTCCATTAGATGGATGGACGAAGGAATGGTCAAGCTAACCTCAGAAGACCCCATGTCAACTGAGTGTTGCCTACATAGCCCCTGTTTAAAGGGCCTCAGGCCAATGTAGTTCTCCCTAAAACAGAGGAAGAGGGTCGGTTATGGATGTGGGTTGGATGAGGTTAAGTCATGGCTAAAGGTGAAATGGTTTGTCCATCAGGTAGATGAATAAATGGATGGCTGACATCATTAGGGAGATGAACAGGCAAATGGCTGAGCTAACCTTAGAAGAGTCCATGTCAACTGAGTGCTGCCTACATAGCCCTAATTATAAGGGCCTCAAGCCAATGTAGTTCAGAAGAAGAGTCAAAGTGGTGGATAATTGGTTTGGTCATGTTAATGGTTTAGCACTTCCCATATGTCTGATGGTACATGCTTGAAATGATGAGTGGTATGATGATGTTACGACCTTTTCCATAGTGTGTGATGGTGTATTCTATAACATTGGTTGTGTGGTTTTTCATCCCTAGCAAGTTTTCATATTAGTGATGGATGTATGCTAAAAATGAAATGAGTATGTTTATGCTTTAGCAAGTAATGGTTATGCTTGACATAATTTGTGTGGTCGATAGTTTCCATGTCTATTGGTTTCCATAGAAACTAGTGTGAATAGGCTATGATAATGTTAGTGGTCTAAAAAAGGTTTGGTTGGTTTGGTTTCGTTTAGAAAATGATTTGGTTGGATTTGGATTGGTTGTATGTGACCAAAGTGTGTAAGAAGTGAAAGGCACATTGCTCTTTCATTGACAAGGACCATAATGATAGCATAGATAGGGTTATTGCAAACAAAAACCCCGTTCATGCATTACGTCATTGACCATTTTTTGTGTTAGAGAAGTATTCAAATCACTTGATGTTAAGTGAACTCAAAATCCCTTGGGTATGTTGGGGTAATAGGTTTGATTATGTGAGGTATGAGGATAGCGTAACCCTTTTTAGCAAGGATAACTTTGCCCCTTTTATAGGTGACCCTGAGAACGACTATAGGCAAGTCCATGACTTTATATATATATATATATATATTATTTTATTTTTTGGTAGACTGATCAATGCGGGAAGTCTACGTGGGGATGTTTTTTTGTTTTGTGGTCATATGTGAAGTTGATCGATGTGGGAAGCTTCGGAGAGAGTGTTGTTTGTAGCAAGATTTGGGCATAGCCATCTTTCGAGGGATTGGTCTATATTTTGCTTTGTATGGTTGAATGTCTTTGAATAGATGTCCTTCAAGGGAGCAGTCTATCAATTATAGCAATTATGCAGCTGTCCTTCGAGGGAGAAATCTACATTTATAGTTTTATGACCTTTGAATAGGCATCCCAGTTTTTTTTTTTTTGACTAAACTTTTGGTCATGGACTTGACTATAGAGGTTGAGGGGTTTCCCTTTTATTAGGACAAAACATTCATGCTTTACCAAAGGGTTGACTAATAATTGTAGGAAAAAGGGTTGAAAGGAATAGGGATGAGGATGATGGGGGTTGCTCAAGGGACAAGCTCAAGTTAAACATCAAGTGAATGATTACTTGATTAACAGTAGAATGGTCATAGATGCAAGGCATTAAGGGGCTCAGGTTCTGGCCAGCCTTCAAGAGAAGACAGACGATAAGTCCCTGATCCATACTTATGCATTATGATATAAGGTCTGAGCCAATTAGGAGCAAATTTTCCTCGTTTGCTTTGTTCCATATTGGTCACATGTTAAAGGTGATTAATAAGTTGGTTGATGTTTGGTCGATGCTTGGTTGGTTGATGTTTGGTCGATGCTTGGTTGGTTAGTGTTTGGTCGATGCTTGGTTGGTTAATGTTTGGTCAATACTTGGTTGGTTGATATTTGGTCGATGCTTGGTTGGTTGATGTTTGGTCGATGCTTGGTTGGTTGATGTTTGGTCGATGCTTGGTTGGTTGATATTTGGTCGATGCTTGGTTGGTTGATGTTTGGTTGATGCTTGGTTGGTTGATGTTTGGTCGATGCTTGGTTGGTTGATGTTTGGTCGATGCTTGGTTGGTTGATATTTGGTCAATGCTTAGTTGGTTGATGTTTGGTTGATGTTTGGTTGAGGTCGTGATAGTCAGTATAAAGTTGAATTCCCCCAGTTGCTTTTGTGATAGAGATAATGTTTGATACCCATTGTGGATAATCAGTGGGTTGGATAAATGAGATGGAGAGAAGATGATGAAGCTCCTCTTTATCAAGGAGTGCAACGCAAGGATGAATCCTATGAAGCTTTTGCCTAATAGGCTTAGTTTAAGAGGGTGAGATCCTGATCTTCCAGGTTGGAGTTTGGAATCTCAAAATTAGGGACGGTGACGGAGGCGATGGTTGGTATTGATTTGACTAAAGCAGCCAATGGTTGGGGGTCTTTGGGTTGGACCTCCACTATCTATAAAGCTTTGATCAAGGTTTGATGATGTTGTGGAGAGTTTTGTATGAGGTCATATAAAGACGTCTTCAAGGGGGTTTGGTGAAGTTGTTTCACCATGGGGCCACGAATTGGCTTCAAAGATGTTGGTTGGGATGTGCCCAAGATTGAAATCTTGGGTTTTAATGGTTGAGAGGGCTTGATGGAAGGATATGTCCAAGGGAGAGAAACCTTCTCTTTTCCTTTATCCTTCATGGTTTGTAACCTGGTGGCCACATTGATGGTGTTGATTTCGAATAATGGGGTTGAAGGTGGTAGAGGGACCTTAGTCTTGCGTTGAGATCCTAAATTAGGTGAGGATGTTTGAGAGGCATGAGATGGTGTTGATGGCTTGGTTAAAGGGTGGTCAAGAGGATCCTTAATGAAAAGGGTGTCCTTTTTTAGGTGTTGATGAATGACAACTTTAAGAGCACAACAATGCTCAGTGTCATGTCCAGGTGTGTGATGATACGCATAAAATTTAGTGTCGTCGAACCAAGATGGTTTTGATCCGAGAGTTGATGAGTGTGAAGGTGAGGAGGTTTGGGAGGTATGGGAAGGTGTCAATAGTTTTTCAAGGGGTTCCTTAATGAGAAGGGTGTCCTTTTTCAAGTGTTGGTGAATGGCAACCTTAAGGGCACAGCAATGCTCGGTATCATGTCTAGGTGTGCGATGATATGCATAAATTTGAGTGTCATCGAACCAAGCAGGTTTTGATCTGAGAGGTTGGTATGGTTTAAGAGGTGGGAGAGTGATGTTAGAAGACTACAATAATTGGCATAATAGTGACGCATAGCAACCCTTTAATGGGTCTATGCTTTTTGTTGCAGTAGAGGTTGACAACTTCTATTTAGAAGTTGTAGGGGTTGACAACTTCTGTTTAGGAGTTGTAGGAGGAGTTTTTCATACCATCTTTTTTTTTTGTGGTGTGACCACACACGTAGATGGCACTTTCATGTTGAGAGGTGTCAGATTTAGAGGAGGTATGTTTTTGTCAGGTAAAGGTAGTAATGGAGGTGATTTGTTTTTGTTAGGTGTTGGAGTAGGAAGCACTCCTATTAAGGTGGATGGATGTGGGCCCAAAATAGAGGGCAATGATGATGGTGGGGGAGAAGTTCTCCGATGTGGTTTAGTAGCCTTCTTTTGTTTGGTGCGAGGACTACTATTGTGTGAGGCAAGGTTCAAGTCTACCTTCACTTGTGGGTGAGTGAGGTTCGATACGGGGTAAATGCCAAGGTATTTAACCTATTTTGGTATGGTGGACGCTTGTGAGGATTTTGATGATGTCATACGAGGTTTTACAATTGGTCTTTTTGAGAATTTGGGTGATTGTAGAGGCAAAAATGGATTAGACGTGGTGATCTCGGGCAAAAGGCAAGAGAAAATCATCACGGGATCATCCTCAACCAAAGTAGGTCAGGTGGCAGTTTCTTCTCTCAACGGAGAAGGGATTAGAGAATGAGGCTCTTCCAGTGGATAGAGTGCAGGGATGATCATGTTTTCGATGTGTGGTCTAGGAGTGGGGGACGTATGATCCCCCATTGATGATAAGGAGGATGAGAGTGAAGCCACCAGCATTGGTGTCATCAAAGCATCCTCCAATATGGGAGAAGTCAAAGTAGACTCTCCTACGTGTGAAAGAGGGGTGAATGGAAGATTAATAAGAGAAGAAGGCTCTTCTACCGGTGGTGGACAAATAGGAGAAGAAGGCTCTTCCACCTGTGGTGGACAAATGGAAGAAGGCTCTTCTACCTAAGATGGACAAATAGGTTGACTAACCTCTTCAGATTATGGGAGAGGTTGGTTAGGCATAAAAGGAGAGACCGTGTTGACTGTGTGTATATTACGCTCTTGGGAGTCATCAGCCATGGTCTGAATGTTATTTTGGCTAGGGGATGCTTAAGGAATGGTTTCCTAAAGACATCCATGTTTTGGTTAGCCAGTGCATTCGGGTTATCCAAAATAAGGTCCCCCTTGTCTAGCAAGTCTTGGACAATGTTTTTGAAGGTTTTACAATTGTTTATGTCGTGATCGTTGACACGGTGATAATTACAGAAGTCATTTTCCCTATACCATGTAGGGATGGCGTTTGAGGGGTCAAATTGAGGTGGTCAAATTTGAGGGAGCTTGAAGACCCCCTGCTTGACTAATTTATCCAAGATGGAAGTGTATGATTCTCCTATTGGAGTATATTGACATTGTACATGCCGTTGTTGGAATTGTCTTGTGATGTAGTCTAATGTGGAAGGCTGAGATTGGTTGGTTGTTGTTGAAGATGATGGTCTAAGGACCACAGTGTTTGCCACTCCTTTGGACTTGGAGTGGGAAGAAGAAGGTTTGGAAGATGAAGGGTCATTAGATTTTGCGTTGGTATTGTTACTACGCAATTTGACCTTGTCCTCTTCGACTACACGAAGTTCAAGCTTTCTGGCCATGGTGAAAGCTTCGTCAAATGTGTAGAATGTTTGAACCTGCAAAGTAGATGAGATATGTTTGGCACATGCTCTTGAAAAGAGCTAAATGAGCTCAGTTTGAGGTAATGAGAAGGAGAGTTGGCTGATCAAACCTCTCTAACGGGCAACGAAGTCAACTATTGACTCATCATCGAATTGTTTAATAGAATAAAGGTCTGTGATGGAGACCTTCTTGGTAATGTTTATTGAAAAGTGGTCAAGAAATAGTTGGGTGAGTTGAGTAAATTTAAGGAGGGAATGACTGGTAATTAAACTATACCAATCAAGAGCGGCCCCTGAAAGTGACATGGGGAATGTGCGAAGTAATAACGCATCATCGTGCGCTATGAGGTAAATAGCATGTCTAAATGCTCGTAGATGTTGTTGTGGGTCTTCTTTACTCTAAAAGTGAGTAAATTTGGGGAGTTCCCACTGGTTAGGATATGGTCTAATAAGGACCGAAGGGTGTATGGGTTCATTGCATATTTGTTCGTATGAAAGAACATTACTCGAACCGAAAATGGATGTCTCAAGGTTAGACATCTTATCCATCAGCATCTTAATTAGATCTGCTGATGGATTGGTAAGAGGGGCACCCCCTAAGTTGTAAGGTACCTAGAAGGATTTAGGAGGGGCGTATGACACACTTAGTTGCATTTGTATAGGTGCAACATATTGGTAGTTCGTCATAAGGACTGAGGTTGAAGTCAAGGGGGCTTATGCTATGAAGTTAGAGGGCATAAGTTGACTAGATACCACCAAAGGTGGTTGAATGGTGGCATTGGTTAAAGGAGAGGTAGTCACTCCCACATTTATAGGTGCAAGAGTGTGTGGAGTCGAGACAATCAAGTTTTGATAAGGTGTAGAACTTGGTTGAATTGATTGTGGTTGAGGGGGTATAGAAACCCCAATGGAGGTAGGTCCAGAGATGAAAGGAGAGGCCACACTTTGAAGATTGGTCATGGTCAGGTTGTTAGTTGAGGCAATGGCCTGGGTGACCATGGGTTAGGTCATGGACGCTGTTGATATATTTGTCATTTCAACTAAGGAAGCTGGCATCCCATAAACTGGGTTGCCTGAAGGATCTCGCGTTTGACTTCTCGTGAGATAGTGCTAAAGAACCTTGACATTGAGGTCAAGGAACCTTTCAAAGTCTTGATCCCCTTTGGGAACAATTAGATGTTGATTTGGGGTTGGTCGGATCAGAGTACACTCAGTTTCTAAATTATACTCCATTTGGAGACTTGATATAGAAGGCGAAGGCGAGAGTGGTTGTTGCCATGTATGGTCAAAAAGAGTTTTGGTTTGACTATGTGTCAAAACCATCCAAGGAAAAATAGATTCAGGTTCTAAAACTATATGTTTCAGCCTCAAAAAACTAGAATTTGTTTTTAACAGCAAAAAGGTCAGGTTTTTAGCTTGTTTGAGAAGAAAGATTTTTGACAGTGACCGACGTCGGTAGAAAAACCGATGTCGGTGAAGAAAGTTGCTGATGTCAGTTAGATAATTGATCTCAGTGAAGATCAATTGCCGATGTCGGTGGAAAAATCGATGTTAGTTACTGTGTATTTCCAAAAACTCAAAAAAATGAAAGTTTTTAGAAGAAAGAAGAAAGGCTGAATTGTTTTTAGATCTCAGAATGTGACCTCACCAGCTCAAAAAATTAGATACAGATAGAAAAATAGATGATGGCAAGCAACCACTAAATGTTAATTCCTAAGAATAAATTTTAGAGTCGTGGTGGCTTATGCCTTAGAAGAATATGTTTGGGAAGTTGGGCTTTTAGAATGGGTCCTAAAAGAGGCAGTCTAAGGTTGGTTTCGGGTTATGTTTTGGTGCTCAAAATCTATATTAGGTTCCGTACATGGCCTGGTGTTAGGAGCTTGCTCCCCTCACTTCACGAACCCAGAGACAAGCTGGGTCACTTAGCCAGTATATACTTCCCCTAGAGTTTATACTCTGCCAGAGAACAGAGTGGGTTCTCCCCTTGGTAGTGAAGTCCAAGTAGGATTACCAGGAAGGATAAGGTATCCGCTAGGTTATGAAATCCTAGTCAGGCCTTTTCTCAGGTATGTTTAGATGTTTGATTTTGTGAATGTGGTCAGGTTGTGTAACATATGTGCACTACAATTTATTCATAATGCATTTTTAATTACTAGATGAGCTAAAAATGCATTCAAGCAGGAATGAAATGCAATATATTTTTAACCCAAATTGAAATGTTTTTGTTCAGATGCAAATAATTAGGAAAAGGTTAAGAGCATCAATTTCACTACTCTAAGATGCAGAAAAGAAGTGACAAGAAGAAAAAGTTCTTTTTAACTTGTGCTAATGGTGTCTTTTTGAAAGAGAAAGAAAGAAGAAGGATGCAAGAAGAGAAATTTTCCTAATGCACCTATATGAAAGTTTGTTTTTAGACAAAAAAGAAATGAACCCAAGGAAAACTCTAGGGTCCCACCGGGCGTGCCAGAATGTTTCTACTCATTTTCGCTTTTTACATTCAGAAGATAGAAAGAAACTAAAGTTAAATGGTTAGGGGTTAGATGATACCCGGATGAAGCTACACACCGTATCCAGATGATTGAAGGAGCTCCTCTTTGGCTGTGGAGGATGACACCTGTAGATAAGAAAGACTTAAACAAAGAAAATGTTAGATATATGGTGGACTGTCAAGCAAAGCTCGGTCCCAGAAGTGCAAAGACTTCCTTGAGGGATGATAGTCCACTAGTTGATAAAAAGAATGTCAGATAATGAGAAATAATGAAAGACTAAGAAACAAAAAGTAGACAACGCGTACCTGTATTCTGCTCTAAGTCTCCCACAGTCTCCGATGCCGGTTAGTCTATCATCGTCAGTTGGTCAAGGTTGCCGATGTCAGTTAGTCTGCTGACGTCGGTAGGGAAAATGGTCGATGTCAATCAGGGCAATGGCCTTAGATGGGTTTTGGATAGGTTTATGGTCGACAGAGGGGTCTGAAAGAAGTCTGGGTCTGTTTAATGGTTTGTGGAGGATTGCAGGACAGTGAATATGGTCTAGGAAAGGGCTAAGGTAGAGGATAGGGGTGGAAAGGGAATAAGAATGAGAGGAAGGCCCTGAGAAGAAAGTCAAGTTGTCTATCAATAGTACTCAATAATATTCAATGGACTAATCACCAATGCATTCTAAAAATACTGAAATATAAACTGGAAGAATACTTAGCTCTTGGTGGAGAACCTGAAGTGTAGAAGACTTGTTTTTGTTATGGCTGATGTAGGAGACCTCATGCAATGTTTCAATCTGGTGTAGAGTGAATTTTGTAGAGTTTCTTAGCCTGAAGAGTGATGATAGAATGCTGATGCCTGTAAAGAGTCGAGGAGCAAGAGAATTTGGACCCTGGGAGCAAGAGAATTTGCATTTGACTGTAGTCGATGTCAGAATTTAGTTTTAAGCAACTAACGTTGGTGATACTACCGGCATCAATCAACTGTTAACCGATGTCGGTGGCTAGAGAATGGGAAAAAAGGCTATTTTTAGCCTTTTGCCCATTCTTCCATCTGCCAAATTTGGTTGTCATTTGTTAAACAGTCCAAATGGTGGGTTTAATAGGCATGAGGATTAGTGGGGGAGTTGAAATAGGGCTTAGGTAATTATGATTAGTCATAGGGTGATAAATGGCCTAAGATCTAGGAATCCAAGGTGAGGTGTCTAGGGGGGATTATTAATTTAAAATAAGTATTTTAAATTAATAGAGTATAGGTTAGGCATGTTGAAGTTAGAAAGGGACCAAGGGGGGGTTGACACTATTTTGGTGTCTACAAAGGCGTTGGGGATTCAAACCCCTCACCCCATGCAACCTATTTATGGGTCTTTGCCATTAGGCTATAGCCTAACTTCATAAATCACCATCCAAGGGTTTATAATTATGCTTGAAACTCAAGATAAGTAGCCTAAAGGAAGGTGTAGGAATGGAAATTGAACCCCTATTTTATTTCTAAAAGGGATAAGCCAAGACCAATAAACCATGGGCTTGTGAAACATTATAAAAAAGGATCAACTCCTATTTGTTTGGTAAGGAAAATCCCTTTTGTAAGGAGAAGATAAGAAAATAGATTATTTTAAAGTGAAAAAGATCTAGGAGGATCAAATCAAAGTCATCTTGAGACTTCTTAGAGGTAGAGGCAGATATTATTTGTAGAACAAAGTTGTTATTTTGATGAAAATGTTATATAAAAAGTGTATTTTGCATCATTAATAAATTGATTTGAGTTTTTTCAGACCCAAAGATGTATCCCATTAGGGGTGAACTTTGTTATCAACTTGGGTTTGCATATTTATCCATTTTATTATTTACTTGATTTTTATTATTAGTCTTAAATCTAATTTTAATTACTTAATTTAATTTTTTAACGTAAAGATGGGAAATTAAGAAAAGTTGATTAAGTCTTCAAAAATGGATATTTTGATTAAGATTTAATAAATACCCCATTTAGCATCATCCATTCTCTTATGAAGGACAATATGGGAAGATAATACATTCATAATATGATGGTAAATGTTGGCCATTTTTGGCCCACATATCAAAATTTAAATAAGTATGAAAAAGGGAGCTTTTAGGTAAAAAAATGGCAAGCTTTTGGGAGGACTTTGGGTTTTTCAGCAATGACAACTTTGGGTTTCTAAGGACATAATTGGGTTTCCAGCAGTGCTTAACTTCTAAATATTTTATAAGTAGAAGTAATTCAGGTTTACAAACCTAAATTACTCATGGATAGTGTATTTTAGGTTATCCAAGGAGCATTACTTGATTACTTCATAAGTTGTGAGCAGTCAGAAGCCCAAAATAAGTAAAAGGGCTTGACAAACCCGATTTGGTCTTAAAAAATAGTGATTCTCAAGTTCTTCAAGGGATGAGTATTTTTCAAAAAATTTGAAGGACATTTTCGAAACGTTGAAGGTCCTTTTTAGGGAAAAAGGGACTAGTCAAATTTTCTAAAGGTCCTCTTCAACTTTTCTGAATGGTCTTTCAAGAACTTGAAGGTACACTTCATAAATTTGAATGGCTTTTTCTTCTCCAAGTGAACAGTTGCAAGTTTCCTTAAGGGTAGGTTACCCTTCGAAAGAACCATTTCAAAATCCTCGAAGGGTATCTTTACCTTCAAGAAGATCATTCATAGAGTCTAAAGGGAAATGCAGAAAGCCTGAAGGGTCTCTCACCCTTTGATAAAGTCCATTGTGAAAAGTCTAAAAGGTAATTTTTAAAAATAGACACAGATAAAAAGTCTAAAGGAATTCCTTAGGATAAATCATCTGAATAAATTCCTTTGGGAGATTTACTTGAAAGAAATAATCTAAGAAGGAAGCTTGAAACCAAGTTTCTAAAGGAAATGATGGGCCAATAGATGTAAAAATTAGGATGAGTAAGTAGCTGTTAGAAGTAATCGGGTTTAAAAAGCTCAAATTCTGAAGGCTTGGGAAATAGCAAAGTGAGAAGACTTCAATATGGAGAGGTCTAAAGTAAGTAGAATTAGAGAATCTAAACTACTTTGCATAGAGTAAATCAGGTTTCTCTAGGTACTTTACTTAAAAGGCCTTATAAGTAAAGGATCTGGGAAAGTCTAAAGCTAGAGAGATCAAAAATCCTGAGTTACTCTATATAGAGTAAATCAAGATTCTCCAAGTGCTTGACTTTATCTTGGTCCAGCTATGCAATAATCATGATGCAATGAATGAAAGGCTACCATGTGGTCTAAGCTAGAGTAGAAAAGACCAATGAGTAAAGGACAAGTGGCACAAGGATGAATAATGAGCATGAGAGAGTCTAACCAGTTGGTAGCTAAAAATTGTGAAGGCTCTCATCTGCCATAGTTCACTCCCTATAATCACCATTAAATGCTTAAATGCATCATGCCAAGAAGAGACATTCTAGCTACTCACAACATGGCTTCTCAGATATGCCAAAGAGAGACTTGAAGGTAGAAGGGACTTGAGAAGGTTGTTTAGTGATCATGAGAAGTGCATTTAGTGTCACAAGGAAGTACAACATGAGAGTTCTACCATTAGTGATTTCTTTTTTCTTTCCCTTCTCTCTTCCCTTTTTCTATATAAATAGAGGCCTTAGATTCAAGAAAATCATCCCAAGATTGGCAATAGAGTTAATTTACAGAAATCACTTTGTAAAAGACTTTTTTTAAGCAATACAAAGATGACTCTTTTGTTTTGTCTAAAACAAGTGTGCACATTTGGTTTTATTTATAGAATGTATGATTGTCATTCATCACCTACAATTGTTTTTAGCACCTTGATTTTTATCCTTTTAATTTCATGTAGGATTGCATGAAGTATATGTGTGTTGAGCCCTCCTTGAAGTGTTACCAATTTATAGTGTCTCCCTTAAACCTATTTTTGTTATCCTTCAAAGCGCAAGCTTCCCTTCAACCTCCATGAAAAATTTCCATGCCTATGGCCTTGAGATAGAACCAAAATAGCCTATGTCATATTTGGGTTCATCAGTAGTTAGCTCTTTTCCTAAACCAAGTGGATCACTTCTTTTTGATGCATCACTTCCCTTAGCTTAGATTTCCTTTTTAGTCATCCTCCTACCTCTTTTCCTTAGTTGATAGTAGATTTTAGTGTGAGATCAAGATCTAAAGTGAAGCACCTAAAAAACTAGCCTAATAAAAAATCTTGGAGGTTCAACCTCACCATAGGATACCCGCATCCTAAGGTTCTCCCCATGCTTGTAGCTGGAAGTGAGGGAGCCTGAAGAACTCTCTCACAAAGGTGTAGTTCTAAGATATAACAAGTTTTGGCATGCTCAATGGGACAAATACCATTTAATTTTCATTTTTTTATGAAATATAGGTCAAATTTGATGTTGTTTTTATCATTTTACAGTAGTGGTAGCATTCATCCTTTAGCATCTGGTGACTCCAAAGAACACCCAGCTATCTAGTGGTAGAGCAGTAGTTGTCTTTCATGTTAAAAGTGACTACAAGATTGACTTCTATAGGTATTCCTTTTGAGTTTTTTAAATTACCTTTAAACTTAGCAAGTTCACCCATACTCACCCTTACGTGAGAAGCTACCCTCCTAAACTAGTCATAAGGTATACCTATGCAAGAAGATCTTTTTCAACCCCTCTTGCTAGTATGATTCCCCAAAGAGCTTTTGTGGGCTTCAGTGGCCAAAGCCATTTAAACTTACCATAGTATGATCCTATGCCAATATCATCCCTCAAAAGTGTCCCTTATTACATAGGAGACCAAGTTGTAACTCCTACTAAGCACATAACAAACATAGCCAACTTCTGCAACATTCACAATATCATGGTGGAGAATGTGGTTGTTAGGATATTGGCTATATCTTTCAAAGTAAAAGCATTAGACTAGTATAGGGGTCTTGCTCTTAATTCTATCTACTCATGGGATGAGCTATGAGCAACCTTACGTAAAATATTTATAGATAAGAGTGATTATCTATCACTTGCAAAGCAGCTGCCCATAATCAAGAGAGATCCTCATGAAGTCATGCAAGACTTCAATACGAGATTTCATAAGACATGGGATAAAATTCCAGTAGCTATTAGACCATATCCAAACTTTGCTTTCTTGTATTACTTAAAGGCTTTCAATAGTGACATAGCTATAATGATTCAATCTATGGGAGGAGACATACTTCCAGATGCATATGAGGTGGTAATCAAGGCAAAAATTTGCCTAGTTTACGCTGGCAAGCTTACTCCCAGACCCTCAATGCCTCTTTTTCTAGAGATCAGACCACCTCCTATAATCATTCCTCCACTTAATGTTACACTTCCAATGTTAATAATTACTTCTATACCTTCACCTAAGTAAGAGAAGGCCTCTACTAGTGGATCCAATGACTCCCAAGAGTAGAAGAATTACTTGGGATTGAAAAGCATACTCCAATATCTGGGGAATGATGTGTTTAATGTCAAGAGGCATCAGGATTATAGAAATCCTTATCAAGCCCAGTATCAACCTCAGTAGTAACCTTATCCAGCTAATAGGCCACCCTATAAAGGAGGTTTTTAAGGATAGGGGTAGCATAACTATGCTAGGTAGCATAATTATAATCTGAATGCTACAGGCCCTACCAACTCTTTGGTCCCAATTTAAAATAATGTGGCTCAAGAGGCTAAAAGGATAATGCCTTGGAATCATTCTTTTGTATAATCCATTTTCCCAACTAATGGCTCCAACCAAGCATTCAATGATTAATGGTAGTAGGTTGTTGCTTATGGATATAACTAGGCTCTTATGGCCCAAAGCATAGAGGTGCCCACACTGACAAATCAAGAGTAACCTCCATAAAAATAAGGCTTAGGTCAAGGGACAAACCATCTAGAAGCCTCAATGGCAGCGAGCAAGAGGAGTGTTAAGAATCCAATCTATAGTCTACTCCTAGTTTGGCCCGCATTCCAGTCTCAACGAATACAAGGTTCAAGAGAAGGAATATGGGTGATAATCAAAAAGATTTCAAAGAACCTCTTGTCACCACTCCTTCACTAACAAATCTAGTAGTAATTTATCCCAAAACCTAGGTAAAGTTTGGCGGTATGCTAATCAACATTATGGAGCAAATGAAGAAATCCAATCTGAGTGTACCAATGTGAGATATGCTTTCCATGCCTAGCTAAGTAGACATTCTTTAGGAAGGTTTATCCAAGATGAAAGTTTTTATAGCTACAAGTAAGCAACCAAGAAAGGAAGTTGAAGTCTTCACTAATGTAGCCAAAACTCCTTTGGGAAAAAGGTCAAGTAGTGTGACCAAGTCACCCCCATTATACATCTTATTAATCATCGGTGACTCCTTGGTGCACAACTACTTGGTGGATAGTGGGGCCAACACCTCAGTCATGCCAAAGTTCATCACTGACCCGATGAACATCAAGTATGAGTCATACACCAAGGGAGTCCTATAGCTTGATAGTTATTCCACAAAGCCATTAGGTATCATAGAGAATTTGAGCCTAACTTTGCATGCTTCTCCTAGCATGTTTATGGTGTAAGATGTACTAATCATGGATATCACTCCTTACTTTGCATTGTGTCTTTCCAAAGAGTTCATAGCCAAGATTAGGGATTATGTTATAGTAGATTGGTCTTACATGGAATTCAAAACAAGGTATGGGACTAAGGTCTCGATCAAGGCTAAACCCATGGCACAATTCCACATTAGACCCCATCAACCAAATAACATAAACTTTAATTGTATTATCCTTGATGAGGATGAGTTTATAATTGGCCAAGAGCTAAACACTCATCTTGAAGAGGTTCTAGACTTGTTCTTGGATGAGCTATGGGGAGATAACCAATTTTTCAACTCTTTTAAAGGTGTTGAAGAAAGAGACATGGGTGTCTATCTGCTACATAAAGAGAATCAGCCCATACCTTCCCTCATTGGACCTAAAAAATACCCCAATGGTTTATGGAAGTTATTATTTGATGGCTCAAGGAGCAAAAATAGTGTAGGTGCTTGGGAAATTTTGGTTTCCCCTCAAGTAACAATATTTTCTCTTCTTATAGGTTATATTTCAGCTATTTTTCAAATGTAGCAAAATATGAAGGCTTGATATGTGGCCTTCAATGGGCCAATAAAAGAGGAATCAAACTTCTATAAGTTTATGGGGATAGTGAGCTCATATTAAACCAAGTTAGAGACCTAAACATTACAAAGAATTCCTTGATGAGGTCCAAAAAAAATTGAGTGTGGGACCTAATTGAAGATTTTGAGGCCTTTGACATTCAAGCTATCCCAATAAATTATAACCAGCATGCTGACAAACTGGTAGCCATGGGAGCTTAGTTTGACATTCCAAGTGAGCTAAAATAAACCAAGGTTCAACCACATGTCAAGGTGGTGGTAAGGCCATCAGTGCTAGATAATGAAGCTCACTGGTTGGTTTTTGAAAGTGACAAGCAAATTACTTGCTTCTTATAGCAAGAAGTTGAGTTCTCCTCCTCCAACCAAGCTAAATTATAGCATCAATATGAGGATCATATTGTTCAGCTAAAGTCAAAAAAACTTTCTAAGGGGATAGTTACACTTGAGGGCTTTTTTCATTAAGGAGACCATATGAAGATAGATAAGGTATTAATATCAACTGATGAAGAAAACTATGAGAGAGTCCTCATCTTCAAAGATAATCTTCTCAATCTTGGGAAGGTAAGTAACAAGGCTAAGAGGCATGCTTTCATAGCACTTTGCCAAGAGTATGCAGACATTTTTTCTTGGGAATATGATGACCTAAAGGGTTTTGATCCTAAGCTAGCTTAGCATACCATATATTTGGAGGCCAATGCCAATCATGTGAGGCAAAATCAAAGGCCCATTAACCCCAAGATTGAAAAGCTGATGAGGAAGGAGCTAACCAAGTTGATCGAGTCTAGGATCATCTTTTCCATCAAACATTCATCATGGGTAACCAAACTGGTTCCTGTGAGAAAAAAGAGTGGGGAGATTAAGCTTTATATGGACTTTAGATATTTGAACAAAGTCTCCTTGAAGGATCACTACCCTCTGCCATCCATGTAGTAACTTCTCCAAGTAGTTACAGGATTAGAATGTTTCTCTCTACTGGATGGATTTTTTTTGCTACAACCAAGTCTGGGTGAAAGATGAAGATTGGTACAAGACTTCCTTCACCACAAAATAGTGCATGTATGCGTACCAAAAGATGTCCTTTGGTCTATCAAATACTAGTGCAACTTTCCAAAGAGCCATGTAAATGGCTTTTTAGGGGCCACTAAACTAAATGGTATTGGTTTACTTGGATGACATCATAGTTTTCTCTAAGAATGCTAGTGAACATATAAACCACTTGAGCATAATTTTTGAAAGGTGTAGAGAGTATGAGATTTATTTTAATCCCAAGAAGTGTGTGTTTTTTGTGCATGAAGGCAAGCTACTAGGACACATCATGTCAAAGGAAGGGTTATATATTGATCTTGAGAGAATAAGTGCCATCTTAGCCTTATCCCTACCCAAACATAAGAAGGGACTCTAAAGTTTCCTTGGAAAGATAAAATTCATAAGAAGATTTATCTTTAGTTTTGAAAATTTGGTTAGACCCATCACTCTTATGTTGAAAAAGAACTAAGTGTTCACTTAGTCAAATGAAGGCAAGTCAGCATTTAAGGCTATCAAGCAAGCCATCACTCAAGCACCCACACTTATAAATCTTGATTTCTCAAGGGATTTCATATTGTATGCTTTTCCTAACATTGATAATATATCAGCTGTGTTGATGCAAAGGAATGGTGAAGGACTGGAGCAACCATTAGCATTTTTCAATTAGGGTTTTGAAGAGTATGAGGTGAGGTATACCTTTGTAGAAAAGCAAGTCCTTACAGTAGTAAAGATCCTCTAGAATTTTAGGCCAATGTTATCCAACAACAAAATCCACCTTATGGTGTCTCATCTTGGAGTAAGACTTCCTTTTTAACAAAGATTTAAGTGAAAAAAGAGTTGGTTGGATTACTAAAGTCATGGAGTATGATGTAGAGATCAAGGTCACTAAGCTAGTAAGAGGTAAAATCTTATGTGAGCATATGGTTGATGACTTTCATAAAGACAAAGAGGTCATCTTGGTAATACAAGATAACTTACAAGTAGATGCACTTTCACCTCACACTAGTTGGCTCCATGATATGATGCACTTTTTGATAATAGGTGAGTGCCCTCAAGGTATGGGCAAAGCTAAAACAAGGTATTTTAGACTTTAGTCCATACCTTATGCTTTAGTTGATAGGGTTTTGTTCAAAAGAGACTTCAATGGAGTGTTCCTAAGGTGCATAGATGATGATCAAGTAGCCAAGCTTTTAGAGCACATCCACGATGGGCTTGTAGGAGGTCATTTTGTCCAAGGACTACTACAACAAATATCATGAGGGTTAGTTATTACTAGCCCAGCCTCTTCAAGGACACTTATGCATGGGTGAGGAGATGTCAAAAATGTACTATCTTCATAGGTAAGCAAAAGTTAGCAACTTTCCCTCTCAACTTGATTCAAGTAGAGTAACCATTCATGCAGTGGGGTTTGGATTTCATTAGTATCATCAACCCCCCATCAAGTGCAGGGCATAACTAGGTGCTTATTGTAATTGAGTACTTCACCAGGTGGGTGGAAGCCTTTGCATTGAAGGAATCCAATGAAAGTGCAGTCTTAGATTTCTATGATAGCATTGTTGATGAGCTCAAAATATGACTCATTATTGACATGTTATTTCCCTAAATTCATCTCTCTAAGGATATTATCTTATGCAAATAATAGATTGTTAGATAACTATTACATGGAAAGAAGATACTTGTCTTGTTTATATTAAACCAAAAACCAAACTTTTACTTTGTCATTAATGTCTAATCCATAGCATGTTTTAGTGATTTTTGTTGTGAAGAATGCTTAGGAAGAAGACACAAGTGAAGTATAGTGAAAGTTCAATTTTGATCTCCATCCAGCAGAACTACGAACTCACACAGAATGAATCTATAGATTCCATAAGCTTTTTTCTATGGACTCTGTAGGCTTATTTCTATGGACTCCATAGGATTATTTCTACGAACTCCATAGGATCATTCCTATCGACTCTACAGGGTCAATTCCATGGATTCTATAAAGACAAAGCTATAAATGGGGAAGCTAGTGACCAAATAAGATGAGAGAGAATCATTCTAGCAGCAATCAAATGAGGAAAATACTTACCTGCTATTTTGTAGGATTTGTTTTTGATAAAGTTGTATATATTTGGATCTGAGGACTATTATAGGATAGTATATCTATTTCATCAGAATAATTAGATCTCTTGGAAATCCAATATCCTATTTTTGGATGAGTGGATTGACCAAGGAATCCTATCTCTTTGCATCCTATTTTGAGTTGATTATATTAGTATAAAATGTAAGACTTTTGTTATTAAAAGAAGAATAGATAAAAGATACGTACAAGTATATTACAAGTTTTAGATAGATAGTAATCGTTTTAGTTTTATGAATTATCACTTCAATTTCTAGCATTGATTAATCTTTGTTTCTGAGTTCGAGAGGAGAAAGGGCCCACTCTCCTTAAAACTAGGAATTATGTATGGTATTTATGTTATGTTATATTAACTCTTTGTTATAACTAATCAGAATCTTGCTAATGTTTGCATTTATTCATAAAACATCAAAACAAATTCACAATTCAAAAGGCATTTCCTTATTCCAAAGTTATTTCCTTTCTAAGCAAAGTGTGTTTTCTTTTATAGCAAATGTGTGAAGCAAATTTCTTTTTTAAATTAAACATCTCCATTTCTACGCAAGCATAAATAGGAGTGTGATTTTACTTTCAAGCAAAAGAGTAGATTCATTTGATTAAATAGTTACATTTTTTCCTTTTCAGCAAAAGAGTGAATCAATTAGTTTAAGACACATTTTCTTCATTAGTCAAAGTTAGAATAGGACCATCAAACACCCCCACAAGTAGACTTCTAGATCTACCATTCTACACCTTACTATAGATAGATTTGGACACTAGTCCTAGTTGATAAGACATCAATTGAACATTGATTAAATGAGGAGTTGAATGACACTCATCATTTTTAGTGTTTTTTTCATGGAACAAGGTGTTATTAAGGTAATAATTATTGGTCTCGAGTGAAAAATAGAAATAAATTTTTAAAACCATAAAATCAAAAGAAAATCAATAAATTGATGTATTGTCCGAGAGACTCTAAAGGATGATTCATCTCAAAATTCCCACCAAGAACACAAGTTGAAACTCCTTCAGCATCTCTAAGTAGTGAACCAGAAGTTATGAGTAAACTTATTTGCAAGAATCGTCCAAAACTTGGATAGAAACTAGGCCATTGCCACAAGCAAGCCCCATAGGACAAATTCCTCAAGATCGATCTCTTATAAGAAGACATTATTTAGAAATTTCCCAGGATTTAGAAGAAGCATTTAAAAAATCCATAACTGAAGAAAATTTTGAGAACTTTGAACAACCCATAATTTATACCAAAAATATTCAGTGGGAAGATCATCCCAGCTTTGAAACATCATTAGAAGAAGAAAATATGGCTCTCCAAAATCAACAACTTGCACAACCAGGAAGGACTTTTTCCTTTCCTATTGTTGCAGATCCTAATGATCAAACCCCCCATGAAAATTATTTCACCAACTAATCTACCAAATTTCAAGGGAAGATCTACAAAAGATCCTGATCAATTCCTATTTGAGTTTAAGGTGTTATGTCAAACCTATGATTACACAACAAATAGCCAGAAATTAAAACTATTTCCCTCTACACTTAAAGAAGCAGCTATGAGATGGTTCATGAGTTTACCTGGAAATTTTATTAGAACATGGGATGACATGGAGACAAAATTCTTAAATAAGTATCAATATTACTACTAAGAATGAGAAAGAAAAGAAGATTTCTTCAAAATTAAACAGAATGAGGATGAATCTTTAGAGGATTATTTGGATAGATTCATGTTAACTCATAAAACAAGAAATTATCCACTCACTGAAGAAGTTCTGAAATTGATTTTCTAAAAAGGGTTAGATGAAGATACTAGAGATTCCTTAAATTTTATGGGAGGTGGAGATATAAATAAGTTGGCTTTCAATCAGATTTTTGAGTTTTTTACCAACTACTCTCAAACAAAACTTGGAATTAGAAGAGAATGGTTTGGGAAATCTAATGAAGTGGGTAAGCTAATGGAAGAAGTTACCAATCTAAAGATGGATATTCTAGTTATACTAAACATTACTTTGGATGGTCTTCAAGCTAAGCCAAATGCAATAGAACCCTTAGCAATCTACTATCCTAAGTGCAGATAGAAACATGCACTTAGAGACTACCCCCTAGATAAAACCAACGTTTCATCATGTGGGATCTGTGATGCAATATATCATGATACCAAACATTTCACCCTTATACCTATTTTAAAAAATCAAATGAAAACACAAGTCCAGTACACTAAATAATTAAATTATATCCAGAGATAAAACTTTGCCCCATAAAATTAGGCTTAAGGATAGTTTAATGCAAGAAACCTAGTTAATCCATGGATGGCACCATGGAATGTTTCATTTCCTTTACCTTTTTGGAATCAACCCCAAATTATATCAATCCAAAATCCATGGGTAGGACAAGATTGGATGCCAACACCCCCATAGATGGTGCCACAGCCACAACAACAATGGGTATCACAGCAGCAATGGATGCCATAGCAATATCAACAATGGAATTTGTATTGGAACCCATAGCAACAATTCACCCAACCAAGAATACCACTTTAATAGCAAACTATAATGCCACCCCCAGTTATTTAGTAATAAGTAAAAATCAATCAACCCTCAATTCCTACACAACCAATAGCAAATCTAAAAAATAAACAACTAGCACCTGTTTATGTTAATGAATAGGAAGAGACAATGAATGTTGGAGCTACTGATTGTTAAAACATATATTTAATATTAGGGAAAACTATAAAAAAAACCTACAGTTATCATTTTTGAGATACCTGATGAAAAAAAATAGAATCATCTCAATTAAACACTAGAGAAGCCAAAATCAAAATGAGCCCTGAACCAAACAAAGAAAACACTACTATACCAGTAGTTCATTTTCCTAAAAGATTAAAATAAATTGATATTAAACTAGAATCAAACTTGGTCTATGAGTTACAAAAGATCAATATTGAGGTACCCCTACTACAAGCTAGTAGGGATATACTTGAATTGAACAAGATCATCAAAAACCTTTGTATCAAGACACCTGGGAGGAAAGCAAAATATCTAGGAACCATTTTTGTTGATGGAAAAGTTGTTGATTTACTAATAGGAAAACTATTAGTTCCAAAATATGCATATCCAAGAAGCCCGGTGATCACAATCACAATCGGAGGTAAAGAAATTCCTAACATCTTGGTAGATTTGGGAGCAACAATTAATGTTATGACAACTGATACTCTCCATATATTATCTCTTATGAGAATGCAACCCATAACTACCAATCTTTAAATGGTGGACCAATCTATAACTAAATCAGAAGGGACTATAGAAAATGTTGAAATACTAATAGAGTCTTGGGAATATCCAGTAGATTTCATGGTCTTGCAACCTAAAATAAAGAATCTAGGATATCATATAATCCTAGGTAGACCATGGTTGGCTACTGTAGTAGCATTAATTTATTGCAAGTTAGAAAACATGACCATTACTAATGGGTTAAAATCTAAATGCATCTCTTTGTATCCTCCTGTAAAACCATCAATAAATCACATACAAGAACTTTGGGTAAATGAATCAGACAATATATCAAACAACATTTTCACCTTAGTTATGATCATAGTTAAAAAACAATTGAAATAATTGAATGGAGACATATACCCAGAATCTAAGGACTTTTCCAGTCCAAAAGCTATGGACTCTACCAGTCTAAAAGCTACGAACTCTACCAGTTTAGAATCTACAGACTCTGTCAGTCCAAAAACTATGGACTGCCTCAGTTTAGGATTCTTGGGTCAGACAAAATATTATGAAACCTCTAATTCTACTTCTTTTATTGTTTCCTCACCATATGATCATAGTTTGATTCAGGAAAGTGTGTGGAAATTGGTAGAACAACAAACTCATTTCTTAGATGCATTCCATTGTTCTTTAGCAAGACTGATTCCTCTTGGAGAAGAGTTTGTTGATAATGTAACCATGTTTCATAAGTTACTTCCTCATCCATGTCCTCTAAACTCATTGATTAGTGAAATCAAGCAAATAGAATCCAACTACCTAAACTAATAATGGTATTACTTAGAAAGATTTTGAACATCAATAGTTGGTAAACAAATGAAGAGGAAGATCAACTCTTTGAAGTACTAGAAAGACATACCAAGGATTTTACTTGGGATTATACTGACATGAATCAAATTCACCCCAACATATGCACTCATCACATTTACAAGGAACCTGTCAAACTGGTCAGACAACCATAAAGAAGAATAAACCCAGCATTAAAAGAGATAATCAAAATAGAGATCCAAAAATTGCTAGAAGTTGGGTTTATTTACCCCATCTCAGATAGCCAATGGGTTTCACCCCTGGAAATTGTGCCCAAGAAAAATGGAAAATTAAGGGTATGTGTAGATTATAGAGAACTGAACAAAGAAACACTAAGAGATTATTTTCCTCTACCTTTCATTGATCAAGTTCTTGACAACTTGGCAGGAAAAATATATTTTTATTTCTTGGATGGGTTTAGTGAGTATAACCAGATAATGGTGGCAACTGAAGATCAAGATAAAACCACATTTACCTACCCTTGGGGAACTTTTGTTTATCGAGTACTCCCATTTGGACTCTTTAATGCTCTAGCAACCTTCCAAAGAGTAGTTCTAGCAATATTTTCTAACCTTAAAAATGATTGTGTTGAAGTATATATGGATAATTTCACCATTCATGGTGGAACTTATGAAGATGCTCTTACCAACTTAGAAAGAGTATTGATTAGATGTGAACAAAATCAATTATCTTTGAGCCATGATAAATGTTTGTTGATGATGGATGAAAGAATGGTGTTGGGACACCATATTTCTACAAAAGGCATTCAAGTAGATCCAAATAACGTTGAAATAATCTCCAACTTACCCATCCCACAAACACAAATTAAAATTAAGAGTTTTTTGGGACATGCAGGTTACTACATATGCTTCATAGATAATTTTAGCCAAATAGCTGCCCCTATGTTTGCCTTGCTTATAAAAGATAGTACATTCAAATGGAGTGATAGTTGTCAGCAAGCTTTTGAGACCATCAAAGCTAAACTCATTATTGCTCCAGTATTGAGAGGACTAGATTGGGCTCACCCATTTCATATATACATAGATGCTTCCAATATAGTAATAAGAGTAGTCCTTGAATAAAAGGATGAAGAGGATAATATGTATGTTATATATTATATTAGCAAAAATATGACACCTACTGAAAGAAACTATACCACAACTGAGAGGGAATTCCTAGCCGTAGTCTATGTAATTAACAAATTCAAACACTACATAATAGGTTACAAGGTATTTGTCTATACAGACTATTCAGCTATTAGATATCTTACCAACAAACCAATTGTGGGGGGTAGGATTATTAGATGGTTATTGCTCTTATAATAATTTGATGTTACTATTATAGATAAACTAGAGAAGTCTAATATGGTTGCTAATTTCTTGTCAAGAATGAACACTACAGGGGAAGAACCAGTAGAAGATGACTTTCTAGATGAACAAATATTTATTATTTCATCAAAATCTCTATGGTTTACTGATATAGCCAATTACCTCGCCACAAGGAACTTTCCTCTATAATTTTCATAAAAAGAAAAGAAACATTTAATCAAAGAAAGTTCTTTTAAATGAATTAACGGAATGCTATCCAAACTTGGACCTGACCATGTGTTTCATAGGTGTGTGACAAATGTTGAATCTTATGATATCATCATAGCTTCTCATGATGAACTAGGAACCATACACAAAATCCTAGGAGTAGGATACTATTGGCCTCACCTTCATCAACAAGTAAAAATATATGTCAGACACTGTGATACTTGTCAGAGAATTAGACAGCCTACTCTTTTAATATAGATGCCTCTACACCCTTATCCTCAATTAGTTTTAGAACCATTTAAGAAATGGTGAAATGATTTTATAGGTCCTATAGATCCTCCTTCCAGAGTAAAATAATATCTCCTAGTATGTACAGACTATGTGACCAAGTGGGCGGAAGTGGAAGTATTAACTCATGCAAGAGAAGAGGTGGTAGTTGATTTTTTATATTTCAAAATTATGCAAAGATTTGGTCCTCTAAGGGAGATAGTCTCAGATCAAGGACCGTATTTCATGTCAAACATGATAAAGCACTTCATGCAAGTATATTAAACTCAATATAGAAAAACATCTCCATACCATCCATAGGCTAATGGGAAAGCTAAAGTCACCAACAGAGAACTGGAAACCATTTTAACCAAGGTTGTTAATTCCAGTAGAAAGGATTGGGCAAATAAGGTACCAAAATCTATTTGGGTCTATAATCCTACTTGGAAAACAACAACTAGATTTTCACCTTATGAATTGGTTTATGGTAAGAAGCCCTTATTCTTTCTTGAATTTGAATTATAAACTTTGAAAATCGTTGTAGAATTAGGGATTGAATTAGAAGAAATACAGAAAGAAAGGCTCTTACAGTATAATCAACTTGATGAGATGAGGATGGAATCGCTACAAAGAACTGAATTGGTACAACATCAAAGAAAAAATTTGGCATGATTCATAGATCAAGCAACAAAATTTTCAGAAAGGATATTGGGCACTATTATTTGATTCCAAATTTCAATAGTTTAAAGGAAAACTAAAAATGAGGTGGTTGGGACTTTATCAGATTGAGGAGGTCTTTAAAAATGGTTCTATTAAGCTAATACATATTGATGATAGCAGAAGAGCTCTATTAGTCAATGGACATAGATTGAAGCTTTATCAGAAACCTCTCAATAAAGAAGAATTTATTCAAAAGGTAAAAGATCAAGTAGCTATTCTCGAGGACTTTGTTTCTTCCAAAGAACCTAATCCTTGATGATCCTACATAAAAATTTAAAAAAAAATCAATAGTGAAAATCCTCCCAAGGACACTATTGACAATGCATGCCTAGAAAACTAGCTTGCTAGCTGGCTATGAATTGCAAAAGGGCTTTGGCTAGAAAACTAGCAATGGCTAGCCAAAGGGCAAAAACAAAATATATAAGAAAAAAAAAAAGAGAATCTCATCATGTCATTATGATTAGCCTTCTCCATGCAATAAAAGTTATTCTTTCAATATCTATTCACTAATCTATGCAAACTTATTTGTTTACGACAAATGGCAAGCAAAGAATAAATCTAAGGTTAAAAGTAAGTGAGACATATATTCTATTTATTTATGTTTAGTTAACTAATTATCTTTGATTTAATTAAGATTTATTCTATGGAGATGACCCAAACTTGAATCCTTCCAAAATGGAATGACATGACACATACCATAATGGATAAGCATGCAAACAAGATGGCAAAAGTGTATGTCTACGTCATGATGACTTATGCATCTTTGGTACAATCAATTACATCATTAATAATTATAATGATGGTACATCATAAAGGGGTTCTAAATGAAATAATAAATAGCTATCACCTTCAAAGTGCCACATCATTATTTCATCCAATTTGTAATCATTTGACAACATAGTTGGCACACTCTGTAGAAATGTGCAGCACTGAACTTTATAAAGTAATTATATCAAACTATGAACTCATGATGTGTACAGTTTCACACAAAACATTTCATTTTTATAGATCCTTAGTGATTATTGCCTATAGATTTCAATAGAAGCTGGTCTAAACCCTAATCTAAGTTAAATAAATAGATTTGTCTGTAAATCTGAGTAGAAATGGGATAAAAAATGAGATCAGAGCCAAAAAATGCAGCAAAGCTTCACAAAGACAAAGCTTCTATGGTAGTGTTTAGAGCAAATGGTTGGCTACCTTTCATTGAAAATTTTTAGGGTTTCAATGAAACAATGGTAAGAGAATTCATCACTAATCTCACCCCTGAGTTTTTAGTTGTTAAAGGCATTGTTATTCCTATTTCAACTCAAATTATAAGTCAAATAATATAAGTTCTAGAAGAGGGAATGAGAACGACAGACAAAATTCCATTTAATGATTTAATTATTTAGTTTAATGGTAATAAGCAGACTAGGACTTTGTGTCTAATAGATTCCAAGGGAAAATAAAAAAGGATTCTTAAAAATTCACTTTTTGAACCCTAGAAATTTGTAGCCAAGTGGGTACTCAAGTATATCATTTATGAGTGGTAAAAGAGTCTTTTAGGAGGAGATGCCATGAAAATATTAATACACCTTAAGTATGGAAGGCAAAACCCTCATTACAAGATTAACCTCCCATCTTTCTTATATGGTGCCCTTCAAATTATGACTATAACTCCTAATGTTGCCCTTAGGCACCATGGCCTTATTCACCTAATTATCTAACATCACTCCTTCAGTAAGGATAAGAGGTCTGGGAGAAATTCAAGAACAGTGAAACATAACAAATTCCAAATCTACCTACAAAAGAAACCTCAAATTTACCATAGGAACATTCATCTCCACCTGCTATATCAGTTGAGAAAACAACTCCAAAGAAGAAATCATAGATTTTAGTCTCAACAAAAATCCCTTCTTCTTCAAGAAGAAGAATCACAAGGTCTCAAATCCTTGTAGTTTCAAGGTCCCCAAAAGAACCTCAGGAATTTGTAGTGCAACTAATTCCCTTGTCAGGAAGAAGAAAATTGAAACAGAAGGTTGCTAAAAAACTTGAGAAGACTGAGGGTTTGATGGTTGAAAAGGAAAGACAACTGAGTGTAGCTCAGAGAGTGACTAAAAGAAGGAGAAGGTTAATTCTAATGGATGAAGATAAATAAGAGGTTGTAGATATTTTGTATAGTCTGAGAAAGGTATCTCATTCCCCCATACATCAAAGTATCCCTAAAATTATAGATGTTGAAGAAACTCCTTTCAAAAGGAAATCTCCAATCATAATAGAGGAGCCAATTCTAGGAGAAAAGCCAATCATGGCAGAGGAATCAAGTATGGTGGAACAACCAAATGTTTCAGTTGAAACTACAATGAATAAAGGAAAAACTGTATGCATAAATGAGAAAGGAGAGTCATCTAATCTAAATAATCCTATTATGTAGTTAACCTTGAAGCTTTCTCAAGCTTAAGCTCTAGAGCAACAAAAAATAACTGGCATTGCTGACTTGACCATTCAATTGTAGAATAAGGATCATCTCAACTCATTATTGGTGCAAAAATTGGACACAACATCTACCAATCATGTAGTAGAAGTTCACAGATTAGAAGAAACAATAAATAAAAATAAAAGTGAACAAATAGACCTCTAGATATATGTAGAAAATCTGAGGAAGGAGAATAGGAGATTGCAGAGTTTGGTAAACTCTTCCAAAGCACCTTCTAATATTACACCTTCTCCTCCTAAGGTATTTGTTGACTGAAGTTGTCAAACAAGTTGTCCAAGTATGCTTACCTTACAAATGCTAAATCAAATTAAAGAAGAATATTCTATATGCAAATAGAAAAACAAAGTTACAACTTCTTCAAATAAACTATTAGAAAATGAAAAGAAATAATTAGAAGCTAAGTTCTAAGATTTAGAAGAAAATTTGCAGGATGCATGCAAATTAGGGGAATCTCTTTTGGCATGTAGGAATATTTCTCCTACATATAGTTTGTTTTTATTTGAACAATTTTACAGATGGCAGCTTTTGAGTATATCTTATCATCTTCCTTACAAGAATTTATAGCCAACAACATTTCTAGAAATTTTATATAGTGTTAAACCTAATCAGCAGGATTTGTTTTGTGAGTTTTATTTGCATGATTTGATCATAGGAGATCATGATCATAATAAGTTCTTGATAAACCTTCATGTATGAGAATTTCAACTAAGGCATTGCATTCTACATTTAAAAATCAACTAGCATGGAAAAGTAGATTTGAGGAGTATACAAATCATGCTAAGACTACAGGATTGTGTATCAGACTAGCCTTTCCTATCCCTAGATTGATCAAAAAGAATTTTAACTATGCTTGTTTAAGCGATGAAGTTAAAAATCATAATTTACAAGCTTTATATGATTGTGTTGTTTCTTTTGACTTATTTTCAAGATAGAGTTTTGATTCAGTGGTTATTGAAAGTGTGAAAAGGTGGGACCAACTTTCAGTGCCTCTTAGAAGACGAGGTCATGTCTCCAAATAACTTAAGATGGAGTATGAGGAAAGCTACCTCAATTTTAGAAATCTTAATAGAGGTAATAAACTCTGGAGGAGAAAATAAATGGATTGGCATGAGATATAGACCCCCTTTATTGATCATACCTATTCTAGGATGGTAGAGTTGGGCTCCACAATCAGAGGAGCAATTCAATATATGGAAACAAATGATTCAAGAATATCAGGGGTTTACAAGCAATTTAGATAAGCATATAATAGATGAATTTGATGACTATGATTTGAGTCAAAATGTGGAAAGTAGATGCCAGAGCTACGAATGCAAATGAATATTTACAATGGGACTTATAGAAAGTAAAGCCTGGGGTAGATGATGAGCTCATAATGTGTCTCATTATTGACATATTATTTCCCTTAATTCATCTCTCTAAGGATATTATCTTATGCAAATCATAAATTGTTAGATAGCTATTACATGGAAAGTAGATACTTATCTTGTTTATATTAAACCAAAGACTAAACCTTTACTTTGTCATTAATGTCTAATCCATAGCATATTTTAGTGATTTTTTTTGTGAAGAATGCTCATGAAGAAGACATAGGAGATGTATAGTGAAATTTCAATTTTGATCTCTATCCAGCAAAACTATGAACTCACACAAAATGAATCTATGGACTCCACAGGCTTGTTTCTATAAACTCTACAAGCTTATTTCTATGGACTCCATAGGATTATTTCTACAGAATCCATATGCCCATTTCTACCGACTCTACAGGGTCAATTTTGTGGATTCTATAAAGACAAAGCTACAAATGGGGAAGCTAGTGACCAAATAAGATGAGAGAGAATCATTCCAGCTAGAGTCAAATGAGGAAAATACTCACCTGCTATTTTGTAAGATTTGCTTTTGATAAAGTTGTATATATTTGGATCTTAGGACTATTATAGGATAGTATATCTATTTCATCAAAATAATTGGATCTCTTGGAAATCCAATCTCTTATTTTTGGATGAGTGGATCGACCAAGGAATCCTCTCTATTTGCATCCTATTTTGAGTTGATTATATTAGTATAAAATGTAAGACTTTTTTTATTAAAAGGAGAATAGATAAAAGATACGTACAAACATATTACAAGTTTTAGACATATTTTAATCATTTTAGTTTTATGAATTATCACTTCATTTTCTAGTATTGATTAATCTTTGTTCCTGAGTTCAAGAGGAGAAAGGGTCCACTCTCTTTGGAACCAAGAATTATGTATGGTATTTATATTATGTTATTTTAACTCTTTGTTATAACTAATCATAATCTTGCTAATGTTTGCATTCATTCATAAAACATCAAAACAAATTCATAGTTCAAAAGGCATTTCCTTATTCCAAAGTCATTTCCTTTTTAAGCAAAGTGTGTTTTATTTTATAGCAAACGTGTGAAGCAAATTTCCTTTTTAAGTTAAACATATCCATTTCCATGCAAGCGTAAATAGGAGTGTGATTTTACTTTCAAGAAAAAGATTGGATTCATTTGATTAAATAGTTACATCTTTTCCTTTTCAGCAAAAGAGAGAATCAAGTAGCTTAAGACATATTTTCTTCATTAGTCAAAGTTAGAATAGGACCATCAAACACCCCCACAAGTAGACTTCTATATCTACCATCCTACACCTTACTGTAGATAGATTTGGACACCAGCCCTTGTTAATAAGACATCAATTAAACATTGATTAAATGAGGAGTTGAATGACACTCGTCAATTGTGACTAGGTTTGGTGTTTCATCGACTATCATATCTAATAATGCTTTGGCTTTCCTTGGTTTGAAGATAAGTGAATAGAATCTCAAAATGGGAATCTACCTCAGCACTTCCTAAAATTATTATCCTCAAGGCAATGGGTTGGCTAACTCCATGAATAAAAATTTGTTGAGGATTATCAAGAGGACCATCGAGGACAATCAGAGGACATGACACACCAAGTTGAAAATAGCCTTATGGCCTGACTGGGTAACTCCTAAAGTTGCTATGGGAAATTCTCCATATGTTTTAGTATATGGAATGGAGGCCAAATTACCCATTTCCATTGAGATACCTAAATTAGAGCCAGCCTATCAGCTGGAGCTGCTAGAAGATGAACCCATGAATCTGACATTGGTAGAACTCATAGAGCTTGAGGAGACAAGGGACCCTGTAATGAAGACACTTGAGGCACATCAAGCTCAAGTAAAAAAGGTTTTTGAAAAGAGAGATATAGCAAGGAATTTCAAGGAAGGAGACCTGATTCTCAAATGGGACTCAAAAAAGGCCAAACCAGGAAACCATACCAAGTTTGAGAGCTTGTGGAGTAGCCCTTATGTGATCCATGAACGTAAACAACATAATGCTTTTCAGCTTGCCTAACTAGATGGGGAGGTATTACCCATCCCATTCTATGGGATCCATCTAAAGACTTTTTATTAAGGATTTTTGAGCCATTGTATATATTTTACCTTTTGTATAGCTTTTCATGTTTTTCTCAAAGTGCCTTATGCACATCCATTTTAGCTATGTGTTTTCCCTTCCCTAAGTGCCTTGGGCATAGTTTGTTTTATTTTAGTTGTTCTTGTTGCTTCAAGGGAGATTTTTAGATAAAGTTATCTTTGTACAAAATTAATGACTCCATGCCCAATGGATTGAATGGAGCAAATGAGTTGGGTCCTCAAGCATAGCAGGCATGCTTCCCTATGAGTCACCAAAAATGTTGGCCACTTTTGGCCCACATATCAAAATTTACCCAAGTATGAAAAATGGAGATTTTAGGCAAGAAAATGGAAAGTCTTTGGGAGGAATTTGGATTTTATAGCAATGACAACTTTTGGTTTCTAAGGACACAGTGCAAATCATGTTTCTAGCAGTGCTTAACTTCTAAATGTTTTATAAGAAGTAATTCAGGTTTACAAACCCAAATTACTCATAGATAGTGTACTTTGGGTTCTCTAAAGAGCACTAATTGATTACTTCATAAGTTGTGAGAAGTTAGAAGCCCAAAATAAGTAAAAGAGCTTGACAAACCTGATTTGGTCTTAAAAAATAGTGCTTTCGAGGTTCTTCAAGGGACAATTCTTTTTCAAAAAATTCGAAGGGTATTTTCAAAATATCGAAGGGCATTTTTAGGTCAAAAGGGACCAGTCAACTTTTTCAAAGGTCCTCTTCAACTTTTTCGAAGGGTATTTTAAGAACCTAAAGGTACACTTCATAAATCTAAAGGGCTTTTTCTTCTCCAAGTGGACAGTTGCAAGTTTCTTGAAGGGTATGTTACCCTTCGAAAGGACCATTTCAAAATCCTTGACAGGTATCTTTCCCTTCAAGAGGATCATTTGTGAAGTTCAAAGGGACATGTAAGAAGCTTGAAGGGTCTCTCACCCTTCAATAAAGTCCATTGCAAAAAGTTTGAAAGGTAATTTTTCAAGACAAATACAGATAAAAAGTCTAAATGAATTCCTTTGAACAAATTATTCAAAGAAATTCCTTTGAGAGATTTGTCTGAAAGAAATAAGTTGAGAAGGAAGCCCAAGACAAAGTGTTTAAAGGAAATGATGGGCTAATGGATGTCAAAATCAAGATGAGCGACTAACCGTTAGAAGTAATTGGGTTTGAAAAGCCTAAAGTCTTAAGGCTTGGGAAATAATAAAGTAAGAAGACTTCAAGATGAACAAGTCTAAAGTAAGTAGGCTTAGAGAACCCAAATTACTTTTCATAGAGTAAATTAGGTTTTTCCAAGTACTTTACTTAAAATGCCTAATAAGTAAAGGATCTAGGAAAGTCTGAAGTTGGAGAGATCAAAAAGCCTAAGTTACTCTATATAGAGTAAATCAAGATTCTCCAAGTGCTCAACTTCAGCTTGGTCCAGCAATGTGAGAATCATGATGCAATGAATGAAAGACTACCACATGGTGTAAGCTAGAGTAGAAAGGATCAATTAATAAAGGACAAGTGACACAAGGATGACCAATAAGCATGAGAGAGTCTAAGTGGCTGGTAGCTAGAAATTATGAAGGCTCTCATCTGCCAAAGTTCACTCCCTGCAATCATCATTCAACACTTAAATGCATCATGCCAAGAAGAGACATTTTAGTTGCTCACAACATGGCTTCTCAGATATACCAAAGAGAGACTTGAAGGTGGGAGGGAATCAAGAAGGTTATTTAGTGATCCTAAGCAATGCATTTAGTATCACAAGGAAGTACAATGTGAGAGTTCCCACCATTAGTGACTTCTTCTTTCTTCCCCTTCTTTCTTCCCCTTTTCTATATAAATAAAGGCCTTAGATCTAAGCAAATCATCCCCAAATTGGTGATAGAGTTACTCTAAAAAATTAATTTGTAATAGACTCTTTTGATGTAATACAAGGAAGACTTTTCTATTTTGACTAAAATAAGTGTACACATTTGGTTTCATTTGCAGAATGTATGATTGTCATTCATCACTTATGATTATTTCTAGCACTTTGCTTTTGATCTTTTTAGTTTTGTGAAGGATTGCATGAAGTGTCTATGTGTTGAGCCCTCCTTGAAGTTCTACCAGTTCATAGTGTCTTCCTTAGACCTATTTTTGGTATCCTTCAAAGCGCAAGCTTCCCTTCAACCTCCACACAAAATTTCCATGCCTATGGCCTTGAGATAGAACTAGAATAGCATATGTCCTATTTGGGTTCATTAGTAGTTGGATCTTTTCCTAGACCAATTGGATCACTTATTTTTGGTGCAATGCCTCCCTTATCTTAGATTTCCTTTTTAGTCATCCTCCTACCTCTTTTCCTTAGCTAATAGTATATTTTAGTGTGAGATCAAGAGCTGAAGTGAAACACCTAAGGAACTAGCCTCATAAAAAAGCCTAGAGGTTTAACCTCACCATAGGATACCTACATCTTGAGGTTATCCCCATGCTTGTAGCTGGAAGTGAGGGAGCCTAAATAACTCTCTCATAAGGGTGAAATTCCAAGCTATAATAGTAAACATGATGGATAAGGATGACACTTGATGCTTAGGATAGGTATGGATGGTGGGAGGATGGATAGGATAGACAAAGATGATTTGAAGATAAATGTTAGGATATGAGTATAGGGTTGAAGTGGATTTTTCCCCCAAGTTTTAAGGTACCTATGGACAACAAATTATTTACACATGATTCCATAAACTAATTTTCATCATTTTACTTACTCAACGCACTAGAAAACTGGTATTCACCATTGGAGGAAAAGTATTTTTTTGGTTTTTTAATCTTTGGAATAAGAATATGTACAATAATATACAATTATTGGGAATTTTTATGTCAATTATTCATGTTGTAAATGTGATATATGTGTGAGGCTGACAACATCAATTTGCAATCAAATCTCATCCTAGAGAAACATATGACTTTTCTTGACTCTTGATTTTGGTTCCTCTAAACATTTTAGCCCTATATATTCATATCCCTTATGAGAGATGATTCTACCTATATAGATATGGATATTAAGGTATGGTTTATGATATGAAGGTGTGATGGGTGATTCGAAGTTATGACTAATAGTCACACATGTTGTTAGATATGATTGTTGTATTTCTCTTGATTTGTGCCATATGACAAGAGATTTTAAGGGATCCAAGACTTTTTGAATTTTCTGCTCTTTGATCCAAATATTTGAAAGATTATCAACCATGTTAATTCTAATTCTAATTTTTTATATAATTGGTTCCATGGAGTACTTTTGATTTACTAACTTGATTTGACTTTGACTACCCCTAGTGCCTTAAAGAAGGTTTTACCAGAGGAAATTATTTTTTGACTTGATTAATGATTTTGATTTTGACTACCCCATGGTGCCTTAAAAAGGTTTCACTAGAGGAATTTTAATTTTTAATTTACTAATTATGATTTTGACTTTGATGGTCCCCTAGTACCTTGAAGAGGTTTTCACTGGGGGTGATGATATTTGATTTAGCCAAATATTTGAGTTATTTTGATGTTGATTTGTTGCTAGATCAAATTTGACTTGAGTATTATGCTTAATTATTTGATTATGGATCTCAACAAATTTGGCACATGATTTATTACTTTGAAAAGGTTCCAATGATGCATGCTCTTATTTGTCCTTATTGAGGATTATGATGAAGTGAATGTCAAGTGGAAAGAAGGGATCAACGATGGATGAAGGTAAAGGTAATGCATTGGTGAGATCATTAAATGGAATGTGGGAAACATGATCCTCATAGAGGTTACTAGGATACTCAAATTTAATGTTAGATAAATTATCCTCAAGATTCGTAAAAGGGGCAGTAAGGGTCGTCATAGGCCATGCATCCAAATTTGGACCAAGTCTATTTTGATAATCATCATCTAAGATCTCATCTTAAATTCCCATGGTTGTTATTATGACATTATCATCCTAAAATAGATCTAGAGACATGCCTTGTTACTAGTCAAAAATAGAGATGTCCTAAAAAGGGTGGGTGTTGACATGATATTCAACATCTTTAAGGGATGATGATTATGATGTGTAATCTAATATGGATTTAGATTCTAATGATGGATTCGATACTAATGTAGATGATGGATCTAATACTGACTTGAAATTTATGTGGACTTTGTTGATGATGTGATGCTGTTAGTATATGATATTTTTATCATGCCCATAAAGAGGGCCCATTGGATAGTGTTATTCACTTTTCATTTGGTGATGGAGGTTTTGGGACAAATAGACTTTCGGAAATGAGGGATATGATGTGATGGATAAAAGGTATAAGGTTGGTAAATGATGGGCTCTTCTTTGTTGAATATGAGTTTGTTGTCTTGGTCATGGTTTGAAAATGGAAGGGATTG
The DNA here is from genome assembly GCA_037957365.1 of Torreya grandis. Lineage (NCBI taxonomy): Eukaryota > Viridiplantae > Streptophyta > Pinopsida > Cupressales > Taxaceae > Torreya > Torreya grandis. Next base: position 2,521,111 of record JARHVA010001439.1, on the reverse strand, counting down.
ATCATGATTGGTAAATGAATCTTGTTATATCCCCTTTTGATCACCCTTGGATGAAAATCCATTTTATTTAATCTTGATTTTGATATTACCATGGTTAATGAGGTCTCAGATATTTTTTTTGAAATTGTGACATCTATTAATAGAATGCCCCTAGGATTTATGATACTAATAATTTTGGCCTTCTCTATTCTAAGAGGACTCAAGTTTGGTTAGATCCAAAGGCCTTGTATTGAGGTAGAAGATCATGTTTTCAATGGATAGATAGTTAATGAAATATGGCTTCCAAAGATATGGGGAGATGAGTATATTGTCTCACTTCACGACTTTGATTGGATGTGGAAGTGTTGGACTCTATGTTAAATAATTGTTTGGGGTATATCCAACAAGATGATGGTATTTAATGTAGCTTAGGGGCTAGACTAATATTGAATAGGTTTGTTAGGATATAATTCCCTTTGATAATATGATGGGGAATGTCATGACCAAGACTATGACTAGCTAATGCAGGGACTAGGAATAGACTAAAATTAATGAGGAAGGACAAGGAACTCTTTCCTTTAATAAAAATTAGGTTTTATAGGGTCAAACTCTATAAGAATTCAAGTAACTAGTTCTAGGAGCTCCAAAATGACTACTTCCTTGTTGGTAAAGATGTAATTTTTTATTAAGGTGACATTTAAATCTATTTTAGATGCCATAGATTAAGATGGGATGGATGATGTGATTGTGAGGGGGGGTTGAATAAAATTTGGATCATAGAATATTTGATGAAGGCTTGCTTCTAGATTAGTTTCAAGTTTAACTTTATGATTATGAGACATATGGCAAGATGTGATAAGTGTCAAGTGGATGATCTTGAGAAAAATTGATTAGGATGTGAGCTAGATAAAATTTTGATGAGTGGACTTCATTAATGTTTTGATGATGAGTTAAGACAATTTTTAGGATTTGACTAAAATGGGGGGATAGGTTTGACTATCTAAAAAGATGTGATTAGGTCATAAATGGCCTTTGATGGGTTGACTTGACTTGATTTAAACTATCTCAAGTGATTAAATATTATGCTCAAGTTGGGATGGGATGACTTGGACGATGAGATTGGATTAAGTGAATGATAAGATTTGTCAAGGTGTATTATTAAAAATTGACTAAGTTTAGATGTAAGCAGTCTTATGATGGTGGCTATAACATGTGAAAATGGGATGTTTCCAATGTGGACCAAGGTAAGTATATTTAAAACTTGATTGGATTAGATATGGTTGGTGGTTAGGGATAATTTTAGACTTGACAATAGTAGGGATGATTAGTTAAAAAATGTGGATATGGACAAGTCTAGACTATAAGTGATGTTGTTTGATGGGGTAATTATGGGTTTGGACTTGGTTTAGGATTTTAATGTAAGGGTTAGACTAAATACATTATTTAATGTATAATTGGACTAAGGGATGCAAAGGAACATTAATGCTAGGGGATGTTAGGTAGATTAGTCATTTATAATACAATTGGAGTGACCTTATGACTTGTTTGGGACAATGGTTAGAATGTATATGTCTAGGGATGTCATATGGATTGATACGTTAGATAGATGAATGATAGACTCAGATTGCCTTTAATTAGGTTAATTCAGCATGAAAAATGTCTAAGATTAAGATGGGGTATGATTTTTAGGTCTATAATATTTGAGCTTAGTATGACTGATTGAGACAATGATGGGGTGTGCCTTCCTAAATTTTGACTAGGTGAGACCAGATTGATTATTGATTTGGGTTGAGGATAGGTGCTGGATTCAAACTAGTAGAATTATGGGTGATATCAAGAGGATGATAGGTTCCAAAATTGGAATAATGATAGGTGATAGCAAAATGATGATGGGTGCCAAGTTCAAACCATTAGAATGATGGGTCTAGACCAAATGTAAACCAAAGGAGGGTATCCTTAATAAAGATGAATTTTGATAAGTATTAGCTCAAGGTGATGATGTAGACAAGTTTTTCAAGATATACAAAGTGGACATGACACACCTTCTTAGGTAGTAACATACACCTATCCCATAACAATATATGACTTAAATCTAAGTTAAATAATAATCAAATCAAATTACCAACCATAAAAATCCATGAATATTCAAGTAAATTTGCTTAGTGGGGAATTAGGATCTGACATCATTTCCCCCTAAATCTGGTCATCATCCCAATAACACTTATGCAAACATTAGTTCTAAATTTTAAAATATATTCAGTAAAAAAAATCATAGTATGAAGCATCAAACCATGTAAATAAATGTGGAAATTTCCTATAGAACTCATCATAGTCCTCTCAAGTAGCACTATCCTTAGATTATTGGTCCCATAAGACCTTGCAATGTGACATCTCTCTATTACACAAATAAATTTGTGAGTTTTAATTACTTTGATTGGTTCTACCATGACCACCCCGATATCCAAAACCTATAAAGTATTCCAATCCAACACATGTGAATGATCAACTATATACTTTTTAAGATAAAAAAATAAAGAAGATATTATGAAACAGAGGTAGGTCTTGTGGTAATGCAAGCCTATATGTTACAATATTAATCACTTCTAACACCTTGAAGGGTTCCACATATTTTGGTGAAAGTTTTACCAACTTATCAAATTTAATCAAACTCTTATGTAACTTAACTCACAAGAACACTTTATCACCTATGGAAAATTGCATGTTTGTTCTCTTCAGATCATCATAACTCTTTTGCCTATCATTGGCCTTGGACAAAATCTACTTAATTAATCTGAATTGATCTTCCATTTTTGAAAGCATATCAAGTCCAAAGACTACCCTATTTTCTAACTTGTCCCAATTGATTGGTGTCTTGCACCTTATTCCATACAATGTTTCAAATCGTGTCATCTTTAAAGTTGATTGGTATGAGTTATTGTAATCAAACTCAACCAATGAAAAGTAATCTTCCTACTTTTATTGTTGATCCATGTAGTACATATGAAGAAGATCTTCTAACACCTAATTAACTTGTTTAGTCTGATCATCAGTCTCTGGGTGATATGAAGTGTTGAAGTTTAGTTGCATACCCAAAGTTGAATTTAGAGTTACCCAAAATTTAAAAGTCATCTTCAGATCATGATCTGAAATTATCATCTCTAAGAATCCATGAAATTAATACACTTACTTTACAAACCTCTTCACAAGAGTGGGTGCATCATCTATCAAATTTCTTGGTATAAAGTGAGCTACCTTAGTTTGTAAATTATTACCAAGATCATGCAATTCCTATTTCATGACAATGGTAACCCTTGGATAAATGCCATACTAATCACCTACCACTTTTATTCAAGTATATCATGTGGATATAACAATCTAGCCAGATGCACATGTTCAACTTTCACTCATTAACATTTCAGGCAACATGACACAAAGTCTGTTAGGGTGTGGAGCTAAAAGCTTCAACTATTGCAGACACAAAGAAATAGGAGGTTGCTAAAGATCCAGAAGTATTGGCGTCAGTAGCATGACCGACGTCGGTCATTACCAGTGCAGAAGGCAACCGACATCGGCAGGGAGTCGGCCGATGTCAGTCAACACCAGACAGATAGGGACCGACGTCGATCACCTGTGGCAGTTCTATAACTACTGTTGATGAACAATCAATTAAGTGAAGTGAGTGTTTGCATGTTTAGGGGCTAATTATAGTCACGAGCTGTGTGTCTAATTATTGTAATTAGAGTTTTATTTTTGTATGCATGGGATTCTATTTAAATACCCATGAGGCATGTATTGTAAATCAAGCAAGCAAGTAAAGCATTAAAGCATCGAAGCAAGGTCAAGGAGATCTATAGGTGTAAGGTCAAGGAGATCAGCTGAAGTATTTAAGGAGGGGATAACAACTAAGGTTTTTGAGTTGGTTGTGTTGAGCAAGAGAGAGAGGGAAGAAGGTCTTGAGGTGTGGCAAGCCTTTGAGGTGGAGGAAGAAGTGGCATCTTCCTTATTGTATTTTCTTCTAGTAGTATTTAATATAAGAGTGTGTATTGTCTCTCAAATTCTTTGATGTCTCACGTTTCTAATTACTTAATCATTCTGGTATAATTCCATGTTTAATTGCTTACAAGAAAATAATCAATTATGCTTCCGTTGGATAAGGGGTTCCTAACAGTTGGTATCAGAGCTATAGTTTGCAGGAAGTAGGTTATTGTTTGTTGATTGCAGGTCATTCACAGGGTTTTTGATTGAGTGGGAGTTCAGCAATGGCAGAAGAAAGTAAGCTACGAACAGAGAAGTTTAATGGCAAGAATTATCAACATTGGAGGATGCAGATAGAGGATTATCTGTATCAGAAGGATTTGTACTTACCGTTGGGTGGGGTTGCATGCAAGCCCACAGATATGAAGGATGAAGAATGGAGTGTTCTTGATTGGAAGGCTCTTGGTTCCATAAGGTTGAACCTTACATCGTCTGTGATTTCTAGCTTATCACAGTGTAAGACAACGGAAGAGTTGATAAAATCTTTGGCGAATTTATATGAAAAGCCCTCGGCTTTTAATAAGGTATTTCTTATGAAGCAGCTATTTACTTTGCAAATGTAGGAAGGTGGATTGGTACATACTCATCTTAGTGATTTCCATGGTTTGGTAAACCAGTTAGTTTCAGTCAATATTGTTTTTGATGATGAATTAAATGCTCTTTCAATTTTATGCTCCTTACCTGAAAGTTGGGATAGTTTGGTTATGGCAGTAAGTAATTCTGCATCTGCTTCTAAAATCTTAAAATTTGATGATGTTGTGAGTGTGATTTTGAATGAATAAATACGCAGGAGAAGCACAGGTGAATCATCAGGGAATGCTTTAAGTGCAAAAAGTAGGGGAAGGCAAAGAGAGAAGGTTGAGCAAGGGAAATCAAGGTCGAAGGTGGGAAGGAGATCCGAATCCAGAGGTGTCACCTGTTGGTTTTGTGGAAAGAGAGGACACACAAAGAAGAAGTGTTGGTTGAGGGATAAAGAGAATCAACATGAAGGTAATGAAGAAGCAAAGGATGCAAATATTGTGGTACAAGACGCTCTCATACTTTCTTTGGATAGTCAGGTAGGATCTTGGGTTTTAGATTTTGGTTCTTCTTTTCATGCATCCCCAAACAGAGATTTGTTCCATGAGTATGAACAGGGAGACTTTGAAGTGATTTATTTAGGGGATGGTACGCCTTGTCAAATAGTTGGCAAAGGGAAAGTGCAGCTAAGATTGTAGATGGACAACACATAGGTGTTGAAGGAGGTCATGCATGTCCCAGTTCTGAAGTAGAGTTTGGTTTCTATAGGAAGGTTGGGTGATGAGGGATGCACAGTAACCCTCACAGTGGATTCTTAGAAGGTTACCAAGGGAGCACTTATTTTAGCTAGAGGTAAGAAAGTAGGTACTCTTTATCTATCTACTTGTATTACTGATTCTACTTTTGGTTTATCTACTTCAGTTGTAGATTCAAAGATGTGGCTTAATAAGCTTGGTCACATGAATAAGAAGGGAATGGATGTTCTTGATTCAAAAGGTATGTGTTTAGATTCAAAAAGCATAGATAGAGTTCATTACAGGAAAAGGAAATTTGATGCTTTTGACAGGAACAAAGAAGCCTTGGTGTTTATGGAGGAGATGAAGGACAGAGATCAGTCACAGGGGCTGAATAATTTTGAGTAGGGCAATATAGATAGAGGTTTGATCCAAGATGAGCTCGTGGATGAAGATTTAATCACTTATAGGAACACACAGACACTGATGTCAGTCACTTGGGACCAACATCGGTCAGGCAGATACCGACATCGGTCATGTGCAGACCAGAAGGGTCGATAGAGTCAGCCAGGAGAAGTCTGATGTCGGTCAGGCAGGAACCGATGTTGGCAGAGGGGACACCGGCATCAGCCAGGGAAATGACGTCGGTAGTCAGGGTCAGTGTAGGGAATCAACATCGGTCGAGAGCAGACTGAGAGATGGCCGAGATCGGTCACTGAAATGGATGTTGGGTGGATAGCAAGCTGTCAAGGAGTCTCAAATGCCCATATGGAGGTCAGAAAGGGTAAGTGAACCTCATATTCGTTGTTCACCTTCTTTATATTGGTTACTGATGGTCAAGAACTAGGAAGATGTGAAGAAGCAATGCAGGTAGAATCCAAAAATAGTGGGAGCTTGGCATGGATGAGGAGTGTGAGTCCTTGGAGAAGAACCAAACAGGTATTTGTTGGTGGAGTTGTTAGCTGGAAGAAAGCACTGGATGAGGGATGAATTCCCAAGTTAGAGAAGAGAGTGGATGGACATGTGAGACAGAAGGCTATGGTATATGGTCTTGATTAGGCTGCAAGACAATGGAGGTTTGACCATCGTATTTATCTTTACCTGGTTGGATAATATTAGCTACATTATCTTGTTACTGTATTGTGTTGCTTGTTGCAGGGTTTCATATACAGGGAGTTTTTTGAGCTAAGGGTAAAGTTGGTTCAGAGGTATGTCATGAAGAATTTGGGAGCAGAAAAATTCTTTTGGCATAAGTGACAGGTATAGCATCATAGGTTTTGTGGTGGTTGGTCTTCAAGAGTGACTTTGAAGAGGGATACAGAGCCAAGGGAATAAAGTAGATGGTGTAAAAGTACAAGGACAGTTGTAGCTATTTATCTCCAAGTGGGAGATTGTTAGGGTGTGGAGCTAAAAGCTTCAACTGTTGCAGACACGAAGAAACAGGAGGTTGCTGAAGATCCAAAAGTACCAGCATCGGCAGCATGACCGACGTTGGTCATTACCAGTGCAAAAGGCAACCAGCATCGGTAGGGAGTCGATCGACATCGGTCAGCACCAGACAGATAAGGACTGAAGTCAGTCGCCTGTGGTGGTTCTAGAACTGCTATTGATGAACAGTTAGTTAAGTGAAGTGAGTGTTTGCATGTTTAGGGCTAATTATAGTCACGAGCTGCATGTCTAATTATTGTAATTAGAGTTCTATTTTAGTATGCATGGGATTCTATTTAAATACCCATGAGGCATGTATTGTAAATCAAGCAAGCAAGTAAAGCATTGAAGCATTGAAGCAAGGTCAAGGAGATCTACAGGTGTAAGGTCAAGGAGATCAGCTGAAGTATTCAAGGAGGGGATAACAACTCAGGTTATTGAGTTGGTTGTGTTGAGCAAGAGAGAGAGGGAAGAAGGTCTTGAGGTGTGGCAGCCTTTGAGGTGGAGGAAGAAGTGGCATCTTCCTTATTGTATTTTCTTCTAGTAGTATTTAATACAAGAGTGTGTATTGTCTCTCAAATTCTTTGTTGTCTCAAGTTTCTAGTTACTTAATCATTCTGGTATAATTTCGTGTTTAATTGCTTATAAGAAAGTAATCAATTGTGCTTCCGTTGGATAAGGGGTTCCTAACAAAGTCCACTACATCTTTCTTGATTTCCTTCCATAAATAAAGTGGTCTAAGCTCTGCCATAAGATTGGTTACTCTTGGGTGTCCTGAATATGGGGCATTATGTAGTTTCTTTAGCACTATGATCCTCAGATTCTCCCTATATGGTACATACATCCTTCCATTATATCATAAAAGACTATCATTATCTAATCTAAATCATTTATACCTAAGATTTTGAGCATTCTCAGATAATGATTATTTGACCTAATCATAGAATTCATCTCCTAACTAGAATTTGGTCACTCAATCCCTGAAAGTACTCTTGATAGTATCTATGGTTGCTATGTACCTCCTACAACTTAGAGCATCAGCTATCTTTTTTCTTTACCTTTGATATAGTTGATATCAAAATCATAGTCAGACAAGAACTCTAACCAGTGTCTCTGATGAGCATTCAAATTTGGTTGGGTGAAGATGTACTTGGGTCCCAAGTTGTCAATCTTGAGCTCAAATAATTTTTCTAATAAATAATGCCTCCAAAATTACAAAGTATGCACTATTTCTACAAGTTCTAGGTCATGAGGGGCATACTTCACCTCATAAGGCTTCAACTTCCTTGATTCATAGGTTACCACTATACCCTCTAACATAATTACTCCTCCTATTCAATCCCCAGATGCATCTATGATCACTAAAAATTGACCATTGGGGTCAAGAACTCTAGTGTTGAAGTAAGTCTTCTTTTCAATTCCTAAAAAGCTACTTCACACTTATCTAAACAAATAAAACTTTGGTTCTTTTGTTGTAGAGAGGTAATCAAATTGGCTATCTTAGAAAAATTTGGAAGAATTCCTTGTCATATCCCACTAATCCCATGAAACTTCTCACCTCATGCATTTTTTTTGGTGCTGGCCACTCCATAATGGCTCTTATTTTTGTCAAATTTACTGATATACCATTTGTAGAGATGATATATCCCAGATATTTCACTCTCTTTTAGAAAAATGCACACTTAGATAACTTACCATATAACTTATGGTTTTACAATCGTTACAAAACCAATTCCAGATGTTGAATATGCTCTTCTTCATTCTTATAGTATATAAGATTGTTATCAATAAATACCAAAACAAAATGATCTAAATAATCTCTGAACACACTATTCATGAGATTCATAAATGTTACTAGAGCATTTGTCAACCCAAATGGAAACACTATGAACTTATAGTGCCCAAAATGAGATCTAAACACTATCTTCAAAATATTCTCATCCCTTATCCTCAGCTAATGATATCCTACTCTTAGGTCAATCTTAGAAAAGATTGTTACCCCTTGCATCTGACCAAAAAGATCATCTATTTAAGGTAGTGGATACATGTTTTTGATAGCTATCTTATTCAACATTCTATAATATATGTAAAGTTTAAGAGTACCATCCTTCTTCTTGATGAAGACAACTAGTGCACCCCATGGTGACACACATGTCCTGATCAACCCCTTTGACAACAATTCTTGAAGTTGAGCCTTCAATTAAACCAATTTAGTGGTTATCATCATATATGGAGCCTTAGACTGTGGTTATGATCTAGTTATGACATCGATAGAGAAATCAAACTCATATTTAGAAGGTAATCCTACCATCTCCTCTATAAATACATCATAAAAATTCCTAATAAATTGATAATCTTTGAGCAATGGTTCCTTAGATTCATCCATTTCATTTATCTTGATGATAAATGTTTGGAATCCTTTTCTTTGAGACTTTTTGAGTTGCATTATAGAAATATTCCTAAGCCTCAACTCTGTCTTCTCACCGTAAATTTGTGTCTAATTTCCAAAATATTCTAGACATTTAACCTTCTTCTGATAGTAGTCAACCTTGGCCTTATGCTTCATAAATAGTTGACTCCTAGGATCACATCATATGACCATAGTGGTGCTACATAAATACCCACTACTATTTTGAATTCAAGAAACCTAATCTTTGCTTCAACTAAACACTTATCAACTTTGACTTTTGAATCATTTACATATTATACCAACCATGCATTTGTCATTACTCCAACTCTTCTAGATAACTTACTAAGCATTTTAGGAGCTATAAAAAAAATTATCCCTTGTATTTATCAAAATGGAAATTATATGTTCAAACAAAATACCTGATAGTTTTATAGGTAAATCTTGGAATTCAACTTATCGATTATTAACTATTGTATGAATAAATTACTAAAAAATTATATGCTAAGGATTAAAACCTTTATTATTTAACTTATCATGGGTACACTCACGAGCATAATGGTCACCTCCACAAATGAAGCAACCTCCAGATGGTCGTTTCCTATCAGACTATTGGTTTCCCTTGAAAATGCCTTTGAAACCATTACTCAGTTTCTTATTACTTGAACCATTATTGAATCTAGCATTCTAATTTTTGAACTAACTCCTAGAGTCCCCACCCCTTTGTTTCTAGTTCTTCTTTTTGAAATTTGGTTTAGAACTTCCAAACTTTTTATTAAACTTATCCCTAGCTTGAGGAACATATTTCAACTTTTGTTCCTATTTGACTGCCTTCTCGAATACTTGGTCCATGGTATAAGTTTCATAAACATCCACCTCTCCAATAATATGGGGTTTTAAACCCATGATAAACTTTCTAATCCTGAACCTCTCATCAACCTGGTATTAAGGTACATACTTTAGAAGTTTGGTGAACTTCTCCTAGTACTCATTTATTGATAAATTTCCTTACTTTAGATTATAAAAATATGTAAGCTTTTGGTCAAAGTATAATTTTGGAAGCCACCATGATATGAACAATGTCACAAATATCTCCCATGTAGTGGTGGTCAAGTTAATATTCATTTATAACTTCTTATTGTCCCATCATGTAGCTACTTCACTAGCCAACTGGTATGTTCCTCAAACTACTTTAGTGACCTTGAAGTAGTTTCAAATATCAAAATACTTATCCATCTTATTCATCCATGTTTCATCTCTATCATGCAAAATAGTTCCATCAAACTTAGGTGGATTCACCTTTTTCATATCTCTAGCCAACTCCATGACTATCTATGCTCTCACATCTTGAGGGTTTTACTACTCAAGGAGATTATCTATAGGCACATCTTGGTGTACTTATTCATGGATATAAAATTCCTATTCCATAGCTAAAATTTGATTCCTGATTTCATTCGTAGCTATGAGAATCTGATCCAACTTTGTTGCTTGCTCAACGATAAATCAAATAGGATCAAATGGAGGGTTATTAGCATTGACATTTGAAGGACCCTCTTTGGATACTCTATCTTTCACCATTACCCTTTTTGGTAAATATAAGGATACAAAAAAATTAGTGGATTCATTAAGTCTTAGAGTTTGATCCATGGATCTGATACTACATGTAACATCCCCACTAAGATCTACTACAAATAATGTGAGTGTTTTTTTAAAAAATGAATCAACATATTGTTTCATTATATTTCACCATGAAAGTATAATTAGTGATCCAGATAAAACACTCTGATGATTTTAACTATAAAATAAGCATGTAACATCTATCATTAATTACTATCATTAGATGAAACAAAACATAATTAAATAAAGAAAGTAATTATAGGTTTTCAACCATAATTGGTACCAACATACAACCACTAATATCAATGTACACTAATTAAATGATTACATTTCATCAAGGATAATATTTAAATAGTAAGAAATACAATACAAGGTACAATGCTCCATGTAGCATGAGTTTCCCAAACTCTAGTATCTATGGTAATCTCAAGTGTAGTCTCCAAAGAAGTACTGTAGTGGGGTGAGAGAGCATCATCCAAGTATTTTTTCACACTAATCAAAAACCATTGATCCCCTACACAATCCCCCATTAGTTAAAGTCCCTCCCTTTATAGATGAGTAGATAGTGACAATATGAGAATCCATAGAGACAAGCTAGTACCTATGTGCTATAAGATTTCTAATACATTATGTGTACCATAAAGAAAATACATTCTAACATGATATTGCACAAACATGTAAATCATATTTATGAATTGGAAATGTTTAACTAAAAATTACTTTGTCTAAAGTTTTTAATATTTATTAATCTCTAGGATCAGTCAAATTTATACACACCACTTAATCGTAGTATCTTCATCTGGCATTGATGATGTTAATAAGCTAGTGAAGTCTATCTTAGTACTTAGTACCAGCATTGCAAGCTTTGATTAATATAAATATAACCAACAAATTCATATAGATTACTTTATACTAGTAGGCATAAAACATGATAAACACAAAAATAATCAAAATGCATGCATTTAGTCCATCAAATATATGAATGAATCTTCCCTATATTATTTGTCACATAAATAATAAGCATAACTAGCACAATTTATACCAATCAATTATAATAGATATTAGACTGCATATTTCTAATTTTTGGAAGTAGATATAAATATATAGTGCATTTTATGTCAAGCAATAATATCACAGTTCATCATTTTTATGTACACACTACTCAATTTCAACAACCAGTCATAATAAAATAAAGTCATAATTCTCATAAAAACATAATCTTTTGTTTAAACAACTTGTTATATTTTTAGTAGACTTCATTCATATAGTTATAGTTTCCTATCCTTTAGAATCCTATGACTTATTATTATTTATATAGATATATGCACACCTTTATATGTTGTATATGCATATGAGTATCTAAGTTTTCATATCGATATTTTTCATTTATATGAGCACTTGTTCATACTAAATATATTCAAAATATATACCACATATAATAAATCAAATAATATATAAATATTGTATTGTCACACTAATAGTAACTTTTATTTTCTATTCATAAATTAACAATCAGGGTCTATCACTAAAATTTAACATTTTTAGACCCTTCTTCCTATTCAATTATTTCCAAGTCATGATCCATTTATGACAAACAAAGCATACATTTCATGATGGTGAGCACCTTATAATAGATGTAAGACAAGCAAAGGGCATATTTCATGATAGCAATCACCTCTGAATAAATCAAAGACAAATAGAGGAAGTGTTTAATAAAACATCTTCTAACAGATCAAAGATGTAAATGCAACTCAAAAGCATTTCATAGAAATATTATAACTTATGGGAACTTTGGAACATGGTATGGAGTTACATTAAAGAATAATTGAAAGTGATTTAACTATTTTGAGAATAATCGATTTTTATTTATATTTTAGTTAAGGGTCTAGATTACTAAATTAGTGTAGAAAATAGAGATAATTATAGTCCTAATTTATATAATTTATTTTTCTTTTTTACCTTCCTAAAATTAGAAATAAATAAAGAGAATTATGACTTAGCTGGAAATAAGTTGAGATGGTTGATACAGAGGTTAGGACTAGCTGTGTAGGATTGAGATAGTGTCATGAATCTTAATCTAGATTTCATTCAATGAAAGGATAGGAGCACCAAAAATATGACACATTTATGTCTTGCAATATTGTTGACTCATGTCACTGCTATCTAAATTGGTCATAGAGACCTAAAACTTTTTGGGTTTTTTCATTGTTCTTGTGTGAGCCTATCTATGAAATATTGAGTGTTGATTATTGATGGAACTCATTATATAGCTAATTTAATCTTCAAAACCCTAACCCTCCATCATGCTTGATAAAACAATGTTTGATTCACTTGAGAAAGGAGGGGTCAGTATGTAAGATGCACTAGACGAGTAATCCACACCCTTCAGGTGGCACATTGCCTACATACCAATATTTTGAAGAGGGATCAAGCCATATGTAGTTCTCCCACCTAATGTGCTTTGTGCAATAGTGTGATGCAGACACAAAAATGCCAAATTGAGAGTGTTTGGGATGGTTAGGGACTAGTATGAGGGTTTGAATATGTTTGCAGCTATGTTGGATGACTGTATGCAAAGAATAGATAAGTTTTCCTTAATTCTTTATATATATTCTTGCTTATTTTGTAAGATTTATCACCTCCTTTTGTAAATGAGCTTTGGATAAACTTTTATAAGGAATAATTGGTCATGGGTTAGATGTATTCATGTTAGGATAACATAATGAAGGATAGGGATCGGATGAAAATGATCATTGGGGCTCAAAGTACAAATGGATATGTGTGCCAAAAATAGGACACCATAGGGTCTAGTGCTATAGTCCAAGTATGGCACTCTTATCCTATAGGCTCAAGACCTGGGGGAATAGGATTGGCCTAGGAAATATAGTTTGACTGAGTTGGAATGATCATTCAAAAGGTTTTTGATGATCGGTAATGAGTAAAAATATATCTATAAGGGTCAAAAGAGCATGCAAAAAGGAGATATGGATAGGGTGTCACAAGACACACTCAAACTACCAATTTGGACATTTTATATAACTATATTTACCCCCCCTTTATTCTAGTGATGTATCAAAGTGAAATACTAGGATAAAGGAAAAGTAGAAAGCGTACCTGAATTTACCTCCAAGGGTGAATCCCATGAAGATGTGTGATGTTGAGTGTGCATAGAGAGAGCACAATGTGAAGCATAAATCTACAAGAAAAAATAAGGAGTAGATCAGTTCTTATTAGACATGTTATGTCTAAAATAATAACATATAAAATTTGGGTAAAATAGAGAGGAAGAGAAAGGAATGAATACGCCTCATCAGGCACACAAACCAATACAAAACTTGTTATGATAGTCAGTGATGGTGAGTGATGTTGAGTGATGTTGGGTATGTGTTGTACCAAAAGTAATATCACAAACGGAGCTCAGTGATTAATTCCCTAAGAGTGGCTCAATAATACAAAGGCTATTCCTTTGGCTCCATTGTCTCCTATTAAGTGAATCTATGTTATCATGCATGTGTTAATCAATGTTTGGACTATGTGTCTAATCCCTCTACATAGGTGGCTTAAGAATACAAAGGCTAGCTAGACCTTTCACTCCATCAATGCCCATTAAGTGAATCTATGTGATCATGCATGTGTTATTTGATGTTTAGATTATGTGTCCAATCCCTCTGAGTAGGTGGCTCAAGAATACAAAGAATAGCTAGTCCTTTAACTCCATTACCCACTATGTATTGAAATATGAACTAATATCAATATGAAAGTGTGTCATATGAGATGGATCCTGAATCCCATGAATTCTCTATAATTTGATAATGTGGCATGGATAGTTGAATGTGTATAGAGAACTAGGCCAATCTTGGCCAATCTGGAAGGTGGATATTAGGCTTGTATGAAAGCCACTCCAAAACTAAGAATTAGTCTTATATGAAAGCGACTCTGAAATGATGCCAACCACCTATAGATGGAATAAGGCATGTAACTACTAAGAATACCTAGGTAATACAATGAATTGGAAAGAAAAGAATTCAAATATGCCATACACATTTCCCCCAATCACTGTTGTTTATAACATGGATTCTGATCTAGAAGTTGTACCAACTGCCCAATCTGAAACTAGAAGTGAGAGCCATCATGCTGCACATGATGCCCCCTATATCTAGATACTCTAAGTAAAACTATACTAAAACTACTCAATCTAAACTATATTATAGCTGACAAAACTATAACTGACCTTACCTTTCTATCTATTTTTAGAAATTCTATATTTTTTGCTATTTAGATAGGAGCACCAAAAATAGGACACTTTGTTGTTAGACAATGTAGTCCAAGTATGGCACTCTTGTTCTTTACTATTTCTGATCATTGTTTTGTATTCATCACTACCTTTTTGGTCTGTTCTACTTGATTTAAATTTTGATTACTATTTTGAGTGTTTTGAAAACTAATTTTTGATCAATAGAAGGTTCTAAAATTTGTGACAAAACCCCTATTTATTGCCTCCTCTTTTGAGGGTAGGAATGAAGACCCTGCAATGACTACCCTCAGAATAAAGATCCCTTTAAGTGCATTATGTTGTGAAATACATGATATATCAATGATAATCAAAAATATGTCTCAAGATATATCATAGTTTGTATTGGAGATTATTAGATCAACATGGGTATGCCTAGATAGATGTAATAATGTAATAACATGTGCAATATATTGAACTAAAATTGGAAAGCTAGTTATTTTTTAGGTGTTAGTTGTCAAGGAGGGATGGACCATGATGTCCATCTTAGCATCCAATAAATTAAGATAATGCATGATGTGGATCATGACATTGCAAACAATTGAGAAGTAAACAAGCAAACAAGCACACAAGCACACAAGGCAAGAATCAATAAGTATACAAAAGAGGCCAAGGGACCAAGAAAATAAGGGACATGGGCACATGTCACTCAAACTAGGAAATCAAGCATACAAGGCATGTTCAAATGTCACATACAAATATAATTAAAAAGAAGAAAGGTTGGTATGAGGGCCACAAATACATAAAAGATTAAAAGCAAAGGACATTTGCAAATGTCTTAAGGAACACACAAGAGACAAAATAGGAACTGAGAAATGCAATCACATCTAGCTACTCAAAGCAAGAAACGAAGGCATGCAAATGTTATAAATACTATTTCATCTAACTAATCAAATCAAGAAGTGAAAATATGTAAAACATGTAGTACAAGACTAGGTAGATGCTAATAAATACACAAGTTCTATATACTAGTGAGTGTCGATAGCATAATCTATGTAAGCTAGTAAGTAATGTACATAAACATGATTACTAGAGTGTGTGGTGTAGGAATGACATAACTTAGATGGTGTAGTCATGTGAAGATACCCTCAATGGGTAGATATGTCAATGTATGTCTTGAATGTACAAGATGCCACCTCAATGGGTGGAGTGAACCAATCAAGGATCTAGGTGTCACTACACACACTCAAATAAGATAACATGAACCCTGGTAATATAGTTAAATTGACAAAAAATAGCATAGAATAGTAGAATGTAAGTCTAGCATGGTATTAGAAACGTAAAGCATGGATAATGCATACAGTTGAAATGTTTTTGGTGTTTTGAGTTATTTGAATGTTTTTGTATTTTGACATGTTGTATTATTTTTGGTATTTTGAAATATTATATTTTTTTTGGTATTTTTGAAATAATCTATTATAAAAAATCATAAGGAAACTATATACAAGAAAGCTGACAAATTATGTATAAATAAGACTAAGAAATTATGTACAAGCACGCAGAAAGAAATTATGTATAATAATGTAAGGTAATATGTACATAATACCATAAAAGACTAAACTAAAGGGGGTAAAGGGTTCAAGGATGGATCTATATAGGGATGGATATGGAGGAAGGGATCACATCCATCATCAAATGTATCAAGATCATCATCATAAGCATCCTCATATGCCATAGGCTATGTGTATATGGTGGCTATCTCCTTAGGTGTCGAGGAGATCTGTGATCTTTATATAGTCAGAGATATATCACTCATAATGGTGTCAACTTGACAAAGGTAAATTGAGGGTGGCTTTGGTCATGAAGATTCCTCTAGGGCATTTAACTCTGGTAGTAGATGGCCTCGATGGAAGTGGTGGAGATAGTGTTGATGGTGATATAATCTGAAAAATACCCTGAACTTGTAGTTTATCCAATCTCTACCATGAAATTGTACATGAGTTTGTATCATGGCTTATGATTTTGTGAAAGAGACAAAATGAGTAACCATCTTATTGTGATAACCTACTAATATATCTATGTCATACTATAGGTAGTGTGATTAATCCATTATCAAGTAACATCTAATGCATAATCTATCATTGATGTTGTGTGATACCTGCCTGAATCTGAATGATTGGCTCTATATCCATAGAGGTAACCATGTGAACTATATGTGCCAAGTGATCTATTTGTGGTTATGAATGTGTAGTATATCCTAAGAGTGTAGTGTGAGATGATAAGAGTAATGTAGGATGTGTGATGAGGACTCTAGAGTCATCTCGATACTCTCTTGGGCCAACTAGTGTAAATCTCAATCCACATAAATAGTCATTAGTGAGTGTGGGTTTTATATCATCATCTAAAGTAGCCTGGGAATCTATATCAATATCATGCACATATGGTAATTCAAAATTTACCACAAGGGGTAGCTATGATATGGGAGTCTCATAAACTATAGTAGTAAAAGATGGTGGTGTTATGAGATTATTTGTAACTGATGGAGTAAATATGACTGCTTGAGGTGATATATCTATAGAATCAACTAGGACTAGAAAAACTATTGTCAATGATTGTTTAATTGTAATAGGTGTAGGAACTATGACTGTTGGAGTAGTTAGAATGGCTGAAGTTGTTATAATTGGTTGAGTATCTAGAGTAGACAAAACAACTGTAAGTTGAAGAGTGAGAGATGTGTTAGTCTCTCCTACCTCATATGTATGTATCTAGTCAAGATAAATACAATGAGGTGGTGCTTAAACTATTATATGAGGTGTCCCATCTGGAAAAATAGTCAAAGATGACTCTATAATTATATAATATCTAAATGGCTAGTTATCTGTTGGGCATGTGTATAGGTATCCTTCATGGAGAAACTTAACACATCAATGAAGAGTAGAGGGAATTACCCCAATATCATGTATCCAAGGTCATCCAAGTAAAATTTTATAATGAAGAGGACCTGGCATGACCTGGAACTATGTAGAGAGAGTTTTGGGCCCTACCATGATATCTAAAGTAATGGTGTCTAATGTGTGTTGTGGTATATCATCAAACCCTCTAATGTTCTTATATGATTTTTGCATCAACATCATATCTACACCCATGGTCTAAAAAATTTTAATATTACATATATTACGTTTGAAACCACTATCAACTATAAATCTCTTAACTACACTAGTTTTGACTTGAGCTTATATGAATAGTGGTAAATTTTGATCAATAACTATCTAAGAAGGCATATCCTCACGATCAAAAGAAATAAAATATTATATAGTTTTTAATGTGTTGACAATTGATGTAATATAAGAAGGCTCTAAATCAATGGGCACAGAAGTTTGAGTGAGTGCCTAATAAAGAATGTCCTTGAACATATTTGCTTTCTAGAGTAGTTTTAACATGGAAATCTTAGCTAGTGTGTTTCTCAACTAATCAATAATATCATATTCCCTATGTATATCTACCTATGTAGGTGGGTTGGTCCTAGGATGGCAAGGAATAGGAAGGTGTCAGGGTTCTTGACTAGGTAGGGGAGGCATGGTGGCATATCAAGTAATAGCTCTAACCACATTATCTACTAGTTGTATAGGTCTAGTATTAGTTATGGGAGGAGAGAAAAAATATTCGATAGGTCAAGGTGGTGGAGGGATAAAGGGTGTCAATTGGGCTTTCTAGTGATGGGTAGTGACTTGGGGAAGAGTAAAATATACCATCCAACATGACTCGACATGGGATAGAGGATCCAAGGGAGGTAAGGCAAGAGGTATCTTAACATGTTTAGCAATGAATTTCTTAATATCATCCCATATTATAAAAATTAAGCATGAAAGAAAAAGAATGAAGCTTTGTATTAACATATAGTAAACTCCATCATTCATATACATGATAACACTAAGTATGGATTCATTATTTACAAGAATTCATTTTAAATGAGTAAGATCTATTTTTTATTTTATTTTATTTTATGTGAAATCTGATTTATATGTAAGGTGATACCTCAAGAGTAAAGGGACCTAGTAAAATCAACTAGGGTTTGAAATAAATGAAAAACTACTATCATAAAAAAATTTAAAAAATAAATATGAAATTTTGATTTATATATGCAAAAAAATCAAAAAATTACTAGAAAAATTAGCAAGGAATTTTCCCTAGGGTTTTTTATCCGCAAATAGAGTAAATCAGGTTCACCAAATGATTTAACTTTTTTGGGAATAATGGAGTTTTAATCCTATTTTATTTAAGGGTCTGAATTAATAAATTGGTGCAAAATATAGAGGTAATTCTAGTCCTAATTTGTATAATTTATTTATCTTTTTAAAAAGACCAATAAATAAGGAAAAATATGACTTAGCTGGAAATAGGTTGAGATGGATGATATAGAGGTTGGAATTGGTTATGCAATACTGGGATAGTGTCATGAATTTAAATCTAAATTTCATTCATCAAAAGGATAGGAGCACTAAAAATAAGACAATTTGGTGTTTGGTGTTGTTCACTCCTTCTACTATTATCTAAACTAGTCATAGAGACCTAAAAAATTTTGGGTTTTTGAGTTGTTCCTATGTGAACTTGCTTGTGAAATCTTAAGTGATGATTATTGATAAATATCACTATATAGTTGATTAATATTCAAAACCCTAACCCTCCATCATGCTTGATAAAACAATTTTTGAATCATTTGTAAAAGGGGGGTTAGTGTGTAAGATGCACTAAACATGTAATCCACACCCCTTGTGTGGGCACGCTTCCTACATACCAATACTCTAAAGAGGGATCAAGCTATATGTATTTCTCCCACCTAATGTGCTTTGTGCATAGCATTATGTGGATGCAAAAATGCCAAATTAAGAGTGTTTAAGGTGGTTAGGGATTGGAATGCAGGTTTGAGTATGTTTGTAGTTATGTTAGGTGACTGTATGCAGAGGATAGGGAAATTTGTGTTAATGCTTTGTTTGTATTCTTTCTTGTTTTGTAATATTTATCACCTCCTTTTGTAAATGAGCTTTGGATAGATTTTTATAGGAAACAATCGATCATGGGTCAGATGTATTCATTCTAGGCTGATATAATGAAGGATAGGGATCAGATGAAAATGATTGTTGGGGCTCAAAGTGAAAATGGATAAGATTGCCAAAAATGGGACACCTTAGGATTTAGCGCTATAATCCAAGTATGGTGCTCCTATCTAGCTCAAGACTTAGGGGAATAAGATTGGCCTGGGAAATATAGTCTGGCTAAGGTGGAATGATCGTTCAAAAGATTTTAGATGATCGATAATGAGCAAAAATATGTCTAAAAGGGTCACAAGAGCATGAAAAAAGGAGTTATGGATAGGGTGTCACAAGCCACACTTAAAATACCAATTTGGACATTTTATATGACTACAGAAAGCATTTTTTTATGGATGTTGCAGTAATAAACACCCTAATAGGCATGTATGTAAGATGTGAAAACATACATAAGTTAGGATATAAATACATATGCATGGCTATGGAAAAGATGCTCTCAAACTCTTTGAACTGATGAAGCATTCTAAAATGTTTCCTAACCATGTAAGCTTAATTTCTATTTTATTTGCATGTCTCCATGCAAGTTTAGTGGATAAGGGCTTGAAGTATTGTAATCGCATGAGTGACTCTTATGGATTTATGTATGAGGAAGCTTGAAAAAAATTCATCAAAATGCCAATTAAACCTGCAGTGGTTGTATGGATGTGGTAGATCAAATAATAATATAAGGCTAGGAATATTTACATCAACTCTCATTTTAGAGCTAGATCCTAAAAATGATGTGCCTTAAGTTATTTTGCCAGACATTTACATAGAAGTGGGATGATGTTCAAAAGGTAAGAAGATTGATGAAAGATAGAGGAATAAAAAAGAAACCTGAATGTAGATGATGCATGCTTGTGTGTGTGTGTGTTGGGGGGGGGGGGTATGTTTAAATATTTTGATTATACTATATTATTTTATATTTTTTGGTATTTATGATCAGAAGTGAAGCTCATCTCATTAGTCATCTACAATGATCAAGCAAGTTGTGAATTGGAAAATGCAATGGTTATTGATGGACTTGTACTCTTTCTATGTTCATGTATGTAGCTAAGGTGGAGACTGAATCTAGGTAGTAGACCATTTGGTGTCTTAATATAAGCTGACAAGGCTCAAGGCTCAAACCATTGGGTAGGGTTATTAATATGACCTAGTTAAATCTCAATTATGGGGAAATTTTACACACAAGGAATCCCAATGACCCTAAATATTACACTTAATCACCATCACCCTAGCCATGGAAATAGTAAAATCCCAATAAACTCACCTAAGAGGGCACAATTTTATTATAGAGCATCCCTTTCCACAAAACTATAGTCTTAATTGTTAGTATTTATTCTAAGTAAAACATAGATGCACAGATTATATATAACTATATCTTATATTTTACAAACTTCAATATGAAATTTAAAGATGCCACCTACCTTGTAAAAGCCTCTAAATTGGAATGGCACGATCTGGAAAACTTTTGCTCAGTTTGGTCTCTCTCTCCTCCCCAATGTGCTAAACTTCTCTTCTTCTCTTTATGCTCTCCTTCTCTTCTCCCCTTTGCTTAGTATCTTCTACTCTTCTCTTATTCCTCCACATTGTTGCCACTTTCCTTTCTTTCTTGCATGATTTTCTTTCTATTTTTTCATCCAAAGCAAAAGCTAGCCGCTTTTTTAAAGCTTGCCATTTTTTAAAAGCTTACCATTATTTAATCTAATTCGCCCCAAGCAAAGACTAAAAATATTTGGTTTATGTATACTTAGTATGATGCTTTATTCATTTTTATTAACTAATTATTTGTTTTATTTCCTAATTATAAAAAACCATTAAAATATAGTTTTGTTCAATCATCATGACTTGAGGACAATATGACTAATATAAAGTCAATAATATTCTTTTAAATCCTACATGGTAAATCAATAAATATTATATCAAAATATGATATATATTATAACAATTTAATTGTTATGTCATTACTAGGTCCTATAGATTGTCTAATGTCTTTTGTTATCTATTTATATTAAGGCATTAATACCTATAATGATATTTTCAAATATCATAAAGATAACTAGATTATGTTCTCAAAATTATAAAGATATGATGGTTAGTCTAGGTACGGTAGTACCCAGATACTATTCATGTAAAATTACATTCTTGAAAAACATTAATAATCATGAATATCATAAACACACAATAATCATTATTCATCCAAATCTACTTATAACAACCACAACGCAATCACAGAAGATTAATTCTACATAATCATTAAACTGAGATAACACACAACTAACATACATAAATAATTATCTAAATGCAAACAACATCAAAAATGTACTAATGCTAACAATTCAAACTATGCATATAATGAGTGCCATCTAACGTGATGTGTGCATGGGTTTTAGTCATTCTTCTATCCTCCTCCAACACTTCCATCTATGTCACCCTCTCTAATGATGCTTTCCCTCCGTCATGCTCTGAGGGATGAATCTCTCCTGCATTAAACTCATGATAAGAAGGTAGTTAGCCCATAACATCATGATATATACCATAAAATATTTTTGTAATAACAAATCAATATGATCATAATGTAAATAATATACCATACAACTAACTCATAGCAATGCAATCATGTAATCAAGGCAACATAAAATTGTCCCATAACAACATATGAATTACATCTTACTTAAATAATAATCAAATCAAATTACCAACAATAAAAATCCATGGATAGTCAAGTAAATTTTCTTAATGAGGAATCAAGATGTGACACTAAGACTATGGCAAGTGTGTGGGGATGAATTCCATCTCATATTTCCCCCTTGAAAATAAAAATGTGGAAGTTTATTTATGGTTTCTAATCCCTAAGAATCACCCTACATGTGCAATGGGAGAGCATACACCATCGTAGCCTCGAGTGATAAACATACATCCAAAAAAAGATGCTAAATTAATTGTAATTCAGATAAACAAGCAAGTTAATTAATTAAGCCTAATTAATATGTGATAAAAAAATATTCAAAATGGTTTAAAATGCCAAATATTTGACAAACAACCTGAAAAATAAATTATTAGTAGTTTTTGATTCACATCTTTAGGGGTAAAACCTACAAATAAGTGTTACATGAAAATTTATAAGTCAAGATAATGTCATGGGTCAGATAAATAATGACATGCCTCCACAATCCAATTTCACAGCTATACAAACATGAATTTACTAAAAGACAAGGTTAGTTGAAAATAATTAGAAAATAAATTCATGACATAGAAATATAGTGTCATGGCTAATAAAATAAACTAATGGGACATAGAAACGTGATACTAAAATGCTTAGAAAACTCAAAAATAAAAAGTTTATACCTAATCAAAATTATGGCTAGAACTTACGATGTTGCATTTCCTATTGAAAATGCCATGGTTCATCAAATGTGAGTTCACACTTGGGCAATAAAATAGAACAAAGTCATGTAATACAGATATAAACTCACAATTTTGGTTAAAATCACATGTCATGAAATGCATTTTTCATGCAAATGTTATAAATAATACAAAGAGATAAAATAGTCAAATTAGTTGATATCTGGGAAGGAATGTGACTAGAAACCAAAATATTTTTAAACTGTTGGACAAAAAAAAATCCTAAAGGTTATATATAGATATCAAATGACTATTTTTCAATTATTTTAGTGTCAGATTGTAAAGCACTATCTATAAGATTATAATCCATAAATTTAATCCCATAGCACAATACAAAAGACTAAATAGATGGAGTTAAATATTTGATAGTAGATTGAAACATAAATAGATTAATGATGTGTTTGATTCGAGTAATATCATGTTTGTCAAAATTAATACCATGTTTCTATAGCCATGATTTCATTCCTACAAAAAAAAATAACTAATGAACATAAATCATGGTTATAGTTAGTAAAATAATAGATTTATAGAAACAAAGTCATGAATCATAACACATGATATCGTAAAAGGTAGACAAATAGTTAGGCAAACTATAATGGCCACTTTTAGTGGTTTAGGATGATGTCATAACGTTTAGTCCCAAATTCATCCTTCTATAAAATGATCTTGCATTTTTATAGAATGATGTCACATTGGTTGCTAGAAATGTGTAAAAATATAATTTTAGGATTTAGGCCTCAAATTTGTCTTTCAACCAGTCTTGCAAGATTAATAATAACTCAAGAACACAAAATTAAATTAGGAATCCCACTATGGTCACCATTTATGTATTAGGTAAAATTTAGAATCAAAATTCAAATACAAAATGATAATTCCAACATGCCAAATTATTGAAAATCAATCCAAATTCCAGTTAAATACTCATGATTGGGCAAGATAAGAAAAGATATCATAAAAATATAAAATGAATTACATAATTATAGCTTGCTTATGTAACTCAATCCATGTCCAAATGTAGTGATGTGCCCTAAATTGACAATTTTAATGTTGATATAAGATGTTGGATTGTTTTATGTAGATTCAAACACTTGCAACAACAATGATGCTTTGTCAATAGACAAGATTTCGCATGATATCATAATTTTTTATACTCTTTAAAAATATGGAGATGGCATGGATGAAAGGTTTTTTATATATAATTGGATGATGAATTTACAAGGAATATAAATTTCCTTGGAGAATCTTAGAGAGGAATTCTCTACAGAGTGTGGAGAATTCTAGATTCTCCTAGGAATGACTAATGACAATTAGTTGGTGATTAGGTGGGGATTAGTAAGTGCTTTGGAGGATAAAGGGGGGGTAGGTAGGTAGGTAGGTAGGATTGGAATTAAAATTTTCAAAATAATAGATAAGTGAGGATTAGTGATAAGTGGGATTATTAATAGGAGGATTAATTGACATGGGATGATATAAGGTTGATGTATGACAAGAGAAATATTAGAAATGATAGACTAGTGACTAGTAGATTAGAATATATTAATGTTAAGATGAATTAGACAAAATTAGTGTGACAAAGGAGTGAGAAAATTTAGATGTATACACTTTTCATCAGGTCCATAAGGTTTGTGACCACTGTCTATGACTTCTTGGTCTATTCTTAAAGTGATTTCTAGTGCTTCCTCTTAGGATCGATAAGGTAACTTTTGAACCTCTTCTCTAGTTTTGTGATTACGGGAATGGAGGAAGAGATCACATAACTCTCTTTGGTCCATATAAGGTGCACTAGTGGAATATTAGAGCACTTGCCACTACCTCATGATGAAGTAGGAAATAGACTCATATGATCATTTTTTATGTGTAAAAATTATTATATACTAGTGTGAAGTAATTTGTTCATGTTAAATAGTTTAACTAATTCAGTGATAAATTATTTTTAAAAATTAATATAAATATCCAAGATATTTTAGTACCAATCTATATAAATTACCTTGAGAGTTTTTGGAAAAAATGTTGTCACTAGTGCATCATAAGGGAACAACTCTTTGATTGCAATAGCATAAGCTTTAATGTCAGCATTTAGATTTCCTTCTCCCTTGTACTTAGGATATTATAAAAATGAGTGTGTTAAGATAACCACTTGATTGGCATGGTCCAAGGGTTTATTAAAACATTCAGTATGATTTCCCATTGCATTAAAATCTATATAATAATCATATGTATAACTGAGAGGAGAAGAGCTCAATATGTTGCAGGAGCAAAGCCATCGGGGGATTTATTTTGCTTGGGTTGGTGGAGGGTAATGTAGACACTCAATTCTCATCACTTTCACATTGAAATTGTAA
Source organism: Torreya grandis (assembly GCA_037957365.1). Taxonomy (NCBI): domain Eukaryota; kingdom Viridiplantae; phylum Streptophyta; class Pinopsida; order Cupressales; family Taxaceae; genus Torreya; species Torreya grandis. Next base: position 2,495,327 of record JARHVA010001439.1, on the reverse strand, counting down.
TTATAATAATTTATATTAATAACACCCAAATTAATCAACACACTTGACATGCATATTCTAAAACATATTGGTGCATCCCTGATTAGGGAAATACATTGTATGCAACCATCAACTTTGTCTAATTCACCCTGAGTCAAATTTTTGTTTTTCAAGCAATGTTCTAGAATAAATAACTACAATAAATATTCAAACTTTGATATTACATAAATCACTTAGAAGTTAATAAGGATTAATTATTCCATCAAATCAAATCAAATGGCTAAGCATAAAATCCATATAAATTGGCTAATTTATAATTATGAAATATTTAAATATTTAACAAATATATGAATTATGACATCACAAATAAATTTGTCAAGCATTAGTAATAAATATAAGTAAATATTAGGATTTGAAAGCCATGACTAATAAATGCAGATTCAAACCCCAAATATTAATGACATTTATTATCAAAATTGGACTAAATTCTGGCCACACATCTTGATCTTGATCCAATGGTTGGAATAAATATGAGAAGTATATAAATACAAAACTTGTTTGACATAATATAAATCAATATGAGAAGTCAATAAATACAAAACTTGTTTGGCATAATAGACAAGATTTTCAATGCAAACAAACTCTACATAAATCTAAAGGAAAGCTTCATCATTATTCCATTTTCTTATATTAAACCAAATCATGTGTAACCTAGGGGAGATGTTTCCTAAAATTGTGTGACATTTATGAAGACTCCATGACTATAATATTGGGCTCAATACACTATTAATCTAGCTTGGAGAATGAATCCATTTTGAAGGTATAACTTTTGTTTATGTCTTTGTATTTGTTTATATTCTCCTAGACCTTGACTAGACTAAGGGATTATGCTTGAGATGTCATATTTTTTAATTTTTTTGGTTTTGAATAATTAAAAATGAACTAACCTCTATTATAATCTTTATCTACATTTTGGCATGCCCAATGGGACTAACACACCCCATAATCCTCTTGAGAACATTCTATTACCATATAAATTTGAAAAAAAATAATTGTTGAGATTTATTTCACTTATTTTATCCTTAAAATACCATTTTTATATTTTTTATATTTTATGAATATCACTGTACATATTAGCAGGATCACTTCTTATAATTGGTAGTATCGCTATGTTAATCAACATGATTCTTTTCTATTATGTTTTCTAATTTTTTGTGTTTTTAGGAAAATGATGGATCAAGATTATTAGGAAAGTGATCCTGCTAATTGTTGAGATTTATTTCACTTATTTTATCCTAAAAATCCCATTTTTATTTTTTTTATATTTTATGGATATCACTGTACATATTAGCAGGATCACTTCTTATAATTGGTAGTATCGCTCTACTAATAAACATGATCATTTCCTACTCTATTTTTTGGTTTTATGTATTTTTAGGAAAATGATGTGATCACTTTGTTAAATGATGATATTGTGACCCAAATATGACCAAAATATTGGATTCACTCTATATAAAATACCTAACTTTTGAAGGCTCATTCTAGCTTGTTTAGACTCCATTTTTTATGTTTTTTTAAAACTGCATATATTTCTCAAGAATTTTATGAATATGTAGTTAATTTGGATTCATGTTGCATATGTTTTGCATAAAATAGAGGGTACAAGAGTGTTAATTTGTTTACTTACAAGTTGCCCATCAAAGAGAACATATTGAAAATATAACTTCTTTGCCATAGATTTTACTTGCCAAAGCCCACGTTTAAAACTTCTATCTTGTTTCTTATAGGTTACACTAGAAAAAGAAGTGAATTTATCTCCAAACAAAGCATGGTTTTTACTCACATTTAAATTTAGTACTTAAGCAAATAACCCACACTACATTTTAGTGCTCTTAAAACACTTGTTTCCTTTTCACTTACTTTATTCACATCATTTAAAATTTGCTTAAGTTTTATTTTACGTCACTTGTTTTATAGCTAGCCTATTTTTGTATGATCTTCTCTTGCCCTTTTATGGGGTCCTGAGAATTAAAAACACTTAGTTTATCATTGTATTTTTACATAAGAATATTAGATTATATTCTTCTCTTACCCATTCATGGGGTCCTAAGAACTAGAAATGATGATTCTTTCCTTTTATTTATATTACATGGGGTGATTTCATCTCCTTCCTATGAGTCCTTAGGGTGCGGTGATTGAGACTTCATTCCCTAATGCATGTACAAACCCCATGCATTCAACATGGTATATAAATAGAGGCTATATTTAGTCATTATTGGTTGAGAAATAATATTTTTAAGCATATCTATGAAGTGGAAGGGCTTTTATACTCTAATAAAAACCTTAGACTATACCCCTCAGGCTTAGATTTTATAGTACCACTTCATTAAGACCTTTACGGTTGAAGTGTGCATGAAGGGAATAGACCCTCCTATGATACTTTTTAATCTTTCCTCTTCAATGAATTTTGAGCCCCACATACCAAAAGGTATATCAAGGACCATCTTAATATATTTATAAAACTTTAGCTTAATACCATCAGCCACAAAAGAATTTTTAGTTCGAGGGAAACCAATCTCCCCCAATATTTCAAGATGTACCACTTGATAGTGAGGATTATGTGAAACCAATCTATCACCACTTCAAGTAAGTTAGTTACGTGGACTAAAATCACCTTGCACACCCATATTATCATCAAAAATAGGGTTATCTTGTGTATCTATTATTGATTTTTTGTTGTTATACCCATGTGTTATGTGTTATGTACTTCAAACCTCAAATGAATCAATGTTATTCCAACTCCAAACATTATCATTTTAAACTCACACGATAAGGTGTTATGTTGCTCATATGGAGTCACCCTTATCCCATTTTGAGCATTATGCTACCCATTTCAAGACCAAATTTAAAAACAATTCCAATTATAAGTCAATTCCAATTTCAAATCAATTCTAAGTTTAAATCAATTCCAATTTCAAGTCTATTCTAATTTCATCTTCGAATCTAATTACAATCTAAGTCCAAATTGGTCAAACACTTTTAAAAGGTCAACATTTATAAGTCAAACAAAGTTAACATTTTAAAGTAAAGTTGAAATCCAATTCTAAAAAATCCAACTGAAGCTAAATACTTCACATTAAACATTTTTTAAATCCAGATACAACTTTAAGTTGATAAATGATGAAAATTGAGTAATGATACCTACAGTGGTGCGACATTGATAACGACTCCATGACTATGATCTTAGGATCGATACACCATTAATCTATCTTGGAGAATGAATCCATTGGGAAGGTATATTTTTTTATTGTGGCAATTAAAGTTTTACATGCATTCACATCAAGTCAATTCAAAAATCTTACCTTGAATCCAAAGCAAACACCATCAAATCAGCATGTCTAAATACACTCATAGTGGGGTTTCTCATGGTCCCTATTTCGATGATGAACACTATTATGATATGCTTGGGTATCTTTGAAGTAACAAAAATGTTGATGACATGGATGGCCACTAAACCATATATGAAGAGGTGTCACCTAGTCTAAGATATAGTCAAATCTAGTATGAGAACATGCTTTTTAAAAGCAAAGATGAAACCCTTATAAGATTTTTGTAGTCTAGAGAAAAAATCCCACCTGACTTCCTTATCTACCATTTATGTAGCCTTGTCTAGAAAGGAAATATCTCTATAAGTAACCTCTAGTCAAAATTAGGGTCTTATAGACCCATAAAATTCTAGTCAAAATCAAGCCCTTATACAAAGTTCAAATCAGGTCCTTGTGTTGTATATCAAAAGAAAAGGTCAACTTTTAGACCCATCCCAACATAAACAAATCATTGATTACATGGTGTAGCAAGATAGTCATTTATTTTTTAATCAACTAGTACCTAATTTAACTACTTATCTAGCTACCACTTCACTTAACAATTCCCAATTTATGGGTTGAAATCTACCATTAGAACAAACTCAATATCCTTTAGTCTATCCTACAACTGATATAGATCTATTAGCTAATTCTTAACATCTACCTTCACTAGATCCATTGCAACAAGCCATAAATAATCCACACTATACCTTTTTTAATTATCAATAAGTCATTTATGATTCATAGTAGATTCCTTCTACTTCACAATAAACCCCAAACCATTTACAAAAATAAGTTGCTAACCCACACTCACAAGTGGTGAACAATTAACAAACATTGTCTAATTCACAGTAGGGACCTTCTCATTCATAGTAGGTTCTTATCTTTCAATAAAAAATTCCATACTAATAACATTTGCCTCTTAATCAATCATACATTCATAATCCACTTCCAAATACAAATCAACATCAATTTCCCTATAAATAATGGAATCCCAATCCAAGGGTGTACATTCCTAGTAGAATAACTAATAGGGTACACATTCAGACACATTCTAATTCAAGTCCACTTGTTTAACCAAACCAAGGCAATCAACCATTTAATACCCAACAAAATGCTCCTACCCTTCAAGACTTGCAAGAAGTGAAAATTTTAATTATAGAATTCCAAGAATTAAATCAAGGTAAAAAGGAAAAATGATGAGATATTCCCACATCCATTTGACATGAATTTCCTTCAAGTACAATTCCCATCTCACTTTGAGATGCCTAAATTTGATAAATACAAAGGGAAAGGTGATAAAATAGAGCATCTATAAGCATTCTTTATTGCATGCCAAGAAGTATCTTACATTAATATCTACTTGCTTTACTTGTTTCCATGTAGTTTGGATGGACAAGCCTTGTATTGGTTCCTTCATTTTCCAAAAGGATCAATCACAACTTTTGACAACCTATCAAAAAAAATTGTCAAGCACTTCTCATATAACATGGAACATTAATTAACCATGGTTTATTTTTGTAGTGCCAAACATAGTGGTGGAGAAAGCTTTTCTATATTTCTATAATGATAAAGAGTTTTGGTAAATTGATTTCTACTTGCCTTTCCAGACAAGCAATTAGCAAGCATATTTACTACTAATATTTATGGCCTTTACTGCATATTTATAAGTAATTATCATTTTCAAATTTAATGTGCTACCACATTTGAAGAGATTATTGAAAAAGGTGTGAAATTTGAGAAGGCTCTTATTAACAAGGGCATGATTAATATTTATTATTAAAATCTAGCTCCAAATTTGGCACAAGCCCAAACCAGTACATCTGAGAAGCCAAAAATATTCAATAAAAACAAGCATATTATAGGTGATGGAGTTATTAAATCCAAACACATGCAAATAGTGCAACCATCACCTATCTAGAATACTCCACCTACCCTATCACTTACAAAACAAAGTACACATCCACTAAGGAATCAATATCAATGAAGATTCTTCACTAGACTTGGTGAGCCTATTGAGATAGTATTTCAAAAATTAGTTGTACCAAACATGGTTATTTGTCTAATTCCAAATACTTTTAAAGAATATCAACCAAAGCCTTATTGGTATAAATACAATGAATATTATTATTATAATCATGTCAAAGGCCATGTAATCTACCAATGTCTGTAGTTTAGGCACTTCATTCAAGATTTACTTGAGCAAGATGAAATTGAGCTAGTTAGTGGTGCTTCCACTTCCAATCAGAATCTAGGTATATATAAATATTACTTTCCAAAAAACAACTCAAATAATCAACATAATTAGAATCAACATCAAATTCAAAATCATAATCAAAATTAGAACCAATAGCACAATAATCATAACCAAAGTCAAGATTCTTAATCTAACTAGATTATATATCATCCTATCCCACATGACTATAAAATTTTATAGGTCATGTTACAATAAATCATGTGGCCACCATTAGAATCAATCCACATCCTAATAACCCTATTCTGACACAAGTTGCATTGATACAACTCATCATGCATATGTTATCCTTCTTGGCCCTACATTTAATCCTTTTAATTCTAATAATCCTATTCAAGCTCGAGATTACACTGTCACAACTTGACATCCATGGGTTACCCTCCAAGGTCCTCCATCACCTTCCAATAATAGTCCAGTTCAAGACACATTGCCTTCAAAATCTTAACCATCTCTTTCCATTGGCAAATAATATGTCCTTGTCGAATAATTAAATAAAACACTAGTGCATATTATATTTTAAACCTATTGCATACGTCTTAAGTTCATAAGGAAATATTTTATGAGATTTTATGCCAATATAAGGTTTCTAATGAAAATGATCCTACTCAATTCCAAGTGTTTGTCCGGCATTTTTCCCTAGGGTAGTAGCTTTCATTTAATCAAACTGATATGTTATCCCTTGGTCCATTGCATAACAAACCTCTCTATATTAGATCAGTAATTTATTTCCATAAAATCAAGTGAGTGATCATAAATAATGGTTCAAGTTTGAATATTGATTCATAAAAATTAATTAAATATATATCATATACATCAATAGTTTTCTAACCAAACACAATTACTATCAAAGCATATGATAATTAAGAGTGGGAATTTAAAGGCACCATTTTTTTGCCATCAGTATTGGACCTATCACCCATACTACACTTTATCATTTCTTTGATATTGAAATATCATATAATCTACTCCTTGGGTGCCTTTGGATCCATAAATTCAAATCCATTCCTTCCACTTTGCATCAATGCATAAAGTTCCCTGATTTTGGAATGGAGGTTACTATTCCTAATGATTTACAACCATACTAATTTTGTAAACATATGGAATCTAAATATGGGAATTATAATTATTGTCTTACCTCAGAGCATATATTCAAAAAAGATAAGAATGTAGTACCTAAATATCCTAAGTCTAATTACATTATTCCAAATACATTAGCTTCCACATCTTATTCCCTACCTCCTCAAATTTTGTCTCATTTTACCATTGAAGATAAGATTATTGGCACATATAGCATCCATGATTATTTCCATATTACTAAATTACCAAATTCTCCCAAATCCCATGGTAGACCCAACATTACCACATCCCCTTGCAGACCCAATATAAAGTGGCATAAAAAGCTAATTCTCATCTCAAGGGACCCATTACTTTTGTTAAATATAGTTTGTCACATCAAGATCAAATCAACAATTCAATGGATTCTTGATTATATAATGATGATTTTGCCTCATGTTTTCAAAACATTAAGTATCATGTTCCTAATAAAATTATGAGTCATAAAAATTACAAAGGTAAAAGTTTGGGGCCAAGGTAACAAGGTTCTATTGAACCCGTTTCTCTAACAAAACATAAAGGAACTTGAGGTAGTGACTACACACTACATGGGGGTGACCCCTTTGATCTTGAGAGTGACACAACTTTGAATACTAATGAATATGTTTTCAATAATGATGTAGAGCCCCATTATAGTATTTACGAGGAGTTAGTTAATACAAACATCTTCATTTACACTTCTACCAATACCATTATACCCTTTACAACCAATTCCCCTATTACCCTTCATTACCCCCAATTACTTGACAAGGACTAGAAAAATCATATTATATAATTGATGGATTTTTTGAGTGATGAAGTAATTTTAGAAGTAATGGGCCTCAAACATAGAATTCTATAGAGTGATCACACGTAAGCACATAGAATCACATAAGTCCCTATGACCTACATTGGGGAGTAGTTGAACTTCCTCAGTCAATAATACAATCAAACATTGAGGTATACTAGTGAAAACCTTTTTGAGGCATTTTTAGACCAAAATAAAATTAAAGACAAAGATGTATAATTTGGTGAAAACCTCTCTGAGGTGTTAATCGATGGGTAAGTTTTCTCTCTTCAGTAGGAAGTGTAGAGCCCTAAGAGTCCATGATTTCATTTCAATATAAGTACCACTCCCTTTGAGGAGAAAACATTTGAAGATTTCATACATGGTTTTTTCCACAAAAATTTTTAGGTTAGATATTTATTCCATAGGTTGTATTCAAATTATTATTACATCAGTGAGCTTGATAAACCAATTGAGTTGTAATTAGATAAAGAACATCAATTCCCATTAATTCCTATTATATTAAAGGATGCTTCCACACCACTTGTGTAAGACACCTTTTGGCATTATAGATGATACTAAAAAGGTCAAATAAGGATTAGAGAAATTAGTGGGGGCAAGATTCCATTGACCCATTGACTAGATTTTTATCATTATTCTTATCAGAAAGAAACATTACAATAAAATATTCAACACTTGACCATTCATGGTAGTGCTCACTTAATTATTAATTAGGTTATAAGTTTGCATCACCCAAGAGATGAAAAGTTCATGCCTTACCATAAAGGCATGTTTGATATTCTTAAACAAAAATTTGAATGCATCTAGTTTGAACAAATACCATGGGCCAATAATATATTAGTTGAAGTTGTGGAATCCCTTGGCTCATGGATGCACATATCTCCTAATTGATTGTATTACACTTTATTCTACCAATTTACAATAATTTCAAATCAAATATGGTATGTGATATTGCTAGTCCAAATTCCCCTTGATACCTAGATAAATACACTTGCCTCAAAAAATCCTACCATTATTATTGCATTATCCTGTGATCAACAATAATCTTTCACCCCTACCACATTCAATTACACTTTACTCAGTGGTACGCTCTATTATATAGGCTATACTCTAATCCTATAATCTTGATCTATAGGTAATAAGTTGGAACATAGTTATATGGGTGTGTGGATTTGGAAAACATAAGGTAATGTGGTGGTAAATAGTTAAAAATAGGCATGCTAGTTAGTAGGTGATTGGGTATATCATATGATTGAGGAGCATTGGCAACCACATAGTTAGGTGGAACATAAGGGGTGATGTACCAACATGTGTATAGTTTGAAGGGACTAAATAAGGTATTGTGTTGGTATCCATACTATTAGGAGTGATATATGAGGGAGGTTCACTAACAAGGGTGTAATTGGGAGGAGTGTAAAGTGGAGGTGTTATGGCAGCCATATTGTTGGGATTATTGTATGAGAGAAAACCTCCCTAAATTTGGTAATATGGAGAGTTGTTTATAAGTTGATGATTATGATTTAGACTAGGCTCATATGGGATTGATAAAATTTTGGTGTAAGGAGTATGGATTTGATTATTAATGTTTATCACAAATCCTTGATTTAATAGACATGTTTAAAAGGAAGCTGAGTTGCTTTCTAGGTCTTGAATCTATCCCACTAAGTGGGAGATGAAATCATTAAAATCAGTAGTAGGGATTGATTTGATCACCTTCCTTATAGAAGGTTTAGAAGGAAGGGGACAATAGCCTAAACTAAATTGATACATATTTGGTTATTCATGAAAAATCACATTAGATTGTTTTATAGGTTTATATTAGAAGGATTTGATCTAGGAGGAAGGGGAGGAAACTACATTATAGCTAATCCCTCTTCTATCATTTAAATCATTTTATTATACTGATAAAACCTTACGATTCTCTAAAGATTAGGGGTTTACAACTAACATGAGGTTTATTTAAAATATGTGAATACATACCACCTCCACTAATTTAATTCATTTCATTTGATTCATGATAATAATTGTAAGTGGTTGAGGAGTCTCATCTTCAAACACCACATTAGATTTGGTGTGTGGGATGAAGGAAGAAGATTTGTAGGTAGGAGATGGATTGTCAATCCTTCAATTATTTGGATCATCAAAATTATCCCAACAAAATTTGTTTCTAAATGCGTATAGGTCTAAGGGCATGGAAAAAATCCTCACCACACATATTTGAGGGTATATGGACACACACATGATAAATGTAGGAGGAGAAATACTAATGAAATAAATAAAAATAAAGTGAAAATGCAATAAGATAAACCTTTCATGTCTTTTTCATTATATTTGTATGCATGGAAAGTGACACGCTAGCCTTATGCACTCAACTTCCTAGGGTCATGTTGAGATAACCAGAAAGGAATAATAGGCAAAGTAAATAGTGATCTAGTTGAATATGTTAAGCTCAATGATAGGGATGAACTTATTGAATTGGTTGATCTACCTTGTTGGGATTATAAACTATACATCTTAATCGATGCTCTTTTCTATAACAATATCATTTTATTTCTTTGTAGTGTTTGTTTAGGGTAATGTTATCCAGTATATATGATAAAAAGGGATGAATCTAGACCCAAGTATGAAGAGTCAAATCAAATATAGAGGTTTGATTTTTGGAGGGTTAAGTAATGTATTTTTTTTGCTAGTTGTGATTATGACAGTGGGGTTTGTTCATCTAAAGTATAAAAATATTTGATTATCAAATGTGGGAGTGGATTTGAGTGAAATACTTCTAGATCAAGCTCAGATTTGATGTTGATTTGTATGTTTTCCACTAACATGAGAGTGGATACACGTGGTAATAATTATATCTTGTGTGGATGCACTTTTTATAAGAGCATCATCCAAGGATGTCAGAATGGATGTGTCAAGAAATGTTTGAACTATAAGTCGATCTTGATTTTAATTTTTTAAAGTGTTTTCACTAATTAATTTTTAGTGAAATATTTCAACAAAAACCTAAAATATATTTTCCATGAAAGTAAAGAAGTAATTTGTAAATGACAAAAAAATTGTTAGGAAAATAGTGTTCCATGATAGAAATATTGAATAGGTATGAGTAATAATAATACTAATACATGCTTATGTATTAGATGCACGTGAGTTGTAACTATAATTCACCTATCTAGTATTTAGGAGTGTTTCTAGGTTTGTTGAGTAAGACTAGGGATATATGAGATTAGGGGAGATATTTAAGGGATAGAAGTTTGATATTGACTCTTTGTAGGAATATATCTCACTATTTATATGTAAATCCTATCATATTATATAACCTCTCAAATGCATTGAATTAAATAATGAAGAATATTATTAGTTGAATTATTTTTTATGTAGTCCTATTATTGTGTGGCAAGTTTTAATAACCTATACCAAAAATATCACCTAGTACTAGAATATTTTTTTGGTCTAAGATGGGAGAATAAAATGGTTAGGAACAACTCTATACTTTGTTGCTTCAATTTTTGAAAATTTATACTTATATTAAAATTTTATGTTAGTTATTTGTCAATTTTTTAGGTAGCTTTCTTCACAAGTCTTTTTATACAGGCTTGTACTTAGACCTTTGAGAGTTTAGATTTGGTATGATAAAGCACTCATGTTGAGTGGATGGTTGTTGAAATATATTTCATGATTGTTAGTGTTTGAAAATAATTCCATAAGCATTTAATAATATATTGTACATATGTTGATAGATTTAGTTTATTACTAATCAACATAATATTTTTCAAATGCGTATGCACTTTGGAGTTTTGAATTTTTTCTTGTGCAAACTTTTATTGAAATATATGTAAGGTGCAACTTATAAAACATTGAAAGGAGTAACATGAGTGCTTGAGTAACACATCATCTATGATCTGACATTTTAAAAAAAAATCTCTATGCTACACTCATGATCTAAATTTTATTTGATAAGGATTTGACATTGTTATTTTCATGCCTGTGTTAAGCAACCTTCATATGAATTCAATTGTTTAAAAGTTAGATTTATGCAATTTGAATATATCTCATCATTTATTGAAGATTTGAGAGTCCATACTCAATGAATATCATTCACTTGAGCCCAAACAAAATTAAATCACTATAGTGATGTGAATGAAATGTGTATCATGAGTGAGTGGCATTTAGATTAAAATATGCCTCTTTTATTAGTATTCTGCATCGCCTTTGATTCAATTATTTCATGCATCTTCTACCACCTTGAGCATTTGAATTCTCATACAATCCCTATACAACATATGAAATTCATTCTTATTTATTAAAATAATTATAATAGAGTAGAGTTGTTAATTTAAATAAAGTCTGTTAAGTTTCATTTAGTATTTAGTTGTTTTTTTCTAAGTTGGCATGTATAAGCTCTTTTTATATCATCTTTTTTGTTTAGTTTTTAATAGTATAGGTATCAATTCTTTTAGTTCAAAAGGTTAATATTTTTAGTTAATGTAAGGGTTATGTAGTCTAATGTTTATTAATAGACACATTTGTAATAATTGATATATTTATAATTCATTTAGTTTACAATTTTGAGTATTTAGAGTCTATATTTGTTAAGTCAAGTGCCAGATTTTTAGTAATGTTATAAAGTCAAAGTGTCAATTTTTTTTGCCTCAATTGTAATTGGATGCACTATTGCTTTTATGTGATATCCATGTTGTGGAGTGGGGGAATTCTAAAATTGAGTCTCAGTTTCAAAATTTCCAAGTAAGTAGCATCATACAAAAGGATTGAGGTAATAGAGGAAGGAGGGAAAATAACATCCTCTCGTCAATCACTAGCGATAGTGTCATGAAATTGCATTAGTGGAACCAATATGTGCTGAATTTCCTAAAGGCAAGGATGATTCTCCGTGGTAATGAATATAATATATGATGTATAAAATTGAGTGGCATGCAGAGGCTACATAAGAGATAGATGAGGACTTAGTCATCATTTTTTTTATTTTCAATTTTTTTTGGCAATTCAAAGTTTTATTATTTTTTGTTGTGTTCTAAATAAACCTATGGTGTAACATTGGGGGAAAGAGATGCATGTTCAAATATTATGAATCTTGGGGGATAGGAGAAGATTCCAAGTTACCTCAATATGGATTATTGTCTAGTAGTGCAAGTGCTTAATGAAACTAAAGTAGATTCAAATTTTGAGGATCAATCAATCACCTTTAGGAATTCTTCTCATAGGGTATATAGAATCTAGGGGTCGTGAACCTCAAATTTGGATGTAGCATCCTTTCAAGGGTTACAATACAACTTGATGGAGTGTAATTGTTGTAAGCACTATTTTCAAAGAGTAACATTTCTAGGATATATTTATCTTCACCCACATTCACACTAGGGGGAATGTTAGGAAATTAGTGTTCCATAATAGAAATATTGAATAAGTGTGAGCAAGAATAATAATAATACATTCTTATGTATTATATGTACATGAGTTGTAACTAAAACTCACCTCTTTAGTCTTTAGGAGTGTTTCTAGATTTGTCAAGTAAGACTAGGGATATAAGAGATTATGGAAAATATGTGAGGGATACAAGATTGGTATTGAATCCTCCTTTGTAGGAGCTTAGCACACTATTTATATGTAACTTCTTTCATATTATAGAATGTACCAAATGAAAGGAATTGAATAATGAAGAATATTTTTAGTGTGTATTAAATTTTTGTTTAGTCATATTATTTTATGTGGTAAGATTTGATAACCTATACCAAAATTATCAAAAATAACTAAACTAGTATCTGCTAATGAACTAAAAGAAAGTGTGATGCTGAAATAATCGAATTAACTTCTTTCTATTTTACTTTTTCAATGATTCACTAATATAAAAAAATCTAACTAAATGTTGAAAATGTTCAATTAAAATATTTTTATATTTTTTAGTTTGATTTATGCATGCCAATGAAATGATCTAAATGCTAAAAATGAACATCTGGAAATGAATTTTGTTCTTTTTAATGTGTTGTAAATTAATATGTAACTAAACATAAGCTAATTAAATGCTAACATGTTTTTGTAATTTTAATATATTAATGATTACAAGCTAAAAATGAATTGATTTTGAAATGAATGGGAAACGAAATTTATTTTAATGATTTTATGATTTGCTATGAAAATGATAATAAAAGATAAATAATTAAATATTATTTTGTTTCAAGGTTTGAATGTATACATTCTAAATATGAAATGAGTGAAGCACACAAAGTTAAATGAAAATTGAACCATTGGTTGTAAAAATGATCAAAATTAAAGGTAACCCTATCATAATTTGACTGGTATAAAATTAGGTCAAAGATTAAACATAATAAATGCAATGTGTTTTTTGGAAATATAAATAAAATATATAATTTATCGTGCGAATTAAAAGTCAAGGGAAAACAAGTGAAGAGAAATGGCATGTAAATAATGGGTTGTTTTAGGTAAGTATTTTATGGATATAGAAATAATAAAAATTAGATATTTGAGTTTATGGGGGTTAAAACAAATAAAAAATTGCTTACAATTGAAAGTAGGAAATAAATGACACTCGGGAAGGTTCAGAATGAATGAGGACTTAACAATAATTTTTTTATAAGGAAATAATTAATTATTCATGGATAGATATAAGGAAATGGAAATCATAAAATAAGCACAAAGGATATATAAGTTTGAATAAATGTAAACATAAATAATACATTCAGACATAAATGGATTAACTATTCATAGGTTTATAGGTTTATGTGGGATGAAGAATTAGGAATGTATATTATACATAAATCTTCACCAAAACTTCTACAATCTATTGATTTGGTAGAGGGTAATCCAATTTAGAGTTTTATTTATTGCTAAAATTCACATAAATGAAATGCACATGAAAGATATTTCCCCACCTTTTTTGTATGCTTATGATTTACTAACAAGATTTTAACAGAGAAATATGATTTAAGAAAAACAACAAGAAACCTAAAATAAATAAACTTCCAACATCTAAAGTGTAGATGAAAAGTTGAAAGTATGTTATAGGATATTGATCATTAGGATATACCTCCATGAAGTAACTCAATTTTGTCCAAGGATTTATTTACCAACAAAAAGGATTTAGGATAATGAAACTAAAAGTAAAGTGTGAAGGAAAAATCCAATAATGTTGTGGACAGACCTCATAAATGATAGATTGCAGTTTGTTTGAATCTTCAACTCAAAATGCAAATAGGGTGAAAGGAAGATTGTAATAGACATGTGGGTGATTTTTTAAGAAAATATTATATTTTAGACTGTATATTATAAAAAAAATCTATATTTTCCAATAAATTCTAATTCTTCAATCTTCCCATCCAAGTTTCATCATAAATCGGCTTATTTGTAAATAATGGGATAATTGGGATAATTAGGAGTTAACTAAGGTTGATTGGGAATTAATTGGGTTGATTGGGAGTTAACTAGGATGAAAAATCTGAGGAGAAACAAATAAGCAAAAACATTGTAAAACCAATGTGTTCTAGCTTACATGCATAGTCCTAACAAAGGTGATGAAACCATGACATTTTTTCATGCACTAGTTTGGAAGGTTTGGAGTTGTATTTGGAAAATTTAACACTCAAGGAAGGTTTGTAAAGTAGAAAAAGGGGGAAATGAGAATGGAGATGGATATGAGAATGTTATTAATTTTTGGAGGTCTTGGCATCATCATCATTTTAAAAAATGTGACACCATATAAAATTTGGGTGCATTTAACTACTATGGATATGAAATATACACAAAGTACATATGATAATGTTGAATATGATGATGATGCTAGATATTTAATAGTGCATGACCACTTCTCTTATTCTGATGCTAATATATATGTTATTCATTTCCCATGACATGTGATGTGAATTCACACCAATCAATAGAGGACCTGTATGTGAGATTCCCATTGATGGGATAATTTGTTAGTAGGAACATATGTCAATTCAAAAATACAAAAAAAATCAACAATGAGGACATACACATGACATGATTTGATAGTTTAAATGATCGATTGATATTATTTATCATATACATAGTGAAGTAGATATATATTCTATATGCATATGATTTTCATGGTATATATGAGTGGGATGTAGGACATAAAAGTTACATATTATACATAGACATATAGATGTGGGACATTCCTTACATCCAATGGCTACCTTTCTACATTAGCCAATGACATATTTGCATATGTTTCAAGTTGTATCTTTCTATATTGATCCATTTATCATAGTAGAATGTAAATGGATTAATCTTGCATGTAGTTTTTAGGGTGTTATTCCATATGGATATTGTGATTTTATATATTTTATGATGACATTGATTGATTATGTGGACTAACATTATTTAATCTAGGTGTGCTTGATGTTGTTGATTATTATATTACACAATCATTTCTATGTGATATTTTATATGGTTCTATGAGTGAATTTATTGTGTTTTGTCACATTGTGCATTATTAATGTTGAGGATCCTATAGTACATGATAGGGAAATGTCATGTCTACCTTGGGTCAAAGTAAAGGCAGGATCATGTCATGTCATGAATGTGTATGTGCTTCATGATCATGATATTGTGTGTATATGTGTATGTGTATTTACATTATTATTGAGCTTGGTTACATGATTTATATCATGCATTCCTCTATTGTGTGTGATTTGACAATGTTTATCATCCATCTTCTATATTAATTAAAATTATAGGCCTAATTAACATATCTATTTGACATGATACTTATAAGCCATTTTCTTTGGATTACATGTTTCATACATGCTTTAATGATTGAATATTAATATGATTACAATATACTCATGTTTTTATACATAAAATCACACACACACACCATGATGTACACAATTATTTATTTTTAAATGAGTGGTTTGTAACCTTCATCCCTCACTTCAAAAGGGAGGCATATAGTGGGCTTGTCTTAGATATTAAATCTATGACAAATAGATAGATTATGTTTTGGGATAGATTATGTCATATATGTAGAACAAATTGAGAAAATTTATACATATATGAGGCATATGTGGTGAATTATACATAATTATGAGGAAAGTTTGGCATATTCTATGACATTCTAATGTAGATTTTATGGTTCACATTGAGCATATTTTATCATATTTATTATATTGAGCATATTGAAACAAAGATTATGGAATTATATATCACTTTGAGGTACAACTGGATCATATTTGGGGCATGAATGTTGTTCACACAAATTATTTTTATTTCTATATTAAGGATTGATGGTATTACGTAAGTACTTTGGGTCTAAAATCCATCAATAATAGTTGATTTAGAGTTACAATTCACATAAAAACCTATTTACAAGCTCCACCTTGACATACAAACTAGTAGTGGTGTTCCACATAAGACTTTTATGATATTTGAATTAGTTTGATCAAGGATTTTTTACCATTCAACTTATAACAAACAGTCAATTAATAGTGTTCTATAGCCCTTGAGGATATTTTAAAAATTCAAAATTTTTCCTTAGGTTGACCTAGACATATTTTCTATGTCAATTATGGGAGGAATATCAAAAAGTCATCTATAATAAAAAAATCAATCTTAAGGCCATATATATTTAGCACTTAGCTTGACAAGTCCTCAAAAGCTTGAGAAATTCATTGGTACTCTCTTGAGACACTACCAAAAAGCATACACATATGAAACCCCTTCAAAGTAAAAACCCTAAAGCAAAGTCTGAATATAAATAAAAAGTCAAAGTTTCATGTTGTCATGTGTTAAAATCCAAAGCATCACATTGCATACTAAGGGACCATGATTGAGAACTCACATACTTATGTGAGATAAATACATGTAGTTTGAGCCCTCCTTTGGAGTATTAGAACATAGGAAACACTCAATTACTTAGTACTGGTTGGGGATATAAAAACCCATATTTATAACTCTTTTTTCCAAATCAATCTTATGTTGAAAGTTAAGCAAGGGATTCAAGGCACATAGAAGCAAAATGAAAATATGTGCATGGGACCAAGGATAAATATAAATCTATAAATAATCTACAATGTTAGGTGTAATGATATGTGGCACAACAAACAAGCACAACCAACTTGGTATTACTAGTAGGCATAAGAAATTACTAGTTGATACAAGTGTATGAGCTTTGCCGGCAATGTCTACACATGTTTTTACATTTTATTTCCTGATTAAAGTAGTTACAAAGCTAATACAGAGTCATTTTGAGGACTTAAATGCAAATAAAAATCAATATAAATAAAAAATTATCCAAGTGCCTTTCTTCTTTCTTTGCTCGGTCAATTTTAAAAATACTAAGGGTTATATCAATCTCTATTTTACATTCAAATTTTTATAATAAATGCCCTATTTTACATTATCTGAATTTCAATAGTTTTATCTTATTTATATCACACTAATTAAGATAGATAGAAAAATTTATAGGGGGAAAGATCCACTTGGCAAAATATGTAGTAAAATGCATGTTATATAAAAAATGACCTAATTCTAATGGTAGAAACAAGCCAATATATAAGAGACCACCTACATACATTAGAGATATTTTATAATGAGGTAGGAATGAAAATGAATATTGGAAAAATTAAAAATATGATTTTATCACGAAAAAGGAATAAGTATCTTAACTATCGATTCAAAGAAGATACTCTTGAAGTATTATCAGAATACATGTATCTTGGCTTAGATTTCTATAAGAAACTCAATTAGGATACATTTATGATGAAATCATACAAGGTAGATGCAAAGCTATTTATGCACTTCAAAATATATGTAAGAATGATTAATATGGGATTATAAGGCTACAATTCTCCTATTTGGGTGACTTGTTATCTTGGCGATATTATATGGGTGTGAAATATGGCCTAGTGGAATGTTGAGTTTTAAATGAAGACAAATAGAAATGATGCAAAAACATTAATCATAAAAAAAATTATAATTAAGGCTACACTTCCCTATGAAATAATTATGATAGAAATAGGAACTTATCCATTAGAGGCAACTAATATGACCAAGTTACTATGTTACTTCAAAAAATAAAAAACATGAAGGCCAACAGGTGGTTGAGGGCCATAAGAGAAGAAGAGTTGCATAGAACAAAGATCATATGGATGAAAGATAACCAAAAGTGGATGAGTAGATGAGATATTAATATAGTTTAATTCCCAAACCTTAAAAATATATATTAAATATTATGTGAATGAAAGGATTAGGATAATCATGTGGAGGAATAAAATTAGTTGGAAATGAAAACATTATACTATTATAAACACCTAAATTTAGTATGAGACACTCAACAACATCAAATTTGTCACATTTTGACATATTGAGACTCTTGCGTACACATTTAACTCTTGTACACCTTTAGATTATCTATATGTGCACTTGATGTCTTAACTAACCCAATTTACCAATACACACACACACACACACACACACACTCCAGAATCTTAAGCAGACTATATCCATATCCCAAATCATTGATTTTCACTCATAAGATAGTATCAAATAATATTATATAATTGTATTTTTTTTAGGTGTCTGCCTTTATTAGTAGTGTTAAGCAACCATCTATGACTACTTTTAAAAGTGGGATGTCTCCAATAGGTCAGCCTAAACACATTTAATGGGTCAATCATGGTAGGAAATATCAAATAGTCATCTATAAATACAAATCAAGCCTTACATCATACTAATTAGATCACTACATGGAAATCACATTGAAAAATCAATTAACATCATATTGAAACCTTTCTGTAAAATCATACACATTTGAAAACCCCTTAAAATATTAACCCTAAATCCAAGTTTGAATATAAAATTCACATCCAAGTTGCATGTTGTCAAGTATCAAAATCCAAATATGCATTCTATTATGACCACAATGGAACACATACACAACTAAGTGAGAGAAATACATGTAGTTTGAGCCCTTTTAAGAGTATTAAAATGCATGTAACTCTTAATCACTTAGTAGGGAATGATTAGGGATGTACAACTAATATTTCTAACCCCTTTTTCAAGGGTCATCTTATGTTGAAAGTGTGATTAAGGTTTCAAAGCAAGGATAAGAAAGAAAAGGATTAGTGCATAGGATCAAGGGTGAGTACACACATAGATGAAATTTATATGTGTATGTGTAATTATTTGAGGCAACACAAACTTGCATAGTCAATAGGGACAATATTAATAGAGCCTAGAAATTACTAGTTGCCTCATTATTTTGAGCTTTACAAAAAACATCCATGAGGTTTTGAGCTTCTATTTCCTAATATGAGTGGTTAAAAAGCAGACATACAACATTTTTAAGGACTATTACTTATATATTGAGTAAAATAAATAAATAATTACCTAAGTGCATCTCTTCCCTCTTGCTTTGTTAATTTTAAATATAGTAAGTGCAATATCAATCTATCCTTTTACATTTAGATTTGTCTAATTATTTCCCTATTTTTACATAATATTTATATTGATAGTTTGATAATATTTAGATTAATTTAATCAAAATAAAATAAAATATTTTGGGAAACCCAATCATTGATTTGAGCATGGCAAACTCTGGGTCTTTTTTCTTTAGGGTTTAATCTTTCTTTGTTAAAGTTTTAAATTTTTTCTACATTAGGGTTTATGTTTTCAAAATGATTTATAATTTTAATTTATTTTTACATAATCATAATTAAATATATAATTAATGTGAATACTCATAAAGGAAATGACTATACTGATTTTCATGATCAATTTGATGATATAGATCAACATGAGCGTACTAAATATCTTAAAATGAATCCACACATGATCAATGCATTGTTACATGTAACTAGAGATGAAAAAAAATTATTGCTAAGAAACATACATTTGAGGAATGAAATTTTGATTTTTTAAATGATACTAATCCACTTTTTAGAGGCATAGATTCTACAATAAGTTTTTAGGGCATTACTCCTACTGCTACTATTCATGTGTATGCATCTATGGTGACATAAATGATTTCCACACATGTTGTGTAGGAAATATAAATTAATCTTTAGAGTTATATGTCTACTCATATGCAACATACTTTTGTGCTTCCTAGGCTAGCTACTCATGTGACATCATCTATTGTTAAATATTCTCTTGTGCCTATTAATAAAGAGCTTATAAAAACTCTTCTAGATCTTCCAACTAAGGTTTCCCAACTAGATTAGGGTTATTAAAGAGTGGATTATTCCAAAAATATCAAGTATTATTACACAACCCTTTGGCCCTAAAGATTTCTACTTCTCTTTTCCCTAAAGGATTCAATGCACCTAAGCTTGCACCTTATGATGATAAAGGTGATATAGAACAACATCAGAGAGCCTTCCATGTGACATGCTTAAATTATTCCCCTAATGATAAGTTATTAACCAATATTTTTAATTGGACCCTTAGTTAATATGCCTTGTGATGGTTTTATGATCTTATTTTCCAATCAATACATATTTTTAATCCTTTTGCTAATTAATTTTTATCTAACTTTTATATCAATGTAACTGAGAAAGTCTCATATGCTAAAATTACAAACCTAAAACAAGGATATAATGTTCCCATTAGTAATTATGTGCTTAATAATAAGACTATTCTCTCCAAAATAGCAACTTACAAGACATATTCAATAAAATATTACTTATTCCTATTTATGAGCCTATTATATTCAAGTGTTACTTGAAGAAGGTGTGTTGGAGTGAATAGTGGAGCCATTAATAGACTAGTAATTACATTTAGAAGAGTGAAAACTTGGTGAAATACATTCATTTCATCCCTTAAAATGTTGAAAACCCAATAACAAACAAAAGACCATGATAGTATCTTACAAACAATGCTTGATAAGATTTTTTTTGCCAAATTAGACTCACACGTGTCAAGTGTGTCTTAGAGAAGCACATTAAATGTATTTGTGGACCCTACACATCTCCTTAAATTTCTCTTATGAATTCAACTTTCTTGAAACTATCATTCCAAGGAGAAAAATGAGCCTATGGGGTTTGTAAGCAACGTTAGACCACCCTAGAGTATTATAAATTATTCATAAAGGAGAGGGGATGGATCTATAAACCAATGCCACAAAATTGAAGGTGTTTGTGACACCTAACATTTCCCAAGATCTCAGCCTCCAACTTTCTCTCTCATAGTCATACTATGCACATGAAATTTGCCTTTGTGAGTTTGCCAAGAGAATGATGGAGGAAAGGAAGATTTTTTTAATATTTATGAGACTTGTACCTATACTAAAAACATGGATTTGACCTGTGGGAGTTGAAAAGACACTTTTGAAACTATTTTCACTTGAAGATGAGCTTCAATGTCGTATAAGTGACTTATAACTACCTGTTTGGAGTTAGAACTGAAGTAACGGACATGTTCTAACATGGATAATATTACAATACATTTATATTAACAACATGCACATTATAACTAATTTTAAAAGGCTTTTACTTTTTAAAATTACGTGTAATTCCTCAAATTTAGCCTAGAAAGTGAACTAAATGACTTTAGAGTGTATTGATAAATATAAAAGAAACTAATGTATATTTGATGGTCTCATAAAGTGAACATAGATTTTTTAAATACCACCTTTGACTTCAAATAATATCTTCACTATTGACCTTAATGAATCATACAAGAGTGAGGCTTTGAGAAGACTCATATTGGCCACAATGGAAACCTTAACATTCTCAAAAACATTAAAATATGCTAAATTACCTTAATTTGCTCA
The DNA here is from genome assembly GCA_037957365.1 of Torreya grandis. Classification (NCBI taxonomy): domain Eukaryota; kingdom Viridiplantae; phylum Streptophyta; class Pinopsida; order Cupressales; family Taxaceae; genus Torreya; species Torreya grandis. Next base: position 2,473,065 of record JARHVA010001439.1, on the reverse strand, counting down.
AGCAAGGCTTAAGACTCATTAACAAGGTTAAAAATCAAGTTTAAAAATATATGGGTTGACCCCATTTGGCTTAGGAGTAAACATTGGTCAATAATTTGATAATGCACAGGGGTAGCATGCTTATTTTACTTACTAGACCAGTTGCCTAGTCCATCTATTGGGTAATGGAGTCACTTGCACTCAAATATAGACTCGATCAGACCTTTACCAAGACAAAAAAAACTAACTTGAACTCCAAACACACACAAAACAAGTACAACAAACAAATCAAAGGAAACAAGACACACATATGCTAGCTAAGCACTTATGAAAAACAAGATACATTAAAGCAACTAGTATATACAACTGACCTGATCATATGTTCCTCCTCTTGGATCAAAGGGGAAATTTATGAGATCTTCTACCCCATGAGGTGAACAATGGTACAAGGTAAGCTACCTCTTAAACATGGTGCTAGATAGGTCATGCTTCTTGCTTTCCAACTCTCTTGCAATGTCTTCAAGTGAGTAAACAATAGCAAACTAGTCACCTATGAATACAAACTCACCTTGCACTTCAACACTTACCTCATGATACGTGTCATCACTTTAAATATTCTCTATTATTTCAAGAAGCTCTACCAACTTGACTTTAACTACATCATAGTTATCACTAAGCATGTTTAGACACTTAATGTCTTAAGGAAGCTCAAATATTGATGTCATTCTTCAACTAGTTCTTTAGGAGGTGAAAATTTATTGAGTCCTCCTTCTTAATGTCTTGGAGATAAAACCACTTCTTCAAATTCATCAACCTATTCTATAGGAGATTTTTACCCTTAATAACTTCAAAATTATTATAAATGATGTAATATTATTGTCATGGGTCGTCATCACCTTTGTGATTGGTTTTGTGAAGTGGTACCAATTAAGCACCTTCATCTTCTCCCTTATGAGTCATAGGATTGTCGAGGACTTCAAACTCCTCTATGTGATCATAATACAGTTGCAAATTTGCACTCTAAGGCTCTCCTTCTTACTCATTTGAAGCCATTTCACATTCATCCAAGACCTCACCTTGTTCAACTAGGATTTCTTCTATTTCAAGATCAGTTACAACCTAATTTTCAACTTGTACCCCTTATCAAAGATTCCCTTTCACTTCATCTTTGAAAACTAATTTGTCTTTTTCTTCCCCAAGTGGAGTACCAATGAATATCTCCTCATCACACACACTTAAGATGTCTTCATCATGACTATCCATGGATTCATTTACAACTAGATATTCTTCTTTAAATTTCCACACCATAAGCTATTCTTTCAAAATGGATATGGTGGGAGGGAAAGGAGATTCACTAGGCTACTTGACACTTGAAAGAGTTTCCTTACAACTAGGGACCTTAAAAGACTTCTTTGGGAGCTCTTGGGGAATAGGAGGAAACCCTTGTGATAAGACTCTTTAATTTTACCTTTTCCATTATTGAATTATCTTCTCTAGATTTGATATTCCTTTATTTTCTTAGATAATTAGGACTTGAGGAGTAGGCAAATAGCTTGAGGAGTTTGAGAAACCTTATAACATGAAAATATTGTCCTCTTGGACTTGAAGAGTCTCTCTCCAACTTAGTGAGGCTTTAATGACATTTTCTCTTTCTTGATCTTGATTGGGCATAGGAGAAGATTCATCCACAAGGGTTGGCATGGTGTAACCTAGAATCATAGTCCAAGAAGGCCTCCAAGATGAAGTGATCTTGGTTTCTTGAGGAAGGGTAAGTGTAGCTTGAAGGAGACTTGAAACACAAGGAGGTTGACTAGGGGTAGAGGATGATGGTAGAGCTTGTTTGGGTTGGATCTCTTGATTCTCCCACTCACTAATCTATCTACCCACCATTCAATCAAGGTTCTCATTTCATAAAACTCATAAATCATAACATATTGATTTTCCTCTCCAACTGTTTCCCACTTATCCATCAACATTTGTACTGACTTCCTCATCTTCTCTATGAGGTGAAAAGGGATCACATATCCAAGCTCTACTCCTTTATCCCACTTTTTAATTACCCTTTTAGACTTTAACATATTTGGATTGAGTGTCAACAAGGATGTGGTATGGGAATCATAACTTTGAGTTGGACTTAGAGTAGGAAGAGGTGAGTATGACTACCATAAGTCTTGCTAAGGCTGTTGAGGTATGTAATTAGAATCATATGAGGGAAAATTAGGATAACCAAGACTGATATGGTTCATGATAAGGTTGATAAATATTATGACAAAGCTAGTATGGCTCATTATAGGATTGATAAGGAGGTATAACACATAAATTATCTTTATACCCAACCATCAAACTTCATGAAGTAGACAAGAGCAAGAAAAATCATCAACAATTCTTTGAAATAAGTACCTAGGCTACTAGAATGAGCTGATTAAGCTCAGAGTCACCATTGATGTCTTTGAATGCCTCCAAATGTTGATATGTAGAAGGATAACACCAATAATCCTTCAATCACTTTGGACCTTAGTCCCACTAGGTGTGCCAAAATTGTTATCGCACAAATTTTCACCCTTAGAAGGTAGTTCAAGCCTTCCAAATTTGGGATAACATGGAGATAATCCAAGGTTATGGTTGACCTTTATTTAGATTAAATCTATAGGTTAAAGGGATAGCTCCCCTTGATGTATCACTTAGGCTCATTCACTAATCTACCAACTTGTTAGGCAAAGAGAGATAAAATGTATTCTAATAGAGGTGATGCACCAAAACATTTGACCACTACCAACTGACTGCATATGCATATCAACCATGAGATTAACTTGAAACAAACACTACTCCTAATCTACCTCTCTACATCAGCATTTCATACGAAGGTTGTAAAAGATGTTTAGGGTAGGAGGACTAGTCAAGAGGTCATAGAATGACATTATTGGATAGACAACTCACTCAACCTTTCACACTTCATCAAGACACTTCACAAGACCTGCAAAGAAGCTTTTAAACTAAATATGAATGCTAGAATAGGACAACATGCTAAGGAAACTAAACTAATCACTTGACAAGATCAACTAGTCATGTGCACACATTGAAACCAATCAAAGGAGGAGATAAAACTAGAAGTTTCTCATTAAACAAAGGATTGAAAATGGGTAGTGATTTCCCATACCTAAGTGAAGAATGCATACATAGCCTAACTAGGGTGAATTTATAGATAAATGATAGAGAAGAAGAGAGAAGGGCATAGGATAAAGAGGTGACAAGTGTCTCCTGAGAGTTACAACCAAGAAAAGAGTTGGATAATACTTAAATTAGGTCTCAAAGGACAAGTGTGCTTTTTTGAAGATGATTTCCTATTCCAAATGGCATGGGAGTTTCAAACATTACTTGACACCTTGATCCTATTCTTAAAAATCACCCCTTCTCTTGGCTTGTGATGGATAAATGGCACACTTGATCACTAACTCCTCTTTAATTATCTCTTTGACACTTTACATCAATTTAAAATCTCTCCATATTGACATTTCAATGATGATTACATCTCTTAGGTGTCTTGAAGTCCAATTTTTCCTATTACGCTAATCTTCCCCAAATGGCTCAAAAATTGAGTTCATCTTCATGATTGCACTCTCTCTTCATGAATGGAATATACTAGTCATATCAGACCTAAATTAATCCCTTTAAATGCCTTGAATACTCACCATAACCTCATCTTGCACCTTAAGCTCTCACTATACTTCAATTCCTTATAGCCTTGAAATCATGCAAAGCTCCCTATGTGTAAGAATATACATGTTATATTGGAAAACTAAATGTATTTTTGAGTACCCAGTATCCCCTTACAAATCCATGCCAAATTTCATGACCCAAATCCAATTGGAAGTGCACTTAATCACCTAATCTCTCTTCCTAATTAGGCCTCAATTAGGCCTCCATGCCTACAAATTGAGTTTTTACTCTACATACATCACATACTTATGAAACCTCTAAAAAATGTTTGATTTACATTCCCCAACCTATGACCATGCTCCATGTCAATTTTCAGCTTCTAAAACCCAGTACGAATGGGTGAACCATGAAATGGTCAAAACCCTAGTCTAGGCATTTGAACAGGATTGAGAGGTGATTGAAGTCGTTTAGAAAGAATTTTTTAGGATTTGAAGCTTAGAAATGGTTTTTATGCCTATAACATCATTCATAATTTTGAAACTTTGATAATGAAGTCTTCATTTGTATTTTTAGGTTTGTAGATAGGATTCTTGACCTGCAAACTAGTACATTCTCACATTGTGACCTGACTTGATGACTTTAATAGATTATTTATCACCTTGAAGGGCCTAAAAAGTGTGTAAACGATTATGTGACATTTTTTCATGTTTGATAAACTTTGATACTTGGTTTAAAAACCATTTTATACACTACAAACTTAAAATTAGACGTATAGCCATGCATTTATGACAATTTCTTATAATTGTACCTACACATGTGTCAACTAATGGTTCAATCAGGTGATTAGGGGAATAACATAGTCCATAAAAGTAGTTTTTATTCCATTCCAATTCATATTATGTAATTATAAGGACCATATCTTCAGTTGGGTCATTAGAGTGTTTGCTAGCAACATGTGAGTGCCTTGCACTCTTAAGGATTATTCATAAAGCTCTGGCCTTATATGAACATCCAAATGACATGAATCATGATTGCATATGGGTTTCATATTATACCTAATATATTGATATACATGCATCTCTTCTGAGATATATGAGCATCTCAAAATATATCTTGGGTTAGTAGACTGTATGTGTGAGGTCTAAAAGAGAATTCAAGCCTGAAAGTGCAATTTTGGAGTTTAGTTTTATCTCTAAACACCTTAGTGAGGTCTATGACACTAACCATTCCATTTTCCAATGGAAATCTCACCATTATTCTTCTTTAGACCTATCATAACATTACCAACTCAACTTAGGGTTTATAAGCATTCTAATGCAAATGACCTTAATGACTATATTTGCCTTTTTCCACTATCTTTTTCTAAGTTTGGATATTGTTAAGGGCTCTATCCAAGTTATATAGCTTTCATGCCCCCTACCCTTCATTTATAACTCAGTGTATGCATAAATTAATTGCTCTTCATAAGTAGATCTGAGCAGTCTCATTAGGCCTATAGGTTTCTATGGCTGAGAGTTCCCTTTTATTCATTATTAAAAGAACCTAAAACCTCATGATATCTCTTTGAGGTCCTAATCACATTATTAGGGATTATTTTATTTTATTTCATCTTTTATTCTTCAATAACATGTAGGTGATAGTCAATTTCTCATACAAGCCTGTATATTATATGTTGGTGCCTAAATTGCAATTCTTTTAAGATGAAGCACTTTTCAAAAGAGACCCTGACACTTTTGATAATTTTATCACCTATTTAAAGTTTCTTAAATATCCTTTAAACTTCTTTAAGATTTCATATCTTCATTTTAACCATACATAAGTCCTGTACCTACTCAAGAGTTGGTTGTAGGTGGTGATTGGGGTTTTGTGAATGTTAATCTTTGAGACCTACCCTTTCTCAACTAGGATATTAAGACTTTGATAAAAAATTAACCTCATGAATGTTCCTTCACATTTATTTTAGTCTTCTACAGACTCATTAACACTCTCCTTTATTTGAATGTACATGAAAAATAATCTTAGCTCTACCTATAGGTATACATTAGGATATCTTTAACATTAGGTCTTGCAATCACACTCTTCCATGATCTTAGACATATTCAATAATAGATAAATCACTTTCCTCTCAAATTTGGGATTTAAAAAACAAAATTTGGTGCATGTTTCAAACAATTTGTCACAAAATGTAAACCTACAAGTTTGTAAACTTGCAGGTTTACATTCCTCATGTTTTAGGCCTTCATATGGTGTAAAACTAATCTCCTTGAGCCTGAGATCATCTTTCCATTATTTCCTCACCTCTTTCATGATTTCAATACCATCACACACCTTTTAACATGCAATATTTATATTTCTCAAACCATTTAATGCAAATAACATATGCACAGTCTCAAACCAAAATGTTGCATGCTACTTGAAGAAGGTATATTGGAGTGAATGGTGGAGAATTATTAGACTTATAATTACATTTAAAAGAGAGAAAACATGGTGAGAGATCTTAATTTCATCCCTTCAAACATTGAAACCCTGAAATAAACAAAAGACCATGACAGTCATCTTGCAAACTATGCTTGAGAAGAGTTCTTGCCAAATTGGACTCACACATGCCAAGTGTGGCTTGGATAATCACATTAAATGTCTACATAGACCATACACATCTCCTTAAATTTATCTTATGAGTTCAAATTTCTTTAAACTATTATTCCAAGGAGAAGAATGAGACTATGGGGTTCGTAGGCAATTTTAGACCATCCTGGAGTCATAGCAATTGTTCATAAAGGAGAGGGGATATATCTACAAAACAATGCCATAAAATTAAATTTTATTATGACCCCTAACATCTCCCAAGATATCAGACTCTAACTTTCTCTCTCCTAGCTATACCATGCACATGGAATTTTCTTTTGTGAGCTTGCCAAGAGAATGATGGAGGAAAGGAAGATTTTTTTTTGAATTTATGAGTCTTGTACCTATAATCCACACATGGATTTGAGATGTGGGATTTAAAATACACTCTTAAAATAATTTTCACCTGAATATGAGCTCTTGCATCCGTACGAGTGACTTAAAACTACCTCTTTGGAGTTAAAATTGAAGTAATTGGCCTGTTCTAACATGCGTAATGTTACTTTGACTTTCTATTGTCAACATTCATGTTATAAATCTTCTTGAAATGATTTTCCTCTTTAAAATTACATGTAATTCCACAAATTTATCCTAAAAAGTGAGTTAAATGACTTTAGAGTACATTGACAAATACAAAAGAAACTAATGCATGTTTGATGGTCTCATGGAGTGAACATAGAGTTTTGTAAGACCACCTTTGATTTTAACTAACCTCTTCGCCATTGACCTTAATGACTCATACAATAATGATGCTTTGGGAAGATTCACATTGCCTACAATGAAAATCTTAACATTGTTAAAAACCTTAAAATGTGCTAAATTACCTTAATTTCCTCAAACAAGGCTTAAGACTCATTGAAAAGGTTAACAAACAAGTTTAAAACTATTTGGGTTCACCCTTTTTGGCCTAGGGGGAAAAATTGGTCAACAAGGACTATTAGGGGTTTTAACATGATTTTTCTTTTTGAATTTTAACCTTAATAGAGTACTTGAGACATAAGTAAAATGTATTCATGCTAAGTAAGCAAACATTTAAATATCAGGGTCTTTAGGGATGGAAACCCTAGTGAAAAAAAGAGGGGACCCTTAGGAGATCTATGGATTGCAAGTTTATATAAGGTATATGATTCACAAATATGTTTTATGTATTTTTAGATTATACAAACCTAATTAAGATAGAAACTAATAAATAATTTAGATTCATTAAATACATATTTACACACATACAACCTGAATGTTCATATGATTTATCGCATAGGCTAAATATATAAATAAGTGACAAACAAGGGATAACAAAGCTCTTAGATTATTCCACACTCAATTTTGTGTTATGGATCTATGAATGTTCTATCAACACATTTTGTATTAACTTTGTGTGCAGCCAGACCAAGGACTGACTATCAAATTAGCATGGGTCACAATCATTAGTCTTAGGACATATTTCTTAACTTTTTAGTATGAGTTTAACGTAACTATTTGAGAATCCTACGCTTCACTATTTTAGCCTGAGATGATGTGCCTACTTTTGTAATGTCCTTTTATATCTTTAGTCTCCTTTATAGCTATATAAAATAACTTGTATTACTCTATCTTTTCAGTAACCTTGGCTCTTGTAATCTTGATTAGGATACCCTATAAAAGGGTTAGTATTTTGGGTTGACATGTCCTTTGATACCCCTTGTGTCTAAACATTACATACATTTCCAATACTCTAAAAAGGGATCAAACTGCATGTACTTCTCACTCTAATGTGAGTTTATGTAATATATATTATGGATATGTTTTATTGAAATTTAGATTAATAGGTGAATTAACCCTAATTTAGAGAAGTTTAATGGAATAAAGTATAATGTTTAAAATGAACTTTTGATAAGCAAAATGAAAGTAAAATATTGAATTCGATAGAATACAACTGATTTAAATTAGACTGACTATGAAATGAAATAATAGACTTAGTTTTTTTTTTCCATATCTACTTATGTTGACTAATAGATGGTTGAAAGAGGAAAACATGAAGAGATTTTGAAAGTGCCTAGAAATAGGAACTAAAACTAAAGAAGGACAAAATCATGCAGCTTAGAATAGGATCGACTGCCAATTTTATCCCAAACTAGTTGATCCTATTTTTTCCTAAAAATAAATAGATTAGGACACAATCACTTGTGACAATTTGAATTAGGTGTGGATCTACATATTTGACCTTTAGAAGTGTGCATAAGACATGTAAATAGATTTTCCAAGGTTGAAACCTTAATATGGCATGCAATGATCATTGTAGATAGAAAAAGGTGGAGTTAAATTAAATTATGTTAAACCCAATCACCCCCATAATGATTGAATGTTGCGTATGTATCCAATACTCCAAGGAAGGAATCAAGCCCATGTAGTTCCCACACTTATAGTGTTTTATGTGATTGTGCTTCTTTGACTATATGCATGCATCTAGAAATGACTTGAAAACTTGATCATACTTTGCTTTGGGATAGATAAAATAGATTTTTAACTTGGCTAAGAATTGATTCAAATGATTAGAATCAAAATTGATAAAAATAGGGAAGCTTTTCTTAATGTGCAATAGTGTAATTATATGTTTGTATTGAAATTTCCAAGTTGGTAAAATGAGTAATTTGAGTGTGCCTTTATAGCAATCCAAAAGGGGAAATCCTCAAAAATCATATCCTAAATATGTAGATCAATTTTTAAGGAAGGGTTAAAATTTTGAAAAGTGACTATTAGAGGGTAAAAATACAATGTCGACCTATAGGGGACAAAACCTACTGCTAATATTTTACCTATTGGTTGATTTTGTCCTAAAGGGAAACATATGAAATTTGGGTCCTAGATTGGTCGTACAGATGCTTAAAGGTGTTTTTAGCAATCAAAACACTTATGTAGAGAGATATAATTATTTATAAAATAAAATAGGTCTAAATAGGTGCTTAAGATAGAATGAGGTGGCAAAATATGTGTTGATTAAGTGCACAAGTCAATTAAAGGAAATATATCCAAAACTAATATAATCATGTATGCATGACCATATTTAGGTTATTACATTTTGCCACTCCCTTCCTCGCCTTTAGTCTATAAATTAATTTTATAAAGGAAAGATATACCTTAGTGTGTAAGACACACTTTATCTTTGAGCTAATACTCTAATCATGTAGGGCACTTTATTTTAGCAAACCCTGCAAAATACATGAAGTAGTTACTTTGTTCTTTTGAAAACCAAAATTTGAAAAAGCTTGAACTCAAAAATTTCTTAAACTTTGAGATCTTGAAATTAAAAAGAGAGCAAGGGAAGACTACACTTGTATGTGTGAAACCAAATTTTAGTTATATAACTTTACCTTAAGATGATGCTTCCTTGAAGCATTGGAGAATTGGTGCTTCCCATGAAGCACTTGGAGAAGTTGGTTCCTTAGTTGAATAGATGGAGAATTAGAGGGTGATCAAGCCCCAAATTGAATTTACTCTTGTAATAAAATAAATAACATCCATTTAGGGATGTAAAGACCTCAATTTAACTCAACTAGTAGTTATAAACCCAAGACATGAAATGAGTTAAAATCTAAAATGGATTCACAAAACATAATGCCAGAAGGCATTGGAAATCTAAATTATGCATTATGAACTTTGTTGAATCAATCAATGTAGATGGATTTTGGATTCAATTTTAGCTTTGTTCCTAAATACATTATCATAATATAATGGAGAACATCCATGCTCCTACCATGTCCACAAATAGCAGGTAGTATAAAAAAACCTGGCATGAATTTGTATCATGCCCCCATTAGTAAATGTATAATTTGCAATTGTAATTATATGCAAATTGTAAATTATTTTTGAAACTTGTACATTAACTTGTATCATGCACTCAAAACTATATGAATTTCTACATTGATATTTTAATGTGAGTGCATATGTATAACATATGCCCCCATAATCTATGAAAATAACTAAATTTAAACCATTTTGAAACTTTTGAAATTGTATTTTATACCAAAATTGATTTTTTATCTTGAAGAGGCTTGTCTTTGTAGGTCATCTAGTGTGTTATGAAGTTGATGGCTAAAGTTTAAAGTGGAAGTCTGATTGTAAGTGCCTTAAACTAGGCCTTCTTCTCATTACCCTCTTTTTTCAGTCATTCAAACTAACCTCTAGGTGAAACATTGTTGCTTAGAATCCATTGGAGATAGGGTTTTAGCTCTATACATTGTCCACTAGTGTCATTAAGAGTCCAAAGTTGAGTGGATAAGTGATTAAGTTGGTGCATCACCACCCCTTATAGTAGGTTTCCTTTATGCAATCTATTTATCCTTTTCATCCCAATAGAGTTATATCTTAGAGAGAATTCAAGTGATAAATCAAGGGAGCTAGCCCCATAAAACAAGAGGTTTGGCCTAGACAACAGGTAACTCATAGCCTATAGGTCAATCCCATGTTAGTCTAAGTTTGAAGTAGGTCTAAACAACCTTCTTAAAAAGGGTAAAACTTGGGTAGCTAACAGTTCTAGCACACCTGGTGAGATGAGAATCAATCATTGGAGCACTCACTTGCAGCCTTATAGTCATCATGAGCATCTCCAAACATCTTTGGAAAGCATTTGTAGTCAAATTTCAAGCTTAGAGACATCATAAAGTCATTATTACAGTGATAAGAAAGGTTCTTATCAGATTCATGTTATTTTGTATATGTTATATGAGGATTTATGGCAGCCTATACGGTGAATTTCTATCATCCACCTCCCTATCAGCCCTACCATAACCCCTATCAACCTTATGTTGACCCATATCAATGTTATAATGGACCTCCTTATTACCAAGACTATCAACCTCATTGTGAACCTCCTCCATCTCTCTGGCAACCTTCTTATCCTCCTGATCAATCATGTTACAAAATTTTTATTCCTTACAGTCATTTTGCACCAAGCAATGATAATCTAAACTTAGAGATTAAAATGATAAATGAGGAGAGAGACAAGTTAAAGGATTGCCTTAGGTAGTAGAAAGAGATCGAATGCCAAGCCCATTTCCTTACCCCTATAAATGAAGAAAATATGATAGGGTAAGTAATCCATCTCCTTTTCTCACCTTTGTGGTCATTGAAGACTTCTCAGTTCACAATTGCTTGTTTGATGACAAGGCTAACATGTTCGTTATCCCTAAGTTGATAGCAGATAATCTAAATTTGGTGTATGAGAATACCTCTAACCTTGGATTTCATTGGAATGGATCCCTTGTGTAGATATTTATCCTTGTCAAGAACCTACAAGTCACCCTTCATGCATACCCCAAGTTTTCAATTACACAAGACATTATTGTTGTAGACTTGTTACCTCATTTTACCTTATGCTTGTCTAATGATTTCATGGCCAACATTGGGGAATGCTTGTCTAAGGACTTGTCTTATATGGTCTATAAAATTAGGTATGATGTAGGGGTTAAAACTAGGTCTATATCACTTTCAAAGTTTCATATCCAGCCATACACACCAACCAACTCAAGTGCATATTGTCTTCACTATCCTTCCCCAAAGAAATATACTTGTGTTCAAGATTCCCTCTAAGATCCTATGCATTCTCAAGAGCCTAAAATAATCCCATCTTGGAAGCTTTCATGGGCTAAAATTCTAAACTATGTCATGCCTACCCTTGAAAGGGAGAGTAAGGAAGAAGGGGAAGGTATGAAGTCTATTTCAAGAGGTTTCTCAAGTTCTCCAAGTGCCTCATTAGTTCTCCATGTTGAAATTAGTCATGAGCATTAAGCCATATCAAAATATGATAAGACAAGTAAATATTTCATGAATAAGGGTGTGATCTCCAAGTGTGATACTCATATGGTTATAAGTTGTAAGAACACCCTTACAGCTATCAAGAAGGCTAATGATTTGCATTTCCCTCCCACCCCCCTCCTCTCTTGAACATCCAAGCATGATAGACAATTTATCAAGGTCAACTAGTGAAGTGGCAATCCTTCAAGAGTCTAATCATATTGTAGTTGATATTGATTTTTAATAATACCTTGATGAAGACACCTCAAGCACATATGAAGAGGAAACCATGATTTAAACCCCCATCCATATGTGCAAATTAGATTTGGAACATAAAGGAAAGTTGGATGACATAGAGCAGTCACAGTGGCATGATGACGAAGTCAATAAAAACACAACTCAAGCAACCTCTCTCATGGAAGATAGGCATAAATACAACCTTCATGATGCCATTATTGAGGCCAAGAGTAGCTTAAGTAAATTAGAAGATCATTGGCAGCAATTATATCTTGAGTTCTTAGGTGAAATTGAATAACTCAGTATGGTAGATTTGGATGGTGGAGTTGGACAGCAAGCTAAAGTTTCAAGTGAAGAAGGCAATTCAAACTCAAAAGTACCAAGACAAGAACAAATTTTGCTTGAATGGGTTGATGAGATGCCATTATCTAATGAATATGAAGATGACCAAGCTACAGTAAATCAAAAACTTTGCCTTAACTCCATCCAAGAGTTGGAAATGACTGATAAAGATAATATTTTACAAGCAAATGGTAAGAATGGAAGTGAACCCTATGTATTTTCAATTGATCATGATGAGATGTCTTTTTGGGAAGACTTGGAGAAATTTTGTGAAAACATGGATAGTATGTCTCTGCCTTGTGAGGAGCTTGAGAAGGATATTGTAAAGGATACTATGGTAGCTGACTACTCTGAGTTTCATGGGTACAATCAGATGTATCACATGATTGAAGTAGAAATCACATAGATTATGCAAGATAGATAGATGTAGGAGTATGATTGGGAGCTTGACTCACATAGTCAACCCATGCACCTGTGGCTGGAACTAGAAGGTCCAATCATTCTCCTACGAGACCATGAGTATGACAATGCTTCCAGTTACAAGTGGGGGTTCTAATCAACACATAATCATTTGACCTAATACAACCAATTTTACCAAAGGAGTTTTACTTTTGACCATGGAGGAGAAATGACGTGTGCTTTAATTAGTTTTTTTTTAAAAATTTGTGGCATGGTTCATAAGTGTGTTATACACAAGTTTGTACATAGTTATCTTGTTGCTTTAGTGTTTTGCCTTGTTATTCTTAGGTGCTAGGTGTTTTTTGCTTTGATGGTCCTTGTGTCTTGTTATTTTTCACATCGAAGAAGGTAGTTATCAAGGCCATGCTGTCATGTTTGGATCATCTTTGTCATGGAAGAGATTTTAGGTCCTCTTGACCAATAGGTTGGTCACCCCTCAGAGTCACCAAAAATGTTGACATTTTAGCGTCATAGGCCAAATGTCAACCCTTAACATAAAAACAAAATTGGTGACAACCATCCTAGCCTGCTCATGGTGATCTCTTGCATGGTCATGTCATCATTGGTCCTATTGAGAGTTTTTGAACCTTGTTAGAAGTGTCACTGATGTGTTTAGGCTTACTTTTGTATCCATTATTCCATAGCTGCCTTGAGTCATTTGGTGAGGTAACAGTGGTCATTGTGATATTGAGAGTGAAAGAGGAAATGCATAAGTTTTGAAAAGTCCAAATGAGTGGTTTTAGACCTATTTGAGGAGTTTAAGGATCTTTTGGTAAAGTTAAGGTAACTTGGTAGGTTTAGGCTATTTAGTTCTCATGATATATGGGCATTTTCAAGACATTTTCTTATGAGAGGTCTTTCTAAGGCAATATGAAGGATGTTTAACCTTTCTCCAGTTATGATATGAATATTTTTTAGTGTGTTGAAGTTTATTATCCATCATATACTCTTTCAATCTCAATTATCACCTCAAAACACCCCTTAAGCCATCAATCATCTCATATATTGATTTATACTTTATTAGACCTAGAGGAAGGAGAGGTGTTTTAATATAAATTGCATTAAAGAGGGTCTTGAAAAAGATCTTATTCATGTCATATTTCCACCACTGTATGTTTTATAGCCTTTAAAATCCCATTTTGAGACCCATTCACACCTTTCCACTAGTCAAATGGGCCCCACATGCCAAATCGTGTCTCTCTCACTTCATCCTATGTATTTCCTATTTGAAAAGGTCTATTAACTCATGTTCCCTCTCATTTTTCCCTAAAATGGTAGCTCCCAACTTGAAACATAGAGAAAATAGTGGAAAAGGAGAGTTTTTATGTGTTTTTACAGTTATATAGATTGGTACAGACTGTTATGTACATAGGAGGATCAAATTTTGAAGGTGGAGTCATATCATGTGCTTCAGTATAGTTTCATGGCAAAAGGATGTCAGATAGACTCAAAATCGATCCTCTTACTTCCTCTACCTCCTTTGCAAACCAAGGTAGCCTTTTAGGTTTATAGATATTATAGCTTGGAGAGAGAATATCATGGTCTAAAATTTTGGGAAAAGGAGGAGGGTATCTTGACCTTATAATTTATGGAATTTTTTTGAGAATCCATTCCCTATACTCTATGAGCAATCATTAACAAGGTAGGGTACTCCAAATGCATTCTTCATTAATGTAGGCTATCAGTTTTCCTTATTTTCTCCTCTCCTAAGCATGGTTATCAAGAAAATAAAGATTAAAGGCCTTCTCAAGAGTTTTCTCCACCTTCCCACACCATTCTTCAACCTCATATCACACGTGTGAGCTCATGGAGACAAGAGATCCTCATTGGAATTAGTTTACAAAGGATGGTTATGGTTTCTCAATGCCTTGGGTTCTCAGCTGGTTGGAGGTGTACTAGTAAAGCTTCAATAATTTACATACATCCTCTTGAGACTCTAAAATGTTCCTTCACTACCTTTATGAGATAAAGTCTCCATTTCATGATGTGGATATATGATCCTGATCAAACATAAAGTGAGCAAGTAGAGTACAAAGGTATAAATCTTGCATAAGGGTTATATGGCCATATCAAGAGTTATCATATCTATATAAGATAATAAAGGTATTCAGCTGATTTATATGGGTCTATTTAGTGCATTGAAAATGTGTGTGAAGAGAATAGGACCCAAGATCCACTAATGAAAAATTTAAGAGTCTTTTTTCCACCCACAGGTCTACAGACCTATCAATGGACATTTGCAGATTTTAAAGCAATTTACATTGTGTAGAGATTGAGAAGAGTCTAATATATATCTCCAAATATTCATATAACATTGAGTAGCTACACATTGTTATAATTAAGACCTATGAGAAGTCCCATGGTGATGGAAGAGAATGGATATGAATGGGAATAGGTACTCCATAGGGTACTCAGTTCGTACATAGGACTATTACATCCACCTACATCAATCTCTCTTGAATATGTTTTCAATAAGCTTTGATATATCATGGAGATGAGTTGAAGTGGATATAGGTCTAAATGGTAGTAATGGAACCTCAAGTCATCAATAATTCACCATGAACCTACATTCATGTTTTCACTTTACATGTTCTTCAAGGTTACTATAACCACCTATAGCCATTATGGCTTGGCCTAGACATGACATGTGAAAGGGGGTTGAACAAGAATGGTTGATGGATCCATTAGAGTGTTATTATGGAGGGTACAAGATACGAATGGTGTTTCACGAGGATTCAACATAAAGGGCCACTTTTCTCACCACCTAGATCATCATCTACAATCAGTTGATAAAATGAGACAAGGAGTTAAAAGGGACAAGAGTTGAAGAACATTATGTATGTTAGAGGCAGGGGTGTAAGATAAAGGGGTCACGTTGAGAGGTGTTAAGGGATGAATAGGTATTAATGGACCTATTTTAGGTATTACCTTCTTACCTTCACTTTCTATGGTGAAAACTCAATCTAGATGACCACCTATAGCAGTCATGACTGCAGTCTCAGGATGTAAGGTGCTTGGGTGGTTTAAGAAGCCCATATAAATGAGATACAAGGGCACTAAGTGAGTATAATCCACTAGGACAAGATGAAAAGGAAACCTAAGAAAACCCCAACCATGGAAATTAAGTCTAGAGATCAAATAGAAGTCAGTGTTTCCTTGGTTAGCAGAAACTAAGGTAAGTTTGGGGAGTTTAAGGTAATGTGTGTTCTTGATCTCATCAACCTCATAGCTAGAGTGGTGCCTCTAAAATTTGAATGTGAGTTAACAAGGAATAATTAAAGTCATAAGGCCATTATTGTATCTTTAAATCAGTCCCATGCCTCTCCTCTATTTGTAAAAATTGACCATGTTCACCTTCAGGCTACTTAAAAACATGTGCAGTCATGAGTACACAATCAACGCTTAAAAGCTAGTCTTGGGGAAGTTTGTAGTTTTGAGACCTCTAAAGGTTTAGTTAGGCTCTAAAAATTGGTAAAAATAATAATTATATGTAATTATATATTTTCATGTTATCCTAAGGGTTAGATAGTCAATGGATATATTCACTATTCTATCTTATAACTATCCTAGTCTGCTAGCAACCTATGATTAGACTAGGTGCATTATTTGAAGGTTTGAAGCCAAGATAGAGAGTTTGGACTTCATAAAGGGTTCTAAGGAAATGATATATATTAGTTAAATTTTTTCATATACTCTTTGAGGTGACAACACTCAAATTTTGAGTCAAAATTCCCCTGAGGTCTAACTAAAGAGGACAGACCTACACAAGCCTATATTCATGAATTAGGACATCTAATAGTCAAAGTGATTGATAGAGGGATAAACACACCTGAAGGAGAGGAAAATAAGTTGAAATAATGGTATCTTAGTATGAGAGTTCTAATTTGATAAGATGAATGTTTAGACTGAGTATTATGGTTTACTCAGACCTATTAGGTTTAATAGACCTAAGCAAGCCTATATACACAAATTGGTTAAAGGGAACTGAGGATGGAAACACATAAGGAGGAGTTTAGATGATTTAATAGGGCTTTAAATGTGTTATGAACCTTAGGTGAGGTAGAAGGCACTAAAACTTAGACCTCAATATTTCCCAGTCTTGACTACATACAAACCCTAGGCCAAGTTGACAGTGAATAGAGGAGCAGGGTCAAAATTTAGTGATTACAGATAATTGTAGAAGATTGGATTAGGGTTGAGAATAATATGTCATGATTATTTCAATCCCCTGAGGTGACCAACAGGCTATCTAGACCCTCAAACATAGTTTAGGTTTGTTTGGCCTAGAAACTTGTTTTAAGGCCTAGAAAGCCACACCACCATAGAACTACATTCAATCCATCCCTAGATAAGTGGACACCATGAGAAGGTGTAGGAGGATGTTTCAAGTCCTAATGAGGTGTTTTAAAATAGATTAAAATAGGGAAAAGTCCATTTCAGTATTAAAGGTTAGTTTGAAGCACACAGTGTACATAGTCAATTCGAGTGGCCTATTTGGATGTTCATATCTTTCATCACCAAGGGATTTAGAGAAAATGTTCCTAGGATATTTTATGCACCCCTATAAAATTTAAATCCATTAAGTATATAGGTTTTCTAGAGACCCACCATTATCAACAAAGGTTAAGATTGTTAGCCTATCCAAACTACCTGTAAAGGAATACAAGTCCATTTCTCTATGTACCTATCTTGATGCATCTTTTGCATGGGAACTCAAGATTTTTCAGAGAAGTTGGAGGGGTAAATGTACCTAAAATAAATTAAAATATTTTTTTATTTAGGGGTTCGTACTCTATGAATCATTGCTAAGAGTCATGGACACCCAAAACCTCTTTAAAACCCTAGGTAGACCCAATTTTGGAAGTCTTGATATTTTGGCATCCTATCACCCTAGAATGGTATGAAAAACACTTGGAACATCAATTAAACTTAGAGGACATATTTAGGTTACCTAATTGTATGTACTTTGTATGGAAGTGTTAGAATATTGTACTTTTCTAAGAAATTGAACATAAAGTAGGGTACAAAGTTGTTCTGAGACAGTCATTGAAAGCGAAGGTTTAAAACTTATTTTATATACTCAAATCATAAGATACATAAAAAAATGTATGTAATTTCCCCTATGAGTCCCTTCTAATTATCCAATCTATAGAAATGGAAGACAAGGTGACCTAGTCAACTACTGTGACAAAATTGTAGGTGTTTCTTGATGAAAAAGGTTCATGTTATGAAGTAAGGAGTTGTGTTAGGCCTTCAACTTATCCATTCACAAGTTCTTAAGGTTTATTATAGGTTTCATGGCTACAAAACACTAACCATTACATTACTAGGCCTAATTAGCCTAGTAAACCTACTTGGTCAACCAAGAGGAATGGAGAAGGCATGGAAGGGTTGCTGAGAGAGTAAAGAGGAGGTTGTCAATTCCATAATCACTAATCCATAAATAAATAATGCACACTTTGTGGTAACTAGAGAGAGTGGGGTAGTTATCAAGCCTCATTGGTATATGAGGGGGAGTTACATCACTAAATGCCTCATGGAAAAGGCTTTTACTAGACCTCTTTCAATGTTGGTAACTGATGAAAAGAGAATAAGTAAAGGGTGGCATGCAAGGACTCTTGATGAGTCAAAATTTAGTAATAATAGGCACCAACACTCAAAGGAGCTCATTCAAGGCACCTATTCAACCATAAGAACAATGTATGAAGGGAATATGGAGCAAATATTGAGACTTGTAATTGATGTTGGAAAGGAGGATAAGTTATGACCCCTTCTCAACTTTTCCATGCCACTCTCTTCTTTGACTTTCCCATCCTTATATATTTTTAGGCCTTACAGCCTTGATTTTTATCCCTCAGGCTGGTATGAGGAAGCTCTACTAGTTTTTATACTTACAGACCTATTACACTAATGAATAGAACACTACAACTTCTTCATGATCAGTGTCTAGTGTGTATTTACTTGTTATGATATGCATAAGTTGTGTATTATTCCCCTTTGTAGGTCCAAGTCTCACCTAAGTATTAACGAACTTTTATTTGTAGGTCATCTAGTTTGTTATGAAGTTGATGGATAAAGTTTGACGTGGAAGTCTTATTGTAAGTGCCTTAAACTAGGCCTTCTTCTCATTACCCTCTAGATTCAATCATTCAAACTAACCTCTAGGTGAAACATTATTGCTTAGAAGCCATTAAAGATAGTGTTTTAGATCTATGTAATGTCCACTAGTGTTATAAAGAGTCCAAGGTTGAGTGGATGAGTGAGTATGTTGGTGCATCACCACCCCTTAGATTAGGTTTCATTTATTCAATCTCTTTACCCTTTTCATCCCAATAGTGTTAGGTCGTAGGGAGAGAATTCAAGTGATAAATCAAAGGAGCTAACCCCATAAAACTAGAGGTTTGGCCTAGACAATAGGTAACCCACAGCCTATAGGTCAATCCCATGTTAGTCCAAGTTTGAATTAAGTCTACACAACCTTATTTAAAAGGGTGTAACTTGGGTAGCTAATAGTTATAACAAACCTGGTGCGATGAGAATCAATCATTGGATCACCCATTTACAGCTTTACAATGATCTTGAGCATCTTTAGAAAGCATTTGTAGTCAGATTTCAAGCTCAGAGACATCATAAAGTCATTATTGTAGTGGTAAGAAACGTTCTTTTCATATTCATCTTGTTGTACATATGTTATCTTAGGTGTTATGACAACCTATAGGGTGAATTTATATCATCCACCTCCTTTTCATACCTACTATGACCCCTATCAACCTTATGTTGACCCTTATCAGCCTTGTATTGGACCTCATCATTACCAAGACTATCAACCTCATTGTGAACATACTCCACCTCCTTGGAAACATTCTTATCCCCCTAATCAATCATGTTACCAACATGTTGTTCCTTAAAGTTATCTTGCACCAAGAAATGATAATTTAAACTTAGAGATTCAAAGGCTAAGGGAGGAGAGAGACAAGTTAAAGGAATGCCTTAGGAAGTAGAAAGAGATCAAATGCCAAGCACTTGTACCCACCCCTACAAACTAAGAATAATCTTCTATGGAAAGAAATCCATCTCCTTTTCTCACCTCTATGGTCATTGGAGACTTCTTAGTTCAAAATTGCTTATTTCATGATAAGGCTAGGATGTCAATTATCCCTAAGCTAGTCGTAGATAATCTGATTTTGGTGTATGAGCCTAGCTCAAAACTTAAATTGCAATGGAATAGATCCCCTATGAGGATATTTGGCCTTGTCAAGAGCCTACAAATCACCCTTTATGCATATCCCCCTTTATGCATATCCCAAGCTTTCGATTACATAAGACATTATTGTTGCAAACTTGTTACCTCATTTTGTCGTATGCTTATCTAGTGATTTCATGGCAAACATTGGGGGATGCTTGTCTAAGGACTTGTCTTATATGGTATGTAAACTTGGGTAGGGTGTAAGGGTCAAAATCAAGTCTATATCACTTTCTAAGCTTCATATACATCCATACACACCAACCACCTCAAGTGCACATTGTCTTCACTATCCTTCCCCAAAGCAATATACTTGTGTTCAAGACTCCCTCCAAGATTATATGCCTTCTCACGAGTCTGCAATAATCCCATCTTGGAAGCCTTAATGGGATAAAAGTCCAAACTATGTCATGCCTACCCTTGAAAGGGAGATTAAGGAAGAAGGGGAAGGTATGAAGTCTATTTCAAGAGGTCTCTCAAGTTTTCCAAGTGCCTCATCAGTTCTCCATGTTACATCTACTCATGAAGATCAAACCATATCAAAATATGACAATACAACTAAAGATTTCAAGAATAAGGGTATGGTCTCCAAGTGTGATACTCCTAAGGTTCTAAGTTGGAAGAACACCCTTGCAGCTATCAAAAAGGCTAATGAATTGTATTTCCCTCCCAACCCTTCCTCTCTTGAACAACTAAGCATGATATACAATATGTCAAGTTCAACCAGTGAAGTGGCAGTCCTTCAAGATTCCAATCATATTATAGCTGCTAATTATTTTAAATAATACCTCGATGAAGACACCTCAAGCACATATGAACAGGAAAACATGATTGGAACCCCTATTCATCCCTATAGATTAGATTTAGACCATGAAGGAAAGATGATAATGGATCAGCTATAGTGGCATGTTGATGAAGTCAATAAAAACACAACTCAACCAACCTCTCTAATGCAAGATAGTCATGAAGACAACCTTCATGAGCCCATTTTTGAGGCCAAGATCAGCTCAAGTGAATTAGAAGATCGTTGTTAGCATTTATATCTTGAATTTTTGGGTGAAATTAAACAAATCAGTATGACATATTTAGATGGTGGAGTTAGAAAACAAGCTAAAGTTTCAAGTGAAGAAGGAAATTTAAACTCAGAAGTACCAAGATAAGAACTTTTGCTTGAATGGGTTGATGAGATGCCATTCTCCACTGAAGATGAAGATGACCAAGCTACAGTAGATCAAGAACTTTGTTATGACTCTATCCAAGAGTTGGACATGAGTGATCAAGATGATGTTTTATAAGTAGATGGTAAGAATGGAAGTGAACCCTATGTCTTTTTAATTGATCATGATGAGATGTCTTTTTGGGAAGACTTGGATAACTTTTGTGAAAACATGGATAGTATGTATTTACCTCATGAGGAGCTTGAAAAGGATATTGTAAAGGATACTATGGCAACTAACTACTCTAAATCTCATGGGCAGAATCAGGTGCAGCTCATGACTGAAGTAGAAATCACATTAATTATGTAATATAGATAAATATGGGAGGAGTATGATTGGTTTCTTGACTCACATGGTCAACCCATAAACTCGAAGATGGAGCTAGAAGGTTCATTCACTCTCCTAAGAGACCAAAAGCATGATAATGCTTCCAATTACAAGTGGGGGTCCCAATCAATACATAATCATTTGAACTCATGCAGCCAACTTGATTTAAGGAGTTTTCCTTTTGACCCTGGAGGAGAAATGAGGTGTGCTTTAGCTAGTATTTTTTAGTAGGTTGTTGTCATGGTTCATAAGTGTGTTATACACGAGTTTGTATATAGTTGTCTTATTGCTTTAATGTCTTACTTTTTTGTTCTTATGTGTTAGGTGTTGTTACTTTGGTGGTCCTTGTTGTGTCTTATTGTGTCTGTAGTCCAAGAAGGTAGTTATCAAGTCCATGTTGTCATGTTTGGGTCATCTCTTTCATGGAAGAGATTTTGGGTCCTCTTGACCAGTAAGCTAGTTACTCCTCAGAGTTGCCAAAATGGTTGACATTTTGGCATCACAGGCCAAATGTCAACCCCTAACATAAAAAAAATGTGACAACCATCCTAGCATACTCATGGTGATCTCATACATGGTCATGTCATCATTGGTCCTATTGAAAGTCTTTGAACCTTGTTAAAAGAGTCATTGATGTGTTCAGGCATGGTTGTGTATCCATTCTGACATGGCTTCCTTGAGTCATTTGGTGATGTAACAATGGTCATTGTGATCTTGAGAGTGAGAGAAGTACAAAAGTCTTGAAAAGTCCAAATGAATGATTTTAGCCATGTTTGAGGAATTTAAGGATCTTTTGGTAAAGTTAAAGTAACTTAATAGGTTCAAGGTCATTAGTTATCATGATATATAGGGATTTTCAATCCATTTTCTTATGAGAGGTTCTTTCCAAGGAAATATGAAGGATGTTTAACCTTGCTCTAGTTATGATATGAAGATTTTTTGTTGTGTTGAAGTTCATTGTCCATCATATACTCTTTCAAGCTCAATTAGCACCTCTAAACACCCCTTAAGCCATCAATCACCTAATATAGCCTTTATACTTTATAAGACATAGGGGAAGGGGAGGTGTTTCAATGGAAATTGCATTAAATATGGCCTTGAAAACGTCTTATTCATGTCATATTGCCACTACTATATGTTTCATAGCCTTAAAAGCCCATTCAGACCTCTCCACTAGTCAAATGGGCCCCACATACAAAATTATGTTTCTCTCACTTATTCATATGTATTTACTATTTGAAAAGGTTTGTTAACTCATGCTCCCTCTCATTTTTCCCTAAATTGTAGTTCCCAGATTGAAACATGGAGAAAATAGTGAAAAAGGAGAGCTTTTGTGTGTTTTCTATAATTGTACGAATTGGTACAAATTGTTCCATACAGAAGAGGATAAGAGTTTGAATTTGGATTAATGGAAGGTGCTTCAGTAGAGTTTCATGGCAAAAGGATGTCAAACAAACTCAAAATTGATCCTCTTACTTCCTCTACCTCCTTTGTAAACTAAGGCAGCCCTTCAAGTTTATGGATAATATGGCTTGGAGAAAGAATAACATGGTCTAAAACTTTGGGGAAAGGAGGAAGATATCTTGACCTTATAATTCATGAAATTTGTTTGAGAATACATGTCTTGTACTCTATGAACAATCATTAACAACTCAAGGTACTCCCAATGCATTCTTCATTTAGGTAGGTTATCAATTTTCCTTTTTTTCTCCTCTCTTGATCATGGTTATAGAGAAAGGAAAGTTTAGAGAGATTTTCAGGAGTTTTATTAACCTTCCCACACCATTATTCACCTCATCTCACACATGTGATCTAAAGGAGAAAAATATCCTCTTTGGAAGTAGTTTGTACAAGATGGTTATGGTTTCTTAGTGCCTTGTGTTCCCAGTTGGTTAGAGGTGTATTGGTGAAGCTTCATCAAGTTACATACATCCTCTTGAGATTATAAAATGTCCCTTCACTAACTTCATGATCTAAATTATCCATTTCATGATGTGGATCTCTGATCCTAATCAAACATATAGTGAGCAAGCAGAGTATAAAGATCTGAATCTTGCATAAGGGTTTTGTGGCCATCTCAAGAGTTATTATATCTATACCAGATAATAAAGGTCTTCACCTAATTTTGATGGGTCTATTTAGTGCATTGAAAATGTGTTGAGATGATAGGACCCAAGATCCAATAATGAGAAGTTTAAGATTGTTCTATCCACCCATAGGTCTACAGACTTGTAGGTGGATGTTAGCAACTCTCAAAGCATATTTACATTGTGTAGAGATTGAA
The DNA here is from genome assembly GCA_037957365.1 of Torreya grandis. Classification (NCBI taxonomy): domain Eukaryota; kingdom Viridiplantae; phylum Streptophyta; class Pinopsida; order Cupressales; family Taxaceae; genus Torreya; species Torreya grandis. Next base: position 2,448,926 of record JARHVA010001439.1, on the reverse strand, counting down.
AAGTTACTAATCTATATCTCCAAATATTCATATAACCCTGAATATTTATTAAATGTTATAATGAAGACCTTTGAGGAGTCTCATGGTGATGAAATAGGATGGAGATGAATGGGAATAGGTACTCCATAGGGTACTCAATCCATACACAAGGCTAGTACATCCACCTACAACAATCTCTCTTGAAGACATTTTCAATAAGCTTTGATTGATCATGGAGATGAGTTGAAGTGGAAATATGACTAGATGGTAGCAATGGAACCTCAAGTCGTTAATCATTCACCATGAACCTACATTCATGTCTACACTTTACATGTTCTTCAAGGTTAATATAACCACCTACAACCAACTTGGCTTGGCCTAGACATGACATGTGAAAGGGGGTTGAATGAGAATGGTTGATGGATCCATGAGAGTGTTCTTATAGAGGGTACAAGATAAGAATGGTGTTTCAAGAGGATTAAAAATATTTACATAAAGGGCCACTTCTCTCACCACCTAGATCATCATCTACAGTTAGTTCATAAGATGTGGTAGGGAGGTGCAAGGGACAAGAGTTAAAGATCATTATGTATGTTAGAGGTAGGGGTGTAAGATAAAGAGGTCATAGTGAGAGGTGTTAAGGGATAAAGAGGTATTAGTGGACTTATTTTAGGTCTTACCTTATTACCTTCACTTTCCAAGGTGAGAAATTAGTCTAGATGACCACCTACAACAATCATGACTGCAGTCTCAAGATGCAAGGTACTTTTGTGGTTTAAGAAGCCCATCTAGATGAGATACAAGGGCACTAAGTGAGTCTAATATACTAGGCTAAGATTCCAAGGAAACATAAGAAAACCCTAACCATATAAATCAAGTTTGGAGATCAAATAATAGTCAGTGTTTCATTGGTTAGCAAAAACTAAGGTAAGTTTGGGGAGTTTAAGGTAATGTGTGTTCTTGCTCTCATCAACCTCATAACTAGAGTGACATCTCTCCAAGTTGAATTTAAGTTATCAAAGAATAATGAGAGTAATGAGGCCATTCTTTTATTTTAAAATAAATCCCATGCCTCTCCTCTAAATTTATAAATTGACCATGTTCACCTAAAGGCTGCTTGAAAATACCTACAGTTATGAGTACACAGTCAATGCTTAAAATCTAGTGTTAGGGAAGTTTCAAGTTTTGAGACCTATAAAGGTGTATTAAATCTCTAAAACCTGGTAAAAATTATAATTTTAGGTAAGTATATATGTTCATGTTATCTTAAGGATTAGACAGTTAATGGAGGTATTCTCTATTTTGACTCAAAACTATCCTAGTCTGTTAGCAGCCTGTGACGAGACTACGTGCATTATTTGAAGGTTTGAAGCCAAGATAGAGAATTTGGAATTAATAAAGGGTTATAAGTCATTGAGATATATTAATTAAAGGTTTTAATATACTATTTGAGGTGACAACACTCAAATTTCAAGTCAAAATGCCCTTAAGGGCTAACTAAAGAGGACAAAACTACACAGGCCTATATTCATGAATTAGGACATTTGATAGTTAGAGTGATTGATATAGGGATAAAAATAACTTAAGGAGATTAAAATAATTTTAAACAATATTTCCTTAGTATGAGAGTTTAAATTTTACCAAAATAATGTTTAAACTGAGTATTCTGCTTTATTCATACCTATTAGGTCTCATAAACCTAAGCAAGCCTATATACACAAACTAGTTGAAGGGACCTAAAGATGGAAACACATAAGGGGAAAGTGTATATGACATAATAGATTTTTAAATGTGTTTTAAACCTTTGGTGAGATAAAATTCACTAAAACTCAAACCTCAAGGTTTCCCAATCTTGGTTGCATATAAACCCTAGGCTAAGTTGAGAGTGCATAGAGGAGCAAGATCAAAATTCAGTGATTAAATACAATTAAAAAATATTAGAGAGTGGTTGATAACAATATATCATGATTATTTTAATCCCCTTAGGTTATCTAAAGGCAATCTAAACCCTTAAAAATATTTTAGGCTTGTTTGGCCTAGAAACCTATCTCAAGCCCTAAAAAACCACATCACCATGAAACTACATTCAGACCATCCCTAGACAAGTGGACACTATGATAAGGTGAAATAGGATGTTTCAAGTCATAATGATGTGTTTTCAAATAAATTAAAATAGGGTAAAAGCCAATTTTAGTCTTAAAGGCTAGTTTGAAACACATAGTGTACACAGTTAGTTTGAGTACCCTGTATGGATGATCATATCTTTCAACACCAAGGGATTCAGAGAAAATTCCCCTAGGATATTTTAAGCACCCCTATACACTTTAAATAAATGGAGGATCTAGGTTATTTTAGGGACCCACCTTTATGAACAAGCTTAAGAATGCTAGCCTATCCAAACTGCCTATAGAAGAATACAAGCCCATTTCTCTATGTACCTATCTTGATGCATCTTTTGCATGGAAACTCAAGCTTGTCAGATAATTTGGAGGGGTCAATGTACCTAAAATACATGACAATATTTTTTTGTTCAGGGGTCCATACTCTATGAATCATTGTTAAGAGTCCTTGACACCCAAAACCTCTCTAAAACCCTATGTAGACCCAATTTTGGAAATATTCATATTTTGGCATCCTATCACCCTAGAATGGTCTAAAAAACACCTATAACATCAAGTAAACTTAGAGGAGGACATGTTCATGGTACCTAATTGTGAAAAATATATACAGAAGTGTTAGAATACCTTACTTTTCCAATAAATTAAACAAAAATTAGGGTACAGAGTTGTTATGAGAGATGAAAATCATTGAAAGGGAAGGTTTACCAATTATTCTATCTCCTAAAACCATGATATGCTCAAAACCATGTCTATAGTTCCCCTATGAGTCCCTTCTAATCAACCAATCTACAAAAATGGAACATAGGTGACCCAATTAACTATTGTGACAAAATTGTAGGTGTTTCTTGCTCAAAAAGCTTCATGTTATGATGTAAGGAGTTGTTTCAAGCCTAAAACTTATCCATTCATAGGGTCTTGAGGTTTCTTATAGGTTTCATGGCTACTAAACACTAACAGTCAGGCTATTGGGCCTAATGGCCTAGTAGACCTACTTGGTCAACTAAGAGGAATGGATACAGCATAGAGGGGGTGTTGAGAGAGTAAACAGGAGGTTGTCAATGCCATAATCACTAATCCATAGATAAAATATGCATAGTTCATGGTAATTAGATAGAGTGGGGTAGTTACCAAGCCTCATTGGTATATAAGGGAGAGTTATATCACTAAATGCCTCATGGAATAGGCTTTTACTAAACCTCTTTCAATGTTGGTAACTGATGAAATAAGAATAAGTGCGTAAAGGTTGATGTGCATGGACTCTTGATGAGTTAAAATTTACTAAGAATAGGCATCAATGCTCAAAATAGCTCATTTAAGGCACCTATTCAACCATAAGAGCAATGTACGAAGGGAATATGGAGCAAATGTTGAGACTTGTAACTAATGGTGGAGTGAAGGAGGATAAATTATGACCCCTTCTCCACTTTTCCACTCCACTCTCTCTTATTTCAATCTCCCATCCTTCTATATATTCAGGCCTTATGGCCTTGATTTGTATCCCTTAGGTTGATATGAGGAAAGTCTACCAAGTTTTGTACTTGCAGACCTATTGGATTGATAAATAAAACATTATAGCTTCTTTATGATTAGTGTCTAGTGTGTATTTACTTGTTATAATATGCATAAGTGGTGTAATCTTCCCATTTACAAGTCCAAGTCTCACCTAGGTGTTAAAAAGTTTTTCTTTGTAGGTCATCTAGTGTGTTATGAAGTTGATGGCTAAAGTTTGAAGTGGAAGTTTAATTGTAAGTGCCTTGAACCAGGCCTTCTTCTCATTACCCTCTTGCTTTAGTCATTCAAACTGACCTCTAGGTGAAACATTGTTGCTTAAAATCCATTGAAGATAGTGTTTTAGCTCTATGCATTATCCACTACTATTATTAAGAGTCCAAAGTTGAGCAGATGAGTGAGTATGTTGGTGCATCACCACCCTTAGAGTAGGTTTCATTTATGCAATCTGTTTACCCTTTTCATCCCAATAGAGTTAGGTCTTAGAGAGATAATTCAAGTGATAAATCAAGGGAGCTCACCCCATTTAACTAGAGGTTTTGCCTAGACAACAAGTAACACACGGCCCATAGGTCAATCCATGTTAGTCCAAGTTTGAAGCAGGTCTGAACAACCTTCTTCAAAAGGGTTAAACTTGGGTAGATAACAAGAACACACCCAAGTAAGTGAAAGATATAAAGCATATAATCATAAGCAACCAACATAAGCATATCATACTAGTCCCTAGATATATGTGTTAGAAAAAATAGTAAGTACATAGCATATTCAGTACATTGTGAAAGATCTAAGCATGGATAAAGGCATGTGTAAGTATATAAGCTCAAACATGATAATGTAAATAATCATATAACAATGAAACCTAGATATATTGTGATCAAGGAAAAGGATTCCCCCAACATACTAATGACATGAGTATAGGGAAAACCCAACATCCGTATGTGCATCTATCATGTGACTAGGTATGTCTGTGTCACAATCAAAATATGAGTGAAACATATGTGTGTATGTATAAAGAAATGATATTTTATCTACTAACATGAAACCAAAAACATATATGTTGATGTTAAGGAGCTAATAAGATATAGAAAAGTTGAATATTTTTGTATTTTTGAACATTTTAATTTTTTTGGCATTTTTAAAATATTTGGAAGGACTAATCAAAGATGTCTTTATCATCAAAAAGTATAGGATCATGTAAACAACTAATAGTTTTAATTATATGCTAAGAGTGTTACTTGAGTCACTCTATCCCTAGGCTTACCATAGACCTATTCTATAGCCTTAGACTTGCATTTCTAGTCATTCAACAGACTTTGTTCACTTATAACTAGTCAAGACACAATCCTTGAACTATGACCTCTGACTCAAATCAAACCTTTATATAAATCTACCAAGAGGACATTAGAGCCACATTTGGGACACTACAGCTACATGGCACTAGTTTACCCAATTTGGTGATACTATCCTTAGCCCTAACTTTTCCCAATGAATACTTTTTCAAACATGTTCCCCTCTTATGGTCAGCCTAAGATCATTTTCTTATCTGCATAAGCAATAAAACCCTATATATACAAGTATAATCCACCTTTATTTACTAGATGTAAAATAGATGCAAAATGTATTCAAAACCTATGACAAAGTTGTTCAACATCAAGGTACATTAAGCCTATTCTGCCCCACTTTCTACATACTACCATTTACAACAACCCTAAGTGTAGTTTTCAAAAATTCAAAGGATCAAGCACATTCAAAGCATCCAAGGCCACTCTCATTCTATCATTCACTTACACATACATCAAGAACTAGGTGGGAGAACTACATCAGACTTGATCCCTCTTCAAAGTATTGGTATGTAAGCAACTTTATACACAATAGGGTGTTGAGGATGTCCAGTTCATCATATTAACACACACTCAAATGTTTTTCATATCACACTTCCAAAGAGAACTAGGGTTTACACATGAAATCAAGCTTTTTAGGTACAATATACAACTACAAGCTTTGGTCTCAAAGGAACAGAACATAAAGACAAAGGCGTAGGTACTTCCCAAAAATAGGAATAGTCATGCAAAGAGGATATCAGTGCCACATCTTCGACACTACACACAGATGGCACTACTGTCTAAATTGGGCACTACTATCCAATGAATATATGAATATCATAAACCTACTTACAACACTCAGAGTTGCTCAAATCTCCAATTTTAGAACCCAAATCATCCGTAACAGTCTATTTTTAGCTAAGTTTAAATTTCTCCCTATTTATTATTATAATTAGAAAGTAAATCAAGGTCAAATTCATTTACAAATTAGTAAGTTAACTATTGTAATATATTTGAGTAATTTATACATCTAATTCTTTAACCAAACATAGGTACTTACACATGTAAAACCCAAAAAGGTTAAATTATTTGGTGAACCCGACTTACTTCAAATATTGCTTTAATCCCAAGCTTGCATTAATATAAATTTTGTGCAATAAATTTAGGGCTACCTAATTTTGATTTTCTAATTTTATTTAGACAAAGCTAATTAAAATCAATTTTAAATCAGGGTTTCAATTTATTTTACATCTAATTTAAATTGTTGTAAAGAAACCCTAAATTTAAAAACCTTAACCCTAGACACACTTAGGGTTTGTATCATTTTCTATTTATACTTAGATTTTATTTCTAAAACTCAGATTTTAGATTCATGTGTCTTCTAAATCATATCATCATGATAATAATGATAGAAGAAATAAATTACTTTTTATTACAAATGTTCATACTTTTATTTGCATGCTTATTCCCTTTAATTTAGAATGAACTAACAAAAGACATCAATACATGTATATATGATGCTTACTATCAAATAAAATATTCATCACATTCTATAACATGTTATCTTTCTTCTATGTGTAAAATAATTAAGACATTATTCTTTAATCACATAGACATATGCATACATGATGTTTCAAATTAGCTAAAATATCTTTCATATTGCATTATTTCTTTCACATGTTATCTTTATCTTATATGGAATTACATTAACAAGAAAACCCATACACACATAGAGGATTTAGCATATTAACTAACCAATATGTTTCAAGTTTCAATGCCATATCTTATGCACAGAAAAGAGTCTCCTTCTCCTCCTCATCTCCATGAGGGTGATAATTACTTTCCCTCTTACCAGGTCCTTGTTATCATCCCTCCATGAGATGAGGAAACTTATACCAATGTCACTAATCCCCCTACTCAACCTATTCACACTTCTTCCCTATAGGGTATGTGTCTACTTGTTCAAATAGAAATAGTTATGGTTTGCACTTGTGAGACTCTACGTGATCAAATTATCAATATGAGCAAGACAATTACAAGTTTACAAAATCAAAATCAACTATTACATGAAAATATTACAACATTGCAAAATCAATTTACAAGATAAAGGCCTCTAGGGCATAATAGTGTAAATCATGTATATGCATCTTCACCTAGTCATTTTATGGCAAACAATGTTACATATTCAAATCATAAATCACAATAAAGTACATATACAACTAGTGATTCTATAAATATTCAAAGGTCAAATAAGAGCTCCAGTGAGATACTAAGGGACATCATTAAAGCTAAGTTGATCAACCTACCTCCTCTACACCCAATGAGGACATCCCTATATTTTTGTGTTATCATAGAATGCATGGGTGCCACATTGATTCATGTTTAGTATTGAAAATGAAAATATAATAGATAATGGATATATATGACTCACACAATGACACTTCATCCACAAAACATACAATGGCATGTCTACCAATTTAAAAAATGTCAAATTCAAAAATATTACAAAAATGGTTACCAAAACATAACTCAGAACAACAAAAGGTTTCAAAAGCATAATCAAATCAAGAAACAATACAAAAAGCACATATACATCAGAAAAAATACATATCCAAAATGAGGCTCAACATTCAATATGGTATGAGTTTGGTCAGAAGTATCTACAATAATATGATTATCATGGTCAAGGTTTGGGCAAACAGGCCCAAGGCATCACTTCTCTTATTATAGCAATTGATAATATTGATCAATAAGGTTTGGTTTTATTAAACATCCTAAGGAACATAATTCATAGATACAATTTATCAAGGTTAAACATCTAGATACATAGGAAATATTATAAAAAGAGCAAGATCTTTAGTTGCAAAGTCAAAATCATGTTCAACCAACAAGCATCCTCAAAATAGGTTTTCTAGCAAAGGAGACTCCATAGCACAATATATCTACAATAAGCATAATTTCAAAGGGAAAAATCATAATCAATATGCCAAAGTACAATTCAAAAAGGTCAACTCCATGATATGAAGCAGTTCCCTCCAGCACACTAGGTTATTATGATTCTAATGTGGAACAATATTATGATTCTGATGATGAACAATACTCAAAATTCTATTGTAACAACATTCAACTACAAAATAGTAATCATATTGCAAAAGATATTACCATTCTTATTTTTTATACAAGCCATAATGATAGCGAGTCTCTCATGAGACTCATTGGTTAGTGTGGTTCCTACCCTTGTACATACTTCCTTCTCTCTCTCGCTCTTTATACATAGTTTATTTTCATATGCTTGTACATAACTTATACTCAGAAAACACAAAAACACTGTAATATGTCAAAATACAAAAACATTGAAATATTTCAAAAATCCAAAATTTTTGTAGATTGTATCCATTGATTTGTTTACATTTCTACTACTTGTCAGATATTGCATATTACTAGCTATCCTAGTGTAGTTGGTTTTATCATACACATATGCTTAACTTGTTCTTATCAAGTGATTTTAGATTACAGATAGGACTCTAATCCACTACACAAGTCTAGACTATCTATCATCTACCCATTGGAGGCATTTACACTGATCCAAGTTTATACATTGCTACATCTACCCACTCGAGGGCATCTTCTACATAATTGCTACAACCAAGTTTTATCTTTACATACTATACATTCTAGTTACACATTGATTTATTTTGATATGGAGCATTGATATACATTGCTCATATTTTTCCAACTATCACTAATTAGCTTCAGTATATATGCACCCTGGCATTTACATAGATTTGTATTATATAGTTATACATGCTTTCATTTCTAGTTCCTAGATTAGACTTGATTGTGTTGCTATGCATATTACATCTTCGAGGGAATTTTAATATGCCATTATTCCTTGGTTTATACATCACTTATCTATTTGTATGCCTTATACATGTGCCCATGTCCCTTGTGTGTTCTCATTCATGCTTCTATATGCACACATTTGAACATGTCCTTCTCTGTGGCTCTATGTCAAATTGTTTGTTGTTTGTGTATGTGGACATTTTGGCATGCCCTTGTATGTTTTCATTATTAGATTCAGTGACATGTGCCCATGTCCCTTATATTGTGTCCCCTTGGCCTACTTCTTACGTGCTTCATGTGCTTGTATGTTTACTTCTTTGTATGCTTCTACACCATGACACTTGTATTTGCTTATTACACATAAACACCAATTTTCAATGCCATGAGGGACCTCATGCATATACCTATCCTACTTGGGAGCCTTGGTGGACATCATGCTCCATCCCACTAGGTATTTAATAATATTTTATTGCTATTATGCATTACTTACGTCTATCTTGACACTCTTATCTAATATTAGATTACAACATACATCTTACATTTTCCACTATTGCTCGGTCACATTTACATTTTAATGCATTGTTTGTACATTATATTGGAATATCATGCTTCGGCTAATACATTTTGTAGAGCTACTTTTTTAGACGGTGGTTCCTCCACATATTTCACAACTACCCTAAAAAAAGAGGGTATTTATAGGGGTTGTTACAAATATTAGGCTCCTATTTTGCTTTTCACAAATGCATTTCATCACACAAGCTTATTTATAGAGATCAAACTTAGGGCAAACACAAAATAGAATAGAGGTTTAGTAATCAGTTTAGACCACATAAAGATCAAACAAAGCAAACAATAGTGCCTAGATTGGGACACTAGTACAATAGGGCACTATAGTCCACTACTATCCAGTATCCCCAGCTTCAAGATAGTCCAATTCATTCAAACCAATACACTAGGTACAATACAAATTTTCACAAATACAATCTCAGGTTTGGCAATTATGTTTATATTTAAATTTGATTCAATCATTTCAATCTACATTCATACCAATTATTCAAATTTGGGGGCATCATGCATGGCATGATCACTCATACATTTAGATTAGTACACATATTTAGCTATTACATACTTGATTCAAATTTAGCATACTTTGATACCAGATTGGGGGCATGTGTGTGGCACAGAGTTCCATATACTCAACTTACAACAAGTTGATCAAATGGAATGGCAAATTCCATGTCATTTTATACATTATATACACTTGTTATCACATTCCATGTTATCACCATATTCATGCTTAATCCATCTGCAGTGGTTGGCATTCACAAGTGGACCAAAGTTGCCTAATATAGCTGAGTGGTCACAGAGCTGAATACACAGTTAGATAACTCAGTTAGAGACTTTTACCAATTTACATAGTATAGTTACAGATGCATCCACTTCACATGGGGGAAATGATGGAGTCATGGACTAATTGAATTCTTGAGACACCTACATGAGAGGTTTCAACACACATACAGTCTTATCCAAGTTATTCACAAAGATCAGGATCCACCAAGTAGGGGTGGGCAATGATGGATTCAAAACTACATTAAGTTATTGAGCCACCCATATGAGGATTGAGCAGGCCATCATCTCAATCTAAGTTATTCAACGATATGATCACTATGCACTTTCACACATGCAGGTTGTCACCAACTTCATGCATTGATTCACGTACCCAATGAGGTGTATTTGTTCCTTTCCTCTCTCTTTACTTAGTTATTTCATTTCAGCATAGTATCTTGCTTTTAATTATCTCATTATTAAGTACTAATTTTTACATGTTTCATTGTATGACATTGTTTTGGATATGTTTCACATACATAGACCAAGATTCGCATATTCAAACTCAGTTATATGGGCTTCACTTCCAAGATAAGTCTAGGTACGCTCTTTTTTCATTTATACTAGTCATTTTGCTTTGTTGCATTACTAACATAAATGGGGGGGGGGAATGTAATCACCTAAAAGTGGTAATTGGATGTTAAGAGTGTCTCTTGAGTCACCCTATCCCTAGTCTTGCCATAGACCTATTATAAAGCCTTAGACTTGCATTTCTATCCATTTAACATACCTTGCTCACTTACAACTAGTCAAGACATAGTCCTTGAACTGTTACCTCTGACTCAAATCAAACCTTTAAAAAATTCTTTCAAAAGGAGATTAGCACCACATTTGGGACACTACGGCTACATGGCACTAGTGTCCCCAACTGGTCGCTACTTTCCTTAGCCCTAACTCTTCCTAGTAGATACTTTTTTAAATGTGTACCCCTCCTAAGGTTGGCATAAACTCATTTTATTATTTGTACAAGCAACATAACCCTATATATACAATTCTAATCCACCTCTATTCACTAGATAGAAAATAGATGCAAAATATATTCAAAACCTAACACAAAGTTGTGCAAAATCAAGGTACATTATCCCTATTCTTCCCTAATTTCTACATACTATCATTGATAACAACCCCTATTCTACCTTACTTTCTACATACTACCATCGATAACAACCCTAAGTCTAGCTTTAAAGCATTCAAAGGCTCAAGCACATTCAAGGCATTCAAGGCCACTCTCATTCTAGTATTCATTTGCACATACATGAAGCACTAGGTGAAAGAACTACACTGGACTTGATCCCTCTTTGGAGTATTGGTATGTAGGAAAATATCTACACAATGAGGTGTTGAGGATGTCTAGTGCATCCTACTAACACACACTCAAATATTGCTCATATCACACTTTCAAAGAGAACTAGGGTTTACACATGAAATAAAGCTTTATAGGTACAATATATAACTATAGGCTTCAATCTCAAAGAAATAGAACACATAGACACGGGAACAAGTGTTCCTTGAAAATAGGAATAATCCCACAAAGCGGACATTAGCACCACATCTTTGACACTACACATAGATGGCATTATTTTCCAAACTGGGTGTTAGTATCTAATGAATAGAAGAATATCAAAAACCTTCTTGTGACCCTCAGAGTTGCTCAGATCTCTAATTTTGGAACCTAGCTCATCTATGACAATTTATTTTTAGCTAAGGCTATATTTCTCCCTATTTATTACTAGAATTAGAAAGTCAATCAAGGTCAAATTAATTTACAAATTAATAGGTTAATTATTACAATTTATTTGATTGATTTAGACATATCAGTGTTTAACAAGACATAGGTAATTACACATGTAAAACCCAAAAATGTTAAATTAGATCACATGAGACATTTTTCAACCTTTGTTTATAGCAATGTATTGTCACCTCCTCAATTTTTATGTGTAATTATTTTCTAAAAGCCTTTGGTGGGGGAGGATGGCCACATCCATCATGCTATAGGCAAATCTCCATATCCCTAACTATAAAGGTGATACACTTATCTATAATATTCAATGTTGCATTTCAATTAGTGGACCAATGTTGTCCAAATGTTAATGTCAAATGTGGGTCCCAATATAATATCCATATGATCATGGGGACCACCTGTGGTCCACATATGATCATGGGGACCACCTATGGTCTACATATGATTGGTAGGTGGATGTAGCCACTAGATTTTAGCATCAGTAGAGAGTATGTTAATTCAACTATATTATGTCCCAAATTTTGAACAAATGTGGTGTTATGAATTGTATCCCCATTGTTCCTATCAAACTTGATATGTTGACAATGGACCCCATCAATATTAGTGGTAAAAATTAGATACCCATACCTTGGTCACTTTGAAGGATGGTTTTCTTGTGAACTTTTGGGAGTATCATGTCTTTTTCATTTCTTGAGCATAATTTATATATGTATCTCACTCTTATATTTTTGAATTTAATTTTGCAATGCCTCACATTGACTTGTATTATGTTTGATGATTTGATTATAGTAAAAATATAGTAATCCCTCTTAAAAAATAAGTATGATGCCTGATCTATGTCTATCATGGGGTAAACATATCATCCCATATTCAAGTAACATGGAAAGTATTTTATCCAAAGCATCTTGGTTTGTTGTGTTTTGTAACATCCATTATGTATTCTTATGAGAGACCTCCACATTATTTACATGATGTATTTGCATTTGGCCTTTGTAAGGTTGACTCAATATTTGTAGCCAAGAGGGATCTATAGAATAACAAGCATTACATGCTCATCTTTTATTTTTGCTTTAACTTTATTTTGGTTATATTTTGCTCCTCTGAAGATGGATTTAACTTATATGTGTAGGACCTATAGGTGTGAATAGGTTATTTGACAGATGCTCAAGTGGATCAAAGTTTAGTTTTTTTTTTTTTTTTTTCATTTTTCATATCATGGGATAAATCATCATCACTATCATAGTAATCTGAAACATGGCCACCTTTTTGCTCGATGTTAACTACTAAACCAAGCTCATATGTTTGATTTTCTTTTGGTTTTGGTAGTATTTGCTCCTTTGGTAATGGCTCTTTCTCTTGATGTGCATCCATGTACACCTCGATGTTTAGTGCCTTGTTTATCTTTGGAGGTAAATGAGCCATTGTGTTTGACTAACCTATTTCATTAGTTTATATATTTTCAAGGGGAATACTTATTTAGGTGGAGTCACTTTAGAAACTCCCTCTATATCATAATATATCTTTTTTCAAAATTTGAAGGGTTCACCCTATGCAAGCATCATCAACAAGGTTCCACCATGTATGAATTTTACGTATTGATGTAATGTAAATGGTATGATTTCCATTATGTGAATCCATGGTATAACCTAAATCAAGTTATAGTGTAAGGATTGGTACATTACCTGTAATGTAGTTTAAATAATTTTGGGCCCAATGTCACATCCAATGTGATTTGGCCAATTGGAGTGATATGTGAATTATCAAACCCTTTTATATGCATAACTAGTTTTTGGATAAGATTGGTATCAATGCCCATGGTGGTTAAGAGAATCATTAGGCCTGATCTATTATCAACAATCACCCTTTTGATTCCTTTGTTATGCATACTCACTTGTATGAACAAAAGTAAATATTAGTCAATAATATCCTTAGATGGTAAATCGGTTGGATCAAAAGTGATGAGTTTTACATTATTTTTGAAATCTTGCATAAATATCTACAAAGTAAGTTGGTTTACTATCTCTTGAAACTTGGGTATCATGTAATGATTCATATAAAATATCTTTGTAAATAGTAGATTACTTTAGAAATTCAAGGATTGAGATCTTAGCATGCATGTTGCTCAATTGGTCAATAAGGTCATAGCCCTTAGATGTTATCACAAGTTTAGGTTTAGGAGGCACTTGTTGTTTATTAACAAGTGGTAAAGTAAGCTATGCATCATTTCCTTTGTCTGTAGAGATAACATGGAACATGAAATCCAATATAGGTCATGGGTGCAGGATGGTAGATGTCACTCAAATAAGAGGTAGGTGGAATAAATGGTTGAGAGCATGCACATTGGCATTGGGATACCGACTCTATTGTATTGTAAAAAGAGTTAGAAAGAGAGTTTAAATGTTGTTTTCATTTCAAAACACTCTCATTATATTGATGTTTTCTTTTAATGTGTTGGATGAGAGGCTTGATTAAGCAATCATAATAGAAAACCATAACTATAATTAGGAATTAGAGGCAAAAATGTCCTATAGATGCATTCATATTGAGTATAATTATAAGAAGGGAAATATAATTTTTAAATTTTTTAATATTTTGAAATAAAAGATCAAAAAAATAGGCACAACAAATCAAGAAACCCCAGGTTAATTTTAAGGTTTTGAGACCAAAGATCGGGTTTACCAAATTTTAACCTTAAATTGAAATAGTTATGTATGGGGGTTACATATATGGTTAATAATATAAAAATAAATAAACATAAGGGTGATAAATAGATCTATAACAGGGTAATTAATTTGTAAACTTAGATAAATAATGTTTTAAATTTATAATACTGAGATATGCTAAAAATAGAAACTACAACTATTGATTGATATTGCAATAAATTGAAAACAAGAGTACATAACTAGTTCATTATGCATATGCAAATATGGGCTAAAATAAGCTGAGTGGACTAGATTATGATTCTATAACAATAGTCAAATTATCAAATTATGCACTCTATATCATTTAATGCTTGCCTCAGATTCAAATAGTCATGTCGACGTTGGTGTCTAAGTTAGACATAAGTATCTAGTATGAAATAGTGACTAGATATGGATGCAACCACCTAGGGCCTTTTAAGTTTTCTATCACTTTTATTTTGATGTGTAAAAATATTTCACATAGGCTATCACTCTTTGTCAAATAATCAAACCCTATCTTCTTCACCCTTGGAGTGACTATGAAAAAAATGGGTTAGTGGGCACATAGTATTGAGCTACCCCACAGACCCCTTTGTTAATGGGCACTACTTACATAGCCAATTCTCTAAACAGGGCTTGAGACTTAATGTATTTCTCTCCTATGTGTTAGCTTGTGTGTGCATAAGGATGTAATGTGTGGTAAGCAAGTACATAGAGTGACATAGCTTGTAACTTGGAAAATGTGACTCATGGGATGCTTCTTCAATACTTTAAACTTGTGGGGATATTACTCCTATGCCAGATATGGAAATATGGATGAATATGATAGATTTTCTTGCTTGAATGCTTGATTGAGTGCTTTCAGTTATTTGCCTTATGAGTTTCTAGGTCATTTTCTAGGTGATGAATGAATGAGGGTTGATCTTATATATATACCAATCCCTTTCAAAAATATCTCAAACTACAACACTTAGACTGATCTTTAGGATACATTTCATTTGTAAATTGGATGAGTGTTAGGCATTTGACACTTAGTTTAGATGGGATACTGCCATTGACATAGGCTTCTAGCTGGGATGCAAGTATCTAGGAAGTTGGAAAACACATACAAGTCCCAAACTTGCAAAAGATGACAATAATTAGGTTTAGAGCATTTTGCATAGCACAGAAGGCTTAGTCATCAGAATAACAATGCTCAAACTAAGAGATAAGAAATTTAGCACAAAGAGATAGTGAACGCAAGCCTCTCAGTAGCAGAAAAGTCTTAGAACTAAAGGGTACAACCATGATAGGTATTTTCCAAGTGTACAAGATTGAGGTGTTGCATAATTTAGATATAGTGTCCATCATAAGCAAAAGAAGAACATGATGCAATAATTAAGAAGATAGTATAATTATATTTTTGCTTTTTGAATTATTTAATTTTTTTTGTATGTTTAAAAATTTAAAAATTTGTAAAAGTTCTAACCAATAATTTAGTTCATAAGTTGTTCCCATTAAAACTATGCATAACATATGTAATCACTTTCTGGATTTTGTGTGAAGCAACCAATTCGAATGGTATGTTGATATATAGATCATGTATCATTTATGTTATAAAAATCAATTATATTACCATATTCATCATGCATGTTAGAAACATCATTCCAATAATCTTCTACATAATCATTATCATGATCATAATCATCCTCTTGCTTCTAAAAATATGATGCCACTCTTGTCATATTTACTATTTGTATATGTAAAACCAACTACCCCATACTATTGTATTGAAATTTTTGATTTATTTTGCTTTACCATATGTGTTGTATCATGTGTCTTTGTTATGATGTTACTTTTTGTCTTCACTAAAATGTTAATTGAAGAAATATTTTCCTTTGTTTGCTTTTGCTCTATAGATTTGTCTTCTCTTGAAATTGTAACCATTGCACTTTCATGTTCAAATGTGACATAGTTATGATCTTTACCCAATGTTTCCCTATTTCTCTTATTTATGAACTTGATATGTTAAATATCACTAAACATGTTTTTGGACCAAGAGTGAAAGGTAGCTCAATGGATATAATAAATTATTGAGATGCAATGATATTATTCACATCGGGTTCACCAATGTATTTGATCAAAGTTTGGATTCAAAGATGAATTAATGCTAATTTTGATAAATTGAATGAAATAAAGCAGAATGCTAGAAATGCACTTTTGACAAGTAGAATAAAAGTAAAAGATTTAATTCAACAAATTTTATGATTGAAATAAGACTAAATATGAAATAAAATAACAAACTTAATTGTTTCTATCTCATATCTAATTGTGTTGACTAGTAGATGACTAAAATAGGAAAATAAGAACAGACTCTGTAAGTACCCATAAGCGGGAACTAAAATTGAAGAAGGATAAAATCATCTAACTTAGGACAAGATCAACTACACTATTATCCCAAACTAGTCAATCATGTCTTTTGCTAAAAATAAAGAACTTAGGTCATGATCACTTGTAACAACTTGAACTAGGTATGTATGCACATATTTGACCTTTATAAGTGTGTAGAAGACCTGTACATAATCTTTCCAAGGTTTAAACCCTAATAGGTAATGCAATGATTGAAAACCTAAAAATAGAAAAAAGTGGAGTGTAATGGGTTAAGTTGAAGTCACCCCCATGATGAATACATGTTGCCTATGTATCCAATACTCTAATGAGGGAATCAAACCCAAATAGTTGTCCCACTTAGAGTTCTTTGTGAAATTGTGATTCTTTGACAATATGAATGCATCTAGAAATGACTTGAATACTTGATCATGCTTTATTTTGGGTTGGATAAAATAGGCTTTTGAATTAGTTGACGATGACTACTTCAAATGATTAGATTCAAAATTAAGAAGAATAGGAAAATTTTGTTCAATGTGCACTAGTATAAGTATATCTCTTTGTTGAAATTCCAAGTTGGTAAAATGAGTAACTTGAGTGTGCCTTTATAACAATCCAAAAGGGGGAATCCTCATACTTCTTATCCTAAAAATGCAGATCAATTTGTAAGGAAGGATTAAAAACTTGAAAAGTGACTGTTAGATGGGCAAAGAATAGGATCGACCCAAAGGGGATAAAACCTATTACCACTATTGTCCCTATTGGTCGATTATGTCCTAAAGGGAAACATGTGAAATTTGGGTCTTGTATTGCTCGTACATATGCTTAAAGGCATTTTTGGCAATTTGAACACTTTTTAGGTGACATATAGTAATTTATAAAAGAAAACATGTCCAAATAGGTGCTTAGAATAAAATAAGGTGGTAAAATAGGTATTGATTAAGTGCACAAGATAATTACAGTGAAATAGGGCCAAAAATGAAAAAATCAAGTATCCATGACCAAATTTAGGTTACTACATGTTACCAAATTAAATGTTATTTTGATTAGGCCCGATCTTGGTATTGTAGACACTATTTAGGAATTATATTGTACCTCAGTCTTGTACACTTAGAAAATACATTTCATGGATGTACCTTCAGCTTCTAGACCTTTCTCATTGTAAAAACGCTCGCATACACTATCTCCCTATGCTTAATTACTTATCTCTTAGTCCAACCAATATTATTCTAATAACCCAAGCCTTATTATCTTCCATCTCTACAAGTTTTGGATCTGTGCATGTTTTCTAACTGCGTAAACACTTACACCCTTGTTAGACACCTATGTTGATGCAAGTGTCATATCCAAACACAAGTGCCCAATAGACTAAATTCGTATAATTTGTAAATGAAACATATTCCTATGGTCGGCCTAAGTGCTTTAATGTGAGATATTCTCCAAAGGGATTAGTATAAATACAAGATCAATCCTCATTCATTCCTAAAATATAAAAGACCTTGAGAGACCAAAGAAACTTAGCGAAATCATTCTAACAAACACTCAATTAAGAACAAGCTTCCCTATTTTTTCTTATTTCTATGTCACTCATAGGGAAAACACATCTATAAGTTTGAAGTATTGAAGGAGTATCCCAAGAGATATATTTGACAAGTTATAAGCTAGGCCATTAGTGTACTTGCTTATCACAAATTGCATGATTAAGACACAATCCAACACATATAAGAGAACTACATAAGTTTGAGACTCTCTTCAAAGTATTGGCTATGTAGGCAATGCTCATAAATAGAGGGGTCTTAAGGGAATATCAACACCATGTGCCCACTCTCCCATTTTTCTCATAGCCAATATGAAGATGAATAACTAGGGTTTTACTATTTGACAAGGAGTGATAGTTTGTGACCCAAATATGAATGGACCAGAGCGAAGGTGATGTAAAACCTAGAAGCATATAGGTGGTTACATCTAGTTTCAATAGGTATTTTATACTAGACACCTATGTACAAGTTAAATAGTAGTGTCGATGCAACCATCCCATGTCGAAGCAACTATCCATAACTATAGAGCACAATTTCTAGAAATAGGTGACTATTCTAGAATTCAGATCCAATCTAATTTCTGCATGTTCTAGATCTAGATCTGTACTAGCATCAAAACCAACTAAGTATCTTTTCTTCATTATTATTTTAATATCTAACATAGTTATACTTTCTATCTTTAGCATATTAGCATAATAAATTCAGTATATGTTCTATCTGAATTTCATAAATAATTATCTACTTTAAAGATAGTCTACCATCCTTGTGCCCTGAGTTATCTCTTCCCCCATTTAATCTTAGATTCTTCTAATCTAGATTCTAAGGTTAAATATTTGGTGAACCTAATATTTGAACATCATTCTTGCCTAAGCATACCATATAGGATGTTTATTACCTACTTTGTCCTAATATTCATATTATTTATCTCTCTTATCATGGATGATATTGATTGCATTGATGGATATGATTATGAAACTCTCAAACTTTCCATCAAAAAGGGGTGAAAATTGATTACTCTTGTATTCTTCCAAATGCTAAAACATCTAATCTCAAATCTGGTAATGGTGGTAGATACCATCCCTTTAATTAGGTCCATGATCCCACCATTTTAAGAGATAAATTGATCCATCTTTAGGAAGATAAAAAGCCTTTTTTTGTACTTCCTACACCACCACCATATGATTTTAGCCTTTGATATTTGCTAAAATATGGATAAAAAGGACAAGGTTTCAGAAAACACGAGTAAGCTATAACCCATTGTATATCTTTAAAATATAATACACATCGACAAGGCTTAGGATTTTTAGAAAAATTCATGAGTCACCAACAATGAAAGTCATCTAATCATGCCCTACATGCACATTCTACCATAAAAGTGAGAACATATGACCAGGATGCTCCTTCATACGATCATAAAAATTTCTAACAAATACATAAGGAAATTATGACTAATTTAAAAATCACTTATAAGGGGGATATTCCTTCAAATAAATCAATTTAAACCCCCATAATTCCAACATTTCCAAATAATTTCCCCTTATCAAGGGTGATGATTCTTTTTTCCCCTCATTTGATATTGACAATTCACAAAATGTTAAACAAGACAACATGGCATCTATTCCAAAAATTGTACCATACCAAAAGAGGTGCTTTTGCCAAACCTTTATCTAATACCAATTGATATATCTCTAACAAAAGTGAATGAACCAAGCTATTCAAATGATATACCAAAGATACCACAATTCAGAGATCCAATACCATTGCCAAAGCATCCTAAATTCAGTGATTCAGAACTTGCAATTATTATCCATGAGGATGATGATAATCATATGCCTAGATTCAAGAGAGGTGGTGGATTAAAATCAATGATAACATTTAACCCTAATTCAAATGTGGATCCTACTTGGGTAGACAAGCTTAATAATATAGAATTGATAGGGCACAAGGGTTAATATAATATCTATAGTAAGATAATTAATGTGTTGAATTCAGATGTACCATATGTTAAAGTTATTAAATTGAGATAAGCTAGAATTAGAAAGTACAACTTTGGTAGATATAGAAATAACATAAAAAGGTACTTAGTTGCCTCTGATGCTAATGTAGATATAGATTTGGAATAGGATGAAAGAAAGCAAGAAGATAGTTCTCAAACATTTGTTAAATTAGACCTTGTTGGAGAGTTGTCAGTGCTGTCATGGAGGTGTCTAAGTAAGTGGATGAAGTACCCTGATAGTCTAAGTGACAATGACAAAGTGTGCAATGTGCTTGGAGTATGTTTGGTTGATCTTCAGTTTTAGCATGGTTTGAGATAATCAGGGATGAATATGGTAATTTGAGAATGTGCAAGAGGTCCCTAAGATGTTTTATATGCTTTGATTACTTATGTGCATGATTGGAATTCACCCAATTTATAATTATTCTCATCTAGACATTTTGGGTCCAATGGTAGAAAACCTGAGTAGGCAGTTTGATGATGTCACCATTACCATATGTGGATGAGTCAAGGGGAGCTGGTAATATGGTTGTGATCACATTAGTCCCTAGTTGCTATGCACTAAATCTCAAGTCATGCACCTAAGTGCAATCAAAGATATGTGGGTGTAAAGTTGGGTTCTCAGGCATTTTGACATTGTTTTCTATGTTTAAATAGAGCCAAGTAAGCATGTTGATGATGTCAGCATTTGCACGCATGGAGGTTTCAAGAGGAAATGGTCACATGGGTTTGTTTATTATTGTGCCTAGTTCTTATGTGCTAAATCTCAAGTCATGTGCATAAGTGTGTCAAAAGATATGCAAGTGCAAAGTTGGGCTCTCAAGCAGTTTGACAATGTTTTCCCATACTTAGCCAAATTTGCATGAAATAAGAAAGAATTGAGTGAGTAGTTTGGTGATGGAATATCTCACACATGTGGACATTTCAAGAGAAGTTGATCAGATGGGTTTGTTCATTTTTGTGATTAATTGATTTATGTTAAATTTTATATCATGCACCAAAGCGCATCAAAAGATATGCATGTGCAAAGTTGGACTTCTAGGAAATTCTTGACATTACTGGCTTTGTGATAGATAAATATAAGGAGAATTTTAATGTCCTTATATCTCACATGTGTGAGGGTTCCTAGAATAGATTGATAGATGGTTGGATTCTCTTATGTGAGGAGATCATATGGTCCAAGTTTGAGAACAAGCGCTTGAGCAAATCAAAAGATATAAATTTGAAAAGTTGACCTTAAAAATAAATTGAAAAGGTTCCCATACTTAGTCTATTTTGCATGAAGATAAATATTAGGACCAAATGAAGATCTAATGACTTGCGGTCGATCGTACAGTTTTGATCTAACGATGCATGTTGAGCAAGATGGTAAGAAGTGCATGATGTTTAATAGTATAAGTGCTTAGAAGGCACATGAGGGTGCCAAGGGTCATGATCATAGGGGTTATAAGCATGATTGAATAGTGAGAACTATAAGATAAATACCTAACTGATCTACAGAGATCAATGGAGCACAATGAGTCAATATTATAAGAGTGCACGATATGAGGTCAACATGTTCAAGGTTTAACATTTGGGTATTTATGCACTATGAATTAAAGTTCAAAGAAGATCTATGGTTTGTGTTTAATTTGAGTAGTGAGGACATGAGATGTGAGCATAGTGTTCAAAGTTTAACTGTGACCGTTGACATTTGAAAATTTGAATTTTGAGAAAGAAATACCAGTGGCTAGTTTTTTAGCCATATCTTTTGATCTAGGATGAATTTGCTCATGATGTAAAAAGAAAAGTGGTAGAGGACTCTAAGATGAATCTAAAAACATATATTTTAAGGTTTGAATGTATGTATAGATAAATTTATTGACATCCAAAATTGATTGTGTGTTTGATTATGTTCTGCAAGTAACCTAAGATGGTTAATTGAGCTCGTTTGGATGTTGTTTCGATGTTTAATGATGAATTAACTATTGGAGCATGTTTTAGACTCCATGAGGATAATTTGTGTGCATTATTAAGGTTTGACCAATCATATGTAGTATGAACAAAGGTTTACAAGTTAATTGTGTGTTCTTTCATGGCGACTGTGTGCATAGAATGTTGCTTGAGCAATTTATGCTTAAGAAGAAGGGTACTACGATGGATATGGGAACTTAAGGAGGACATATATATCATGTGGCATGGGTTCATGACTTGAAAAGTGTTCATGTGTTCTTAATTTTCTTGGATAAGTGTCAAAGAAGTGAATGGGTCATCATAGGACCTAAAAGTGACTTAAGCATATTTGAAAGTGGATTGTGCTTAAGTGTGACCCATGTGAGATGCCTCAAGGGTGAAAGCATGTATTGTGGCTGATAAGGAAAGTTTTTTGACTTGATAATTCATGAATTCTCTATATATATTTAAACTAAATATGATGGTTTCAAGATTTGTGAGTAGAAGCTCAATATGAAGTCTTGTGTGAATGTGGAGCCAAGTAAAGGAGAGAACCTTTGAAAGAGAAGGTATAGGTCAGTAAGGAACAGCATAGAGTGAAGAGGATCAGACATGATTGTCTAATCAAGGTGATGAAGGTGATCACATTGGTCATTGGGCCTAATAATCCTCGAAGAGGTAAAATGAGCGAGTATGTTCAAAAGGTTATTTGAGAGAATGTGTATGGTGAGCAAAGGCAAGGTCAAGGCTGTGTGTGCCCAATGGATGGGTTGAAAGGTAGAGTAGGTTGATGATTGTGTGTATGACTTGTAGGTCATATTTATGATGTTAGAATCATGATCTTATAGATTGAGAATGAATGAAGTGTAGAGTGATCCAAAAGGTGGCTTTGAATGTATTGAGAGAGTGTGTGAATAAGTGAAGGGGGATATCTTATCAGAGGTCCATCATCAAGTGTTGAAGACATCAGTTCAAAGGTGGAGGTGTTTAAAGGAGGGTTTAAAGGACTTGATCTTCCTTAGGGGTATTTTATCCTTGTGAAATAGGTGTTTAATTAATGGCCTTTGGTCAAGAGGAATTGATCAAGGTTTTGGGTGGTCAGGAGGACTTGATCATCTCAGGGGTTGGTGCTCCTTGTGGAACTTTTGTTTCAATAAATCCTGGTCAAAAGGAGTTGATTAATCTCTAGTTTGTAATACCTTATAAGAAAAGTGTCCAAGTTTTTACAGGCTTGAGTATTGGTTCTATTCCCCAAGAGAGTTTCTGATGTAGATGATGTGTTGATATGTTGTATGCTCTTGTTCGTGATTTGGATGAATGCGATTTCATGTTTATGTTGCTAGATCAAGTTGATGTATGATGGAATGGTTTTGAAATTGAACATGGATTGTTGTATTCACCCCCCCCCCCTCTAAGTAGCTACTTCTAATAATTAGTATCAGAGTAGGTCCTTTGGAGGAAGCTTAACAGTTTGAAGGAGATTCTAAGTAGGTATAAAGATGGCTAAACAGTTGAAAAAAGGAATCAACAGTGGAAGGTTGTGATCAAGGCACTTGAAGAGAAGATATGTATTTTGAATAAAGATTTCAAAAAAGATGAGAAAGTTAATAATGATCTCAAGGTTCAACTAGAAGATGCCAAGACAAGTTTGAGTTCAAAAGAAGAAAATGGTTCAAAAGAAAAGGATGTCTTGTTTGATAAAGAAGCTTGCCATAACATTAGAGAAGACAACAGTGAGGAAGAAGAAGTTGATCTAGAAGTTGAGCTCATAAGTGCACTTGGTAAACTGAAGGAGCAAAAGAAGAAGAATCATAAATTGAGGAATATGACCAAACTTCTTAAAGTACAAGTCAGTTCTCTTGAGAGAAGTTTGTTAGGCATACACAAGAAAGAGGACAAGAAGAATCTAGAGCAGATCAAGTCTATTGAAGAACAAGCATATAGATTGAAAGACATGGCTAATAAGGCCAAAGAGGATGAATAAAAGGTCAATATTCTTAAGGATCAATTAAGGATTGTAAATACAAATATGAAAGCAAAAGAAGATGAGTGCACTTTGCTAAAGATTGAGATGGAGTCATTGAAGAGTGAGCATGAGTAATTTGGTGTCAAGATAAACAAGGATGAGAAAGAACAAGAGAGGTTAGCTTAAGAAAAGAAGGATGCAAGCACCAAGAGCAAGATGAGAAGACCTATCAGATAACCCAATACAATAAAATATGCCAGTTATTTTCATGGCCATTGTCATTTTTGCTATCAATATGCTCATAGGGCAAGAGATTGTAGAAAGATGAGCTCTAAGATTAAGTTCACATGGAGCCTTGGAAGAAGGAGCAATTGGTCAAGGAGAATTCATAACTCAGATCACTCAAGAGGTATGTTGAATGATATTGTTTGCTACAATTGCAATAAAATAGGACATATTGCCAGATTCTGCAAGGATAGTTTGAAGATACACTCAAGTCTTGACAAGAAGAATGATGCTCTTGAAAGTCACTCAATGGTGTTGAGATCAACGTCTATGAAGTATAATCATTATCAAGGTGGACTGCCTACAAAAATAAAGAAGGAATCAGACATGAAGAAGATATAAGAATGCTAAGAGAATTTGTCTTCTATCCACACAGAAAAGGAAGATCACTATCATCATCAAATAAAAGGTATGAATGATCTTATTTGTTCTATATGTCATAAAGTTGGACACATTGTTAGGTATTGCAAGAATAGGTTAAATGAGTTCTCAAAGCAAAATAAGGTGATCTCTTAGTGTGCTAGGAAGAGGTCAAAAATGGGTATGGAAACCTAAGCCTATAAGGAGAGATCAGATCGAAACCAAATATGGTTTACTTTCCATGATAGATATGAAGGGAAGACAAGAGTTTACGTTGTCTATTTCTGCTAACAAATTTGAAGAAAATAATGAAGTCAAACATCCATTCAAAGTCAAGCAGGACTACAAGTCAGAAAAAGATATGGAGATATGGGAGTCTCCAGAGTTTTGGGACTTTTAGTCTATGTCAAAAGGGTGTCTTTCTCTAAGCTTTTGCAGAAAGAGGAAGTATGGTGGATGTTGGTTGGGTCTTGATTGATGTTGAAAGACAAATTAGGTCATGGGAAGATGTGTTGGCTTACTGTGAAGGAATGTGTTAATCAGTAGACCTGTGTGTCAAGATGCTCTTTGGTTGATCAGTTTGCTCTCAATTTTTGAAGAACTAGACCAAAGGATGAAAGATAGTGACTTGAGGGTTTGATTTTATAAACCTTATGGTGTGTGTTCATGATGCTAATGACTTAGTTTTGGTATATGGAGCTAAGTGAACATCAGATGGAGAATATGCAATGTTTTCATTAGTCAGTGACATGCTTGTAATGCATGGTTGAGCCCAATTTAATGTTCTTTGTCATGAAATATTGCTGGTAATATTTACAAGATCTACAAGCAGGGTCAGAATGGGTGTTTTTAGATGGAATAATAATATTGATGAAATTTCAAGAAGAGTGTGATGCTTAAAAAGGTCAGTTGACCTTATTCTAGCTTACTCCAAGTGGTTTTGTGGTCTGAAGGTATGTTAAAGTCAAATTGAAGATTTTTGTTTGATCTTGGGTTTCCCAGTTCGTGCTTAAGAGTATACAGGTCCTAAAATGGATTATAAGATGTATGGGTTTCCAAAGATGTGGATGCTCAAATTTTGGTCTAGAAGTGTGTAATAGTTGTCTCTAGGTGTACAATAAGTTTCAGAGGTGGACGTTGACTAAAAAGAGGTTTGTTGACTCTATTTGTTTTAAGATTCTAGGGTTTTAGACTTTGCTAGAAAAATGGTCTACCTTATGAGTTGAGATCTAAGGCTTCTTAATAAGTTGAATGCACCAAATGCGTTGTCAAATCAAGCTTCATAGAGATCTGAAGGTTTATTTTTTTCAAGTCATTCATGTTTTTGTCAAGATGGAGGCCTAATTGGCTAGTAGGTTTGTGAAAGAATAATGTTTTAGAGGATGGTCTTGGATATGAAAATTGGTATGCTCGAGGGGGAATATGAGAGTGCTCTAGATATGAAGTTTTAGGTCTTGAAGGTGCATATACTAAAAATTTTGGGCTCTGTAAGTTCTATGTAGGACCACAAGGAGTCTAGATAGGCCTAATAAGAAGAGTGATTTTTATTCAGTTTATCCAAAAGAGCAAGGTATGAGTATTTTAAGGTGATTTCTTAGGTTGATTTAGAGAATCTTTCCTAATTTATGAGTGGCATTAAGTTTTGTTGGTGGTCTTTGTGGTGGTTTGAGAGAGAAGGCTAGTAAGCCTATATGGCGGTTCTTCATGGTGTAACGAGATCTGAAGATGCTCAAATGATACAATGGCTTAGAAATCTTAGGGGGAGTCCCTCTCAGTGGTTTCTTGGTGAGTTCCATCATATTTTAGTGTTTTGTGTGTTCTTTCCTCTATGGTTACAGTGCTTGGTTGAAGAGAGTGTTGGCTTGGAACAAGAGGAAGTTGTCAAGGCAATAAGAGGCAGGCTCAAGGTAAGGAGGAGTTTGTACTATCTTTAGGTCCATAGGATCAATTGGTGCCCAATTTGTCATTATGTCAAAGGGGGAGAAAGTTCTTGTTGTGTGAGTGCTTAAAGAGAGAGAAAGAAGTTGAGTTGTATGATGTGTGTTGACATCAATGACAATGGGGGAGATTATTGGAGAGTTTTCAATGATGTCATGGTGATGTCATGGAGGTGTCCAAGTGAGTGGATGAAGTGCCCTAATAGTCTAAGTGACAATGACAAAGTGTGCAATGTGTGTCTTAGTATGCTTTGAGTATACTTGGTTGATCTTCAGTTTTGGCATGGTTTGAGATGATCAGGGATGAGTATGGTAATTTGAGAATGTACTATAGGTCCCTAAGATGTTTTTTATGCCTTGAGTACTTGTGTGCATGAGTGAAATTCAGCTAGTTTATCATTGTTCTCATCTACACATTTTGGGTCCAGTGGTAGAAAATCTGAATAGGTAGTTTAATGACATCACCATTGCCATGTGTGGATGAGTCAGGGGGAGTTGGTCATATGGTTGTGATCACATTAGTCCTTAGTAGTTGTTTTGTGCTAAATCTCAGTTCATGTACCTAAGTGTAGTCAAAGATATGTCGATACAAAGTTGGGCTCTCAAGCATTTTGACAGTGTTTTCTATGTTCAAATAAAGCCGAGTAAACATGTTGATGATGTTAGCATTTGCATGCATGGAGGCTTTAGGAGGAAATGGTCGCATGGGTTTGTTTAGTCTTATGCATAGTTATTATGTGATAAATCTTAGGTCATGCCCCTAAGTGTGTTAAAATATATGCAAGTACAAAGTTGGGATCTCAGACAGTTTGATAGTGTTTTCCCATACTTAGCCAAATTTCTATGCAAGAAAGAGCTGAGTAAGCAGTTTGGTGATGACATGTCTCATACATGTAGATGTTTTAGGAGAAGTTGATCAGATGGGTTTTTTTAGTTTTATGCTTAGTTGATTTTCACTAAATTTTAGATTATGCATTAAAGTGCATCAAAAGATATGCATGTGCAAAATTGGCCTTCCAGGCAATTCTTCACATTATTGGCTTTGTGACATATAAATTTGAGGAGGCATTTTAATGTCATTATATCTCACACATGTGAGGGTTACATGAATAGATTGACACATGGTTGGATTCTCCTATGTGAGGAGATCATATGGTCCAAGTTTGAAAACATGCACTCGAGTGAAGAAAAATATATGGAGGTGCAAATTTGACCTTATAGACAGATTGCAAAGGTTCCCATACTTAGTCTATTTTATATGAAGATAAAGATCAGGAAAAAATGAAGATCTAATGGCTCATAGGAGATCATATAGTTTTGATTTAACGATGCATGTTGAACTAGATGGTAAGAAGTGCATGATGTTTAATAGTATAAGTTTTTAGAAGGCACGTGAGGGTGTTAAGTGTCATGATCATGGGGTTCTGAGCAAGATCAAACAGTGAACACTATAAGATAAAAACTTGACTAATTCACAGAGATCAATGGTAGACGATGAGTTAATATTGCAAGAGTGCACGAGATGAGGTTAATGTGTTCAAGGTTTAACATTTGGGCATTGGTGCAATATGCATTAAAGTTTAGAGAAGATCGATGGTGCATGTTTAATATGAATAGTGAGTACATGAGATGCGAATATAGTGTTTGAAGTTTAACTGTGAACATTGGCATTTGAATATTTGAATTTTGAAAAGGAAAGATCAGTGTCTAGTTTTTTAGCCATATCTTTTGATCCAAGAAAGATTTGTTCATGGTGTAAAAATAAAAGTGGTAGAGGACTCTAAGGTGCATCTATAAATATAGATTTGAAGGTTTGAATGTATGTACATACAAATTTATTGGGCTCCAATGTTAACTATGTGTTTGAATGTGTTCTGCAAGTAACCCAAGAAGGGTAATTGAGCTCGTTATGATGTTATTTTGATGTTTAATAATGAATTAGCTATTGAAACATTTTGTAGACTCTATGAGGATCATCTATGTGCATTATGAAGGTTTTACCAATCATATGGAGTATGAACAAATGTTTATAAATTGATTGTGTGTTTGTTCATGGTGACTGTATGCACAAAATGTTGTTTGAGCAATTTGTGCTTAAGTACAAGGGTACTTTTATGGATATGTGCAATTAAGGAGGACCTATAAATCATGTGTCATGGGATAATGAGTTGAAAATTGTTCTTGTGTTCTTATTTTGATTAGAGAAGTGACAAAGAGATGAATGGGTCATCATAGGACCTAAAAGTGACTTAGGCCTATTTGAAAGTAGATTGTGCTTAAGTGTGACCCATGTGAGATGCCTTAAAGGTGAAGTCATGTATTATGGATGTCAAGGATTTTTTTTGGAAATGATAATTCATGAATGCTCTATATGTAGTGAAACCAAATATGATAGTTTCGATATTTGTGAGTAGATGTTCAATATGAAGGCTTATGCGAATGTGGAGCCAAGTAAAGGAGATAACCTTTGAAAGAGAAGGTACATGTCAGTGAGGACCAACATAGAGTGAAGAGGATTAGACATGATTATTTGAGTAAGGTAATGAAGGTGATCACATAGGTCATTGGATCTAATAATCCCAGAAGAGGTAGAATGAGTGAGTATGTTCAAAAGGCTATTTGAGAGAGTGTGTATGGTGTGTGAAGGCAAGGTGAAGGTTGTGTGTGCCCAGTGGATGGATTGAAGGGAATAGTAGGTTGATGAATGTGTGTATGCCATGTAGGTCATATTTATAACATAAAAATAGTACTCTTGTAGATTGAGGATGAGTGAAGTGTAGAGTGATCCAAAAGGTGGCTTTAGATATATTGAGAGAGTGTGTGAAGAAGTGAAGGGGGTTGTGTTATCAGAGGTCCATCATCGAGTGTTTAAGACATCAGTTCAAAGGTGGAGGTGTTCAAAGGAGGTTCTAAAGGATTTGATTTTCCTTATAGGTAGTTACTCCTTGTGGAACAGGTGTTTCACTAAAGGCCTTTGATCAAGAGGACTTGATCAAGGTTCTGGGTGGTCATGAGGACTTGATCATCTTAGGGGCTGGTGCTGCTTGTGGAATGTTTATTTCATTAAATCTTGGTCAAAATGAGTTGACCAGTATCTATTTTTTAATACCTTATAGGATAATTAGTCCAAGTGTTTGTAGGCTTGAGAGTGTTTTATTCCCCAAGAGGGTTTCCCACGTAGATGATGTGTTGATATGTTGTATGCTCTTGTTCATGCTTTGGATGCATGTGCTTTCATGTTTATGTTACTAGATCAAGTTGATGTATGATGGAATGGTTTTAAAATTAAACATGAATTATTATATATGGATTCAATCCCCCTCTTAATAGCTACTTCTAACAGATCTGGTACCTTTGGCTCTAAGGACAGTTGTATTAGCCCTAGATGATTGCATTGATGTTACAGTCTGAGTTCGATGCTAATATCTTGTACAAAATATTTGATGAAATAGTTTGTGACCACCTGAATGATTTTAAGTTTAGCTTTTCCTTTGCTCTAGTGAATTCAAATTTGGGTCACGGATTATCACTCCTTATGAAATGGCAAAACCCTAGCTTTCCATCTTCAACATGACCTTGGGGAAAAATGGGTTAGTGGGCACATGATGTCGAGCTTGCCCACAATGACCCCATTGTCAAAGGGCATTGCCTACATATCCAATACTTCAAAAGAGGGCCTCAAAATCATGTAGTTCTCCCCTAGGTGTTGGCTTGTGTGTGAACCATGCAATGTGTGTAAAGCAAGTATAACATTGACCTAGATTGTGACTTGGTAAATAAGACCTTACGATTGCCCCTTTAATAATATAGACATGTATATGTGTTGTACATATGACAAAAATTGAAATAGGAAAGTCTTTGATCAATTGAATGCTTCAAAAAGTGCTTTTAATAAGTGTCATGGTCTCTTTGGTCTAATTGTTAGGTGATTATAAATGAGGGTTGATGTTGTATTTATACCAATGCTATTAGGAGACAACTCACATTAAAGCACTTAAATCAAACATTAAAACACATTTCTTTTGCAAATTTGATGACTTTAGGGCATTGAACACTTGTATCGGGGTGAGACAGTAATGTCAGTGCTATTGTCCTAGACGTTACTGTCTAGGGAGTAAGAAATCACGTACATAATCAAAACTTGCAAAGGTGTGAGATAAGTACATTTTAAGTGTTCTAGGCAATATATGATGTTTATTTCATCAATATAAGGTTGGTTGAACTAAGGGACAGGCCAAGGGGCACATGATAGAGAAAATATGAGGCTTGTAAAAGTAAAACATGCATAAAAATAATAAGAACAACTAAAGTCTGAGTTTATTAAGTGTACAAGACTGAGGGGTTACATAATCATAAAATATCATCTAAATTTACCTCCTTTAAACTAGTAATGAAATTACTAGTTTAAAGGAAAGTAATAAGTACCTGAGTGTGTGTGCACACCTTGTATTTACTTGAGTTGAATTTGAGTGTTTTGTTGGTGATTGACCTACAACCAGGAGCATGTTACAGTGTAAAATCAATGCATATAATCTCGATTAAAATTACTTGAAATAAATTAAAATTGAAAGAGTAAGGTTTAGGATTACACGTGTGTCGATGTAACTGCC
Organism: Torreya grandis; assembly: GCA_037957365.1. Lineage (NCBI taxonomy): Eukaryota > Viridiplantae > Streptophyta > Pinopsida > Cupressales > Taxaceae > Torreya > Torreya grandis. Next base: position 2,417,354 of record JARHVA010001439.1, on the reverse strand, counting down.
TTGCCTATTGACAAGTTTGTTTTGAAAAATGTGTATCATTGTAAGGCTCTAAAACTGAGATTGTGATAAATATAGATAAATATTTAAAGTACATATATCCAAGGAGAGAGAGAGAGAGAGAGAGAGAGAGAGAGAGAGAGAGAGCACATGCCCCCAACTTTGAAGCAAAAGTAAGTTTCCACCTAGCGGTTGAAATTAGCTCGATCATGCAACCCAATGATACTTATAACTTAGTGAGGTCGGATGATCAAGTCCAACCTAAAAACCTGGCAAGATTGAGTAATTTAATCACCTTAACCATGCCAAAAGTTGAACCAACTACTGGAGTAGATTGGTTCAATAAAGTCCATAAAAGTCCATGGGGTATTAGTATATGCAATGATTTTGGAATTTAGAATTGATTTGGATTTATAATATTAGACACATGTTGCATATCATATACAACTTAGATATGTTTCATGGTGAAACTATGTATAACAATGGTACCATGTATAAAACTATGCCACAATTATGAATTTGAATCATTTAATTGTGTGCTTCAGCCAATTTGGATAACTATGTAAGTGTGGAGGACATGCTTCCAAAGCATGCCCTCACTATATATGGTGAAAATATGAAACTGATATAAGCACTAATGTGGAAGACATGTTTCTAAACATGTTCCCACTGTAATCTAGAGATGTTAAATATTGAATAGGTGTGGAGAATATGCTTATAAAGCATGCCCCCATTGAATATGTGAATTGATATAAACACCATATTGAATAAATGTGAAGAACATGCTTCCAAAATATCCCCCAATTGAATATAAAAACTATGAATGTGTGGAATATGTGTCCATGTGACATGTCCCCACTGAATCTATAAATTGGTATAAGTACTGAATACTGAGTGAGTGTGAATAACATGCTTCCAAAACATGCCCCCATTGAATCTGAAATTTGTGAAAAGTGTGGAGAACATGCTTCCCAAGCATGCCCCCACTAATATGCTCCCCCTTTGAGATGATATAAAAATAATACTTATAAGTTACCTCACCTCAAAAGGGTAAGACAATTGTAAAATTTGTGAATGTAACATGTAGCATATAAAAGGAAACATGTCTAGTAAATGTCTCATTGAATCACATAAAACCAATGTGATCACATGTAGGCCTAAGATGGATGATAAAGATCATGGCAATGTCTAGACATTAATATTACAAGCTCAATAAACAAACATACATACACACAAGAACACTCAAAAGCAAGTCAAAAAAAAATGGTCTAAGGAGACCCTAAACAAGGGGCATGTTCAAATGCTACAAAATCAAATGGACATGGCTTAGTCAAATGTCTGCAAATCAAGGAATAACATATTCAAATGTCCATACAACAAACAATGACATATTTAAATGTCCAAGAACAAGCAATGGCATATTCAAATGTCTAAAAAGGCAAACATAGGAACAGGGCCCGCATACAATGGAACACATTCAAATGCTTGAACATGCAAGACAATACCAAGGCAAAACACTCAAGAAAGTATATAAAGGAAAAGCACAAACATCCAACATAAACATATCATAGTGGCCCTTTGATCAAATGTGTTAGTAAAAAAAATCAAGTACATAACATATCAAGTACCATGTGCAAGATATAATCATAGATAATAAGCATGTGTAAGTACATATGTAAGCACAAACATGATAGTGTAGAGTGATCATCGAATCATATAACCTGTGTGTATCAAGATTGAAGAAGCAGATGCCCCTAATGTCCATATGACATGAGTTGAATGAAAGGTCAACATCCAAAATAGGAGCGTATCATATATCTATGTATGCCTATATATGTGTATGTAGGTGTAAATGATATGCTAGCCCTCAACATGGAACTAACACATAGATGTCAATGAGCCAATAGAACATGTAGGTAATGAAATTTTTTTTGTATTTTTTAATGTTTTATTTTTTGGGTATTTTGGGTTTTTAAGAGTGTGAATCAAGGAGGTCCTTGTCATTGAAATACGTAGGATAATTTGTCAAAATTTTCAAGTGTTGCTTAAAATGATGAATTGCATGTTATTCAATATACTTGTCCAATGTCTTACTTGAAGTTAATGGTGTGTGCAGATAATCATATCCATCACGTGGTATAAAAATCTCTATGTCCATATCAAGAAAGGTAACACACATTTTTATAGTATCCAACTTCATTTGCCATTCGACTAGCCAATATTATCCAAACTTTAATTTCAAATAGGGGTCATGGTCTAATATCCATATGGTTGTGGTCACCACACGTATACCAAAAATAATAGGTAACCAAATGTATATGTGAGATTCTGACATCAATGGAGAGAGTATGAGTTCATCTAGAATATGTCCCAATTGTTCGAGGAATGTAGTTTCACAAGTTGTGTACCACTTGTTCTTATCAAACTGGAGATGACAACAATATACCCCATAAATATTAGTAGTAATAATCAAATCTTCATGCTTTGGTTGCTTTGAAAAATGGTTTTCATTCGAAACATAGGAAAGATTTTGCCTTTTCGTAGGTTGTGAAGCTTTTGGAGAAGACTCCACATTGTTCACATGGTATATTTGCATTTGTCCTTTCTAAGGTTGGATCAATGTTTTTAACCAAGAGGGATGAATTGAGTAAAAAACATTTACATGCTCGTCTGCTATGGTTATGTTCCCCTTATCTAGATTTAGTGTTGTTTTATCTACAAGTGGATTGATCTTATATGTACTAGGACCTGTGGGTTCAAATAAGTTATTCGAAAGGTGATCAAGTGGATCAAATTTTAGTGCTTGCATTTTATCATATGTCATATCATGAGTGGTATCATCATCACTAACATAGTAATAAAAAACATTCCCATTATTTTAATCGGTATTGACCAATAAAGGAAACTCAAATGAAGCAGGTTCTTGTGGTTTTAATCACTCCATTGGTAATGGTTATTGATCTTGATGTGCATATATGTACACCTCAATATGTGGTACCTTATTTGCATCTTGAGATGGAAGAGCCATTATACTTGATTTACCTATTTCATAAGTGTGTATATGCTCAATGGGAATGCATTGTTTAGTTGGTACCATTGTAAGAGTTCCTTTGATTTTGAATTGTATCATTTTGTAAAATTTGAAAGGTTCATCATCAATAGGCATTGTTAATAAAGTATTTTGAATTGTATCATTTTGTAAAATTTGAAAGGTTCATCATCAATAGGCATTGTTAATAAAGTCCCATCATGTATGAATTTTACACATATATGAAGTGTAGATGGGACAACTTCCATTGAATGTATCCAAGGTTTACCCAAAACTACATTATAATGCAATGATTAAGGCATTTCCTGAAAAGTAGTTGAAATAGTTTTTGGTCCTAATGTCACATCCAGTGCAATTTGACCAACTAGAGGACTATGTGAATTATTGAACCCTTGGATATGCATAATTAAATTTTGAATCAGGTTGGCGCTAGTTCCCATGGTGGTTAAAAATTTGATACTACAAATGTTTAGGCCTGATCCATTATCAATGAGCACCCTTTTGATGCCCTTATTTTGTATTGTCACTCGTATGAACAAATGTAACTCTTAATCAATAATATATTGGATGGTAAATTAGTTAGATCAAAGGTAATAAGTTTGGAATTGTTCTTGAGATCTTTCATGATACCTGCAAAATAAATAGGCTCAATATCATTTGGAACTTGAGTTTCATGCAATGTCTCTTATAGGATGTCCTTGTAGACTTTAGATTGTTTTAGGAGCTCAAGTATTGAAATTTTAGCACGTGATTTGCTTAATTAGTCAACAAGGTCATATCCCTTATAATTTATCATAATTTCAGGCTTAGAAGGCACCTGTTGTATATTAACAAATGGCAGTGTAGATTGAGCAACCTTACCTCTTTGAGTAGTAACAACATGGACTGCAAAATTCAATATAAAACATGGGTGCAGGATGGTAACTGTCACTCAAATAAGGCTTGGGTAGAATAAATGGTTGAGAGTATGCACGTTGGCATCTAGATATCGACTCTATAGCATTACAAGAGGAATTATGAAGAGATATAAAATGTTGTCTCTATTTTAACACTCTCTCATTATACACATGAATTTGATCAATAGTTTTTACAAGTAACATAACAAACCATAACAAATATAAGGTATTGGACCATAAAAATAATTCATAGATATGTCCATGGTAAACATGATTTCAAGATTTATCAATCAAGGATCAAAGATAAAATAAATAAGAAAACCCTAAGTGACCTAGGGTTTTATGTTCAAATATCAGGTTCACCAAATACTTGACCCTAATTCAGATGTGGATCCTACTTGGGTGGATAGGGTTAATGATATATAAATGATAGGGCACATGGGTGAATATTACATCTACATCAGGTCAATTAATATGCTAAACTCAGATGTACCATATGTTGATTTTATTAAACTGAGATAAGCTATAAATGAAAAGTATGACTATGTTAGATATAAAAATGACATAAAACAAGGTACTTAGTTAGATCTGATGCTAATGCAAATATGGATCTAAAATAGGTTGAAAGTAAGTGGGAATATAGTTATGGAATAGTTGTCAGATTCTGGAACTAGTGCCTCTAGCTCTTTGGATAGTTGCATTAACCCTAGATGGTTGCATCGATGTTATTGTCTAAGTTCGATGCCAGTGTCCTATATGAAATATCTTATGAAACATGATGCCACCACCTGAATAATTTTGGGTTTGGATTCACCTTCACTCTAGTGCATTCATATTTAGGTCATAAACTATTGTTCCTTGTGAAATCATAAAAACCTAGCTTTTCATCTTCAATGTGACCTTGAGAAAAATGGGTTATTGCACACATGGTGTCGAGTTGACTTGCAATGACCCTATTGTCAAAGGTCACTATCTACATAGTCAATAATCTAGAAAAAGACCTCAGACTCGTGTAGTTCTCTCCTACATGTCGGCTTGTGTGTGAATCATGCAATGTGTGTAAAATAAGTATAATAGTGACTTAGCATGTAATTTAGAAATAAAGGGCTTATGACTGATCCTTTAGTACTTCACACCTGTAGATGTGTTTTATCTATGACTAGTATGGAAACAGGGAAAATTTTAATCAATTGAATGCTTGATAAAGTGTTTTTTATAAGTGCTTTGGTCTATTTGGTTTGATTGCTAGGTGAGCAATGAATGAGGGTTGATATTATATTTACACCAATCCTATCAGGAGATATCTCACATTAAAGAACTTAGGTTGACTATTGGAATACATTCATTTGAAAATTGGATGACTTTAGGGCATTAGACATTTAGGTCAGGGCAAGATAGTAACATCAACATTACTATTTATCCCAAATGTTATTGTACAGGGAGCAAGAGAGTGGGTATAGGCTTATAACTTATAAAGATGTGAGATAAGTACATTTTAAGCATTTTGGGCAAGATGGGATGTTTCTATCATCAATATAAGGTTGGTCAAACTAAGAGATTGGCCAAGGGGCACAAGATATAGCAGATGTGAGACTTGTAGAAGCAAGGCATGTGTATAACTAAGAGGAACAATTGAGCTCCAAGTTTGCAAAGTCTACAAGACTAAGGTGCTACATAATCAAAAAATATCATATATAAATAACACATGCGTTGAACACCACCATTCCCTTACAGTATCTTATTTTTATGATGAGCACTATTGGAGATTTTCAAAACCAAGTTTCTACACTTCAAATGCAAAAGATTTTCTTAATACTAATTCAAATGTTACCTCATTCAACAATCAATATCTTGCACAATGTATAATTGAATATCCTTATCCATTTGAACTACCAGATTTACCTCTCTTTTTGAGTCATAAGGACCCATTCAACCACATGATTAACTACGTAAATTCTTTTGGTCAATGGGCAAAGGATGACAAACTATTACTAAAAGTATTTCATATGAGCATTTTCAATGAGGCTCATAATTGGTTCTATAGCCTACCAAAAGGTTCTTGAACCACTTTTGCACAATTAGAATATGTATTCTTCATGGATTTATATATCCATAAGGTGCCAAAACTTAAATCAAAACTTTTATACAATTTCAAATAATGTGATGATGAATCCTTTCAAGATTATACTACCAGATTCAAAAGTACATCGTATGAGATAACATTTAGACCTTCAGATTTGGAGTTATAATTCATTTTTAGTAGAGGTATTCATTCTCCTTTGAAAGAAAGAGAATTGCACAAACAATATGAGTCATTTATAGCCTAGCCTAAGCCCCATGCCCCTAGCCCAAACCCTAGTCTAGTATTTATACATGGATGTGCATGAATATGCTTCATTCATCTTTACTCATCTAAAAGAGCTTAACATATCTCCTTTTGAGTACCAAAGTTTTATTCCTTGCACAAAGGAGGGAGATGAATTACCAAATGAACATTACGAACAAAAATGTGGAGTTCCTAATCTTTATATGAGAGCTCTACAAGGTTTACTCAATATTGGACCAATACAAGGTCTACATCTTATGCAAACACCTCAAGGTGAACAACCCAAAAAAAATCCATGTCAACTAGATTTAACAATCACATTATTTATGGGTGGCTCTTATTTTTGGCATAACCACATTGATCCTACATAGACAAAAACTATGTGAAATATAAGACATTTACAACATATTGGCGTTGATGTAAAAGACTTACAAAGTAAAGGAGGTTTGAAAGACTTCTTGGGCAACATAACACTATCAATAGCTTGCAGTCCTAAAGTGATTCAAACACGGGTTTGGGTTATGCCACAAAACTCTCCATATGCATTTACATTGGGCACTCTTTGGTTATATCAAACATGAGCAAAAATTGACCAAAATTAGCAAGGCATTTCCTTTTCCCGTGAAGGAAAATTGATCCATATTCCAAATGATAATATTGGTTCTTCTACTACACATGTAAATCATGAGGATGAACACTCCATGTACCATTTCCACTTAACCAACCATGATCCAGATAATGTATAAGATCCAACTTAAGGTTGCAAGGTATCACATATCCCAAAAAATACCAAAAAAATTAAACAAAAACTTCAAAAATTCAAAAATATGTTCAACATTTACATATCCTATTAGCTCCTTGGCATATATATTGTTGGTTTCATGTTGGTAGATGGCATATTAGTATTTCCTATATACGCATGTGTTTCACGCATCTTTTGAGTGTGATTTAGGCATACCCAAATACATGATCTATGTAGTTTTAGATGTTGGGTTTTCTCTCTACTCATGTCACTGGGACGTTAGGGGCATCCACCTCTTTGATCACGGTACATTCAGGTTACTTCATTCTATAATCACTTTACATTATATTGTTTGAGCTCATATATGTACTTACACATGCCTTTATTCATGCTTGTATCTTTTACAATGTACTTGATATGTTATGTACTTAATATTTTTTGTTAACACATATATCCATGGACTAATATGACATGTTTTACGCTGGTTGTTTATGCTTTCATTATGCAGTTCCTTGAGTGTCTTGCCTTGCTATTATTTTACTTGTTTGAGCATTTGAATATGTTCCATTGTTTGTGCCCCCCATGCCTTTGTTTGCCTTTTTGACATTTGAATATGTCATTGTTTGTTGTGTGTTGATATTTGAATATGTCATTCTTACTTTTGTGGACATTTGACTAAGTCACATCCCTTCAATTATGCAAAATTTGAGCATGCCCTTTGTTCATGGTCTCTTTAGACCTTTATCTTTTGATTTGCTCTTTGAGTGATCTTATGTGTGCGTTTGGTTGCTTGTTGATCTTGTATTGTTACTATCTATACGTTGTCATGATCTACAACATACATATTAGGACTTGGTGTGATCATATTCTTCATACTTCAATGATATATATACCTAGACATGTTCCCTCTATATGCTACATGGTACATTCACAATTTATATGGTTATCTTATCCTTTCGAGGTAAGGTAACTACCAGTTGGTACTTCCCCTCAACTCAAAAGGGGGGAGGCATATTAGTGGGGGCATGCCATGGAGGCATGACTTCCACATTTGTCACAATTTTAGATTCAACGGGGGAATGTTTTGGAAACATGTCCTCCACATTGGAACTTACACTAGTTATCATATTTAGATTGCATTGGGGTTATATTTGGAAACATGTCCTCCACATTGACACTTACACCAATTCTCAGATTTAGATTATAGTGGAGGCATGCTATGGAAACATGTTCTCCACATGGGCACTTATATCAGTTTTCAAATTTCTCCATATCTAATAGGGGCATGTTTTGGAACCATGTTATCCACACTTACACATTTTCAAATTGGTAAAATTGCATAGTTATATGATTTAGATACACATTTGTGGCAAAATTCCTTACATTGGTACCATTGTTATACATAGTTTCAGCATGAGACATATCTAAAGAGCATATGTTATGCCATGTGCACCTAATATTGCAAAATTAATTCAGTTTCAAATTCCAAACACTTTTAGGGACTACCATCACCCACTAGATTGGACTTTTATGGACTTTATTGAGTCAATCTACTATAGTAGTTATTTCACTTTTTGCTGTGGTTGAGGTGATTGAATCACTCAATCTTGACAAGTTTATAGGTTGGACTTGATTACACCATTCAACCTCACCAATTTTATATTGTGAATTGACTTGATTCACTCACACTCACCAAGTTATAAGTAAGATTGGGTTACACGGTTGAGCTAATCTCAACTATCGGGTGGCAACTCATATTTTCTCCTAGGTTGGTTGCATGTGTCCTCAATTTCTCTCTCTATCTCTGTAGATACATGCACTTTCTAAATTCATATTTATCCTAATCTCAGTTTTAGTGGTTCATAATGACATATATTTCAAATCAAATTGCCAAAAGGTAAGATGATTACATCGATACACATGTGTACTCCTAAACATTGCTCTCTTTCAATTTCAATCACTTCAATGCTTTCAATTTTATATTATATGCACTAATTATATATTGTAACATGATTTTGGTTGCAGGTCAGTCACTAGCAAAGCACTCAAGTTGGACTTAAGCAAAGACAAGGTGTCTTATACAAACCTGAGTATGCATTAATTTTCTTTTAAACTAGCAATTTCATTACTAGATTAAAGGGGGAGAGCAAATGTAGAGATTATTTTTGAATTATATAACACCTCGGTCGTGTACACTTAGCAAATACATATCATGGATGTACCTTCAACTTTTAAAAATTTCTTGCTATCAAAAGGCTCACATACACTTCCTATTTGTGCCTAATTGCTTATCTCTTGGTCTGACCAATGTTATTCTAATGACCCAAGCCTTTTATCTTGCCTAAAATTTTATAAACCTGCTTATCTTCCATATATTCAAGTTTTGGACCTATTCTTATTTTCTAACTACCCAAACACTCATGTCCTAGTTAGATGCCAATGTCGATGCCAATGTCCTATCCCAACGCAAGTGTCTAATGCCCTAAAGTCATCCAATTTACAAATGAAACATATCCCTATGGTCGGCTTAAGTGATTTAATGCAATATATTCTCTAAAGGGATTGATATAAATACAATATCAGCCCTCATTCATTCATAACCTAGAAAAGACCTAAAGAGACCAATGCAACTTACCAAAAGCATTCTATCAAGCACTCAAGTGAGCAAAAACATCCCTATTTTTTCTTATTTCCATATTAGTCACAAGGACATCACATCTACAAGTTTAAAGTACTGAAGGAACAACCCAAAAGCTATATTTGCCAAGTTACAAGATAGCTCACTATTGTACTTACTTATCACACATTACATGATTCACACATAAGCCAACATGTAAGAGAGAACTACATAAGTCTGAGGCCCTTTTCAGAGTATCAACTATATAGGCAATGCTCATTGACATAGGGGTCTTTGGGGTAGCTTGACACCGTGTGCCCACTAACCCATTTTTCCCACAACCAATATGAAGATGAAGAATTGCGGTTTTGCTATTTGACAAGGAACGATAATCTATGACAAAATGCACTAGAGCAAAGGTAACGTAAAACCCAAAAGCATCTAGGTGGTTGCATCCAATCTCAACAGGTACTTCATACTGGACACCTACATCTGAGTCAAACAGTAGCATCAACACAACCATCCTAAGTTGACACAAGTGTCCATGACTATAAAGGTACAATTTATAGAATCAAACGACTGTTCTAGAATCCATATCTAGTTTACTTTATGCCGGTTCTAGATCTAGATCTATATTAGCATTAGAACCAACTAAGTATCTTGTTTTCATTGTTATTACAATATCTAACATATTTGTACTTTTTATCTTTAACTTCTCAATATAATAAATTCAACACATGTTCTATCTAAGTTTCACAAATAATTGCCCTACTTTAGAGATAGTCTACCATCCTTGTGCCCTAGTCTATTTCTTCCCCCTTTAACCCCATATTCCCATAATCTAGATTTCAGGGTTAAACAAATACAAGCATGTAAAATAAAACTTTGACCTTAGTGTACTTCACATTCTGTAATTATCAAAGAGCTAGAGCAATGTGTACTTTGTAAATAATCTTTATAACAATCAATGCTTGTCCTTAAATGTCAAACTTAACTTCTTTGGTTATCAAAAGCTTGTAGAAGCTTTAACAAATGCAAAGCTTAAGTAGAATAACCCTGGGATCCCTATGACACAATAAATGGAGATCATAGTGATAAAATAGAGTATCTCATAGTCAAGTAAAGTCGATATGATATAAGAAGAATAAGTTAAATGTACCAATAAGTCCTCAATTCATAATTAAGAGTTGATGTGTAAAAAGTCACATAAAAGCATGGTGTAAACAAGTCTTGTACCAATATTGGGTATATACACTTCCAACCTTTGTTTGACTTTTATCACCTCTTCCATTTTAACATATTTTATTTTCTCCCCTGCTTCCATGTTTTCTAGCCTCTCTAAGACTCATTAACGCTTGCACATATAACTTTAGTGATGAAATGAATGGAGTTGTATGCTTCCTCACCATCTTGAATCTCTTCTAGTGAACTTTACTTCTAGATTTATGCATCTCCGTGCTACCTTTCGTGGTTTTTTAAATCATTGCATGGTGCTAACCTTGTGTTCTTTGTCATTCTTGTGTCTTTTTTTAAATATTTGATTATGCTTCTTCGAAACTTCTACCCTTGTTTGAGTTTATCGACATCTTATTATCTCCCAATATTGTTTTGTATTGATGTGGATTGCTCTTGTAACTATTTATGATAGAGTTAACCCTAATTGGGATTATGAGATGGTATTATGCATAAGCCTTACCGTTTATGTATGTGCTCCACAAACCCCATATGTATCGATATTCCCTCTGATGCATGATTTCTTGTATGCACTTGTGAGGATCAATTGGTATTCTACCACACCCTCTTACACTATGGATATCTCTGACTGAGCCATATTTATAGAAAGTGAAACCTACTATTCTTTGGGTTCTTATTCTTTGATGTGTACTTCTCCAATGATAATGCTTCCCCCATTGAAAGACAAGTAATTTGAGCCTTGATACCCATATGTGTTGTTCTAATACCTTTCCTTTATGCTCTCCTTATGTTCTTCCTTGTAACCCTTCCTTTCTGCTTTGTTATCCCTTTCACTTGTGCATTCACCTTGAAAGCCTACCCTCACTAGACTCATACATGTTGTATAGAGTTGTTGGATAGACATGTAGTTCAAACCCCTCTGAAAGAGACCCTACTGACACCCCACTATAAACTATTCTATTTAAATAAAATTAGTCAAACCATCTAGATCCACATAGAGAATTGATATATTTGTTTAAAGCTTATTGGGTCTAATTTACACAATGCAGTAGATAATACATGAGCTTGTTAGGTGATCATACATCCCTGTTTGAGCTTGGTGTAAGGAGTGGAGGAGGAACCAATGATCATGGTTACCACAATATAATTTATGTTTTCCAACACAACTTCAACTTATCATGACTAATTTCTAAGCGTAATTTTATGCCCAGTTTCTAACACAATTTCATGATCAATTTTTTGTTTCTCTTAAATAATGGAAAAAATGTACAATAGATCTCATCGATGTAATTAAAACCATCCAATTCAATTCAATTCAATTCAAAAATAAATTACAACTATCAAGATGACACATTAAATTTATTAAAAAAGGTTAAATATACAAATATCTATCAGATTTCATAACAGGGTCATATTAACCCAATGAATACCCTAGAACAAAACGTGGGTTTATGAATACGCTGGAATTGATTATTGAATGAATAATTTAAATAATTTTTTTTTTATAAAACCAAAGGTGGGTATAAGAATTGCTGACGTGAATATACCATTAAATTTCTGAAATTTCAAACCTCTGAAACGTCGGATCGTCTACCACGGATCTTGATTTTAAAAATTGCTGTTTTTTTTGGTGTAGTAAAAACAAAAAAAGAAATATTACCCTACCCGAAAACTGCCATTCCAATGGCATCACGACTCGCCATCGAGAATGTTCACAAAAAGTTGATATGGATAGAAAATCGATGGTAGGGGTTTAAGGAGGGTTTGTGTGCACCCATGGTTGATCGAAGCCGAAATGAAAACATAACAGAAGAAATCAGGTAGAGGCGGTTGTTGACAACATACATGATAGAGTTGGCGAAGAAATTGACCTCGTCTTCTTTAGGAGCATGTTCTCGCTTTCCAGATGTCCTCATATCCACCATTCCAACATATCTATATAAAGGCATTAACAACTCTGCTTCATTGCGGGGAAGGGTTTTCATGTCAGGTCCTGGCCATAAATTTGCTCGCATTTTTATTTCTAGTTCGTCGCGCACTAAAATCACTGCTTGCTTGGAGTCGATCCCACGACCTCTAGGAGCTCTTGCTCAGTCTCGTGCCTATCATTTCCTCGGCCCCCACGACGCAATGGATTCACACCAAATTCAGGTTATTCAGTTGCACTTTATTTTCTTGATTGCGTTGGAAATGAGATTGCCAAAATAACACGTCAATCGCCATAAAATCATTCATGCTATATTTAGTATGAATGAAAACAAAGAGAACAACAAACCTATCTCTGCGATTGCCCTGCGATCTAACGTGTGATTTTTGACATTCACTTAACTATATTTAAGTTCCATATCAGTCAGCACTATAATCAGTGCTAGAAATTTTAGTTATTACTTATTTTCAGCAAATGTTATGGGGCCCTAGTATGCTTGGTGTTTCGTCTGGCATTCCCTCAGGGAAACATTGATTCTCTCAAATTTTGTTGAGAACGAGAAAAGTAGGTAACTTATATTAAGAATTGCCTGCGTTAGTTCTTTAAACATCTTTTAATTTCACATAGGCTCAGTGTTTGAGGGTTTCAGCCGTTTAGAAGGTTAATGTTGCTAATGCGAAGTTTTAGACTGAAGTTATGCAGCCCTTGATTTCCTGGATATCCCTTTCTCTGGGATTGGAGTTTATCATATTTTCTTTTAGAATTAAAAGAATATAAATTCAAGGAAGAAAATAGCTATCCCTTATTCAAAAAACTATTTATATCATTATTATCTTAGTGCAGATTTAGATCATTATTCGAAAAACTATTTGAAACAATCCAAATCAGCTTATTGCGATGTTCAGTTCATTATTTAACAAAAAAATTCAAGACAAGGCTTCCACTCTACTCTCAGAATGGAGTGCTTTTACCAATTCTACCTTTTGTCCTCATTGCATTCTCTTAAGAATTTGTTGTAGAGGTGGGATTCCCCTTATATCTCTTTTACATACATAGAATAGCTCAGCATGACTATCCTCTAAACCAGAGTTGAAACTAGATCTTGTCACACCTACAATCTAGAACTAGTTTGACAGCATTCCATCTCTTTTTCACATTTCCATGCTGTTCATTACATTGTATTATCCAGTAGTTTGCGTGTTGATTTGTTCTTAATTCCTTGTGGATTTGTGGTTCCTTCTGCTCTTTTATTTAAAATTTCGTTTGCACATTAATTTAAGTGTTCACAACCTTGTAGTCTTTAGGTCTACACTTTGTTTTTGTCCAGTTATTATTTGAGTGCTTGTAATTGGGGCAAAGTTGTCAAAACATATATCTATTAGGATTTCTGTTACATTCTTATCAAACAACTTTTAGGAGAATAATGACTTTAACAAGGTTCATCAATGGTAGGTCCAACTGCCAACTTGTTTATGGTTGAAGGATTTTGACAATCTATTTTTTAGATATTTATTTATGTATCTATTTATTTATTCATGAATTTATTAGATATTTTGTGGTATTTTTGACATGTAATTCTACTACTTTTTTCTCCAGAACTTTGGAGTGGGATACTAAAATGCATTTTATTGGGTGAGGACAAGAAAAGGAAAAAATAACTCTAATAGCGAATTCTGTTTGCAGGGAAAAGGGGACGTGAAAAGTTACCAATGGAAAGAGAAGCCAAAAGCTGACACACAGATTCGTGTCAATGCTTCTGTCAACAGTGTGGAGAGCTCAATTGATTCAAAGTCTCCAGGTATGAGTGCTAATGTTAGAAGCAGACTATCCAGTGAATCTTTGGACAACATTAGGGGTGGAAAATCATCTGGGCAAGATTCCTCAGTAAATGCTGTTGCTGATGTATCAGTTGCTGGTAAAATTCAATCCACACGGAAATCTGTCCCAGTAATGTCTTTTTCCAGTAGTGAAATTTCCACTGATTCAAAGTCTTCTAACTTGAAAACGAGTGCTGGTTGTAGTCCATGTAGTGGATCTGTGGATAGCGCTAGCGGTGCTGAATCTGGCAGTTTTAATATAAATGTAAACCCTGGATCTGATTCTGGGAACCCTGCTGCTAGAAAAAGTCGGTCTGGGCAGAAATCTCTTTGGGTTGCAAAGGGCTATGGAACTCATAGTGCAATTAATAATTTGGAATGTGGCGAGTCACCAGTGGCAGCTATTGGTAAACGCCTAAGCGTAGCAGATCCATCGTCTTCGATTCTGAAAGGGCAGAATGTGGAGACCGTTTCAAACAACAATCACACAGCTAAGGAAGAGCAGCCAGTGAAAGGACTTATTGGAGGAGATTTTGTGGTAGACAAACGTGCATTTGCTCGATCAGAAATTCGGGCTACATTCTATCCTAAATTTGAAAATGAGAAGTCTGACCAAGAGGTCAGTTTGCTGTTTAATATTTCTACGTTTCTTGGGTCATTTTACTTTTATGGTTCTTTTAAACAAGGGTAATGGTAAAAATTGTCATAATTGTTTTAACATTCATGAGAAAAGCATGGTCTTGGAGACTCCATTTATACATGTTAAAAGTTAGGCCTTGTGTTGGAGTGAACATTCCATCCATTTGGAAGTCATATGTAAGCCTAAAATTTGGGTAAATATATATGCCTCTCAATTTGATTCTACCAGAAGCTCCATGGTCAGATCGTTAACAGGTTCAACACTAACAAGCCCTTTGACTGTATCATAGATTTAATTTTAAACTGCTACTGCTATGAAACAAAGTGCCTTAAAATAAGCAGCCTTAAATTATTTGCTTCAGTTACTGGCTTGCTTTGACTTGTTTTCTTAATAAAAGCATGGGAAAATATGAAAATTATTTATGAAATCCAAAATATTTCTTGTAAAAGAATAAAAAATAAGAAAATAAAAGATAGTCAATATAATTTGGAGGATGGACTGCTTAGAAGCAGAGCGCATAGGAGTAGAGTTGCTAGGAGTGGTGCGCATAGGAGAGGAGTGGGTAGGAGCGAAACATGAAGGAAAAGGAAGAACTTAGGAACTAGTAAAGGACATTGAAGCTGAATTTGGAATCAAGCTAGGGATCAATCCATTCCCAAAAATCTCAAAGTGCTAAGATCCTGCAAGGAGGGCTTTCAGTCTATCTAATGGGATAAGGTATCCTTCCCCTACTTCTATCAAAAGGCAGGCTTTATTAGAAGATCCATATATCGGGGCAAAGGAAAGAGACCCCTAGAATCTTTGATGAATTTGCCTTACTAATTTGCCTGTGGCTGTTGGCTTTCAAATAGATCAGAATATACAGGAATAGACAGTGAAGCGGCTTACTATTGCATTGATGTTTAAATATTTATGATACAACTCCCACATCCACATGGGAAAAATCAATGGTCATGTGTGACCTTTCACCTTTGCTTTGGATCAAACACTTAAAATACCCCATTGTGATCCAAAATTCACTAAATTCGTTCTCTGCAACTAAATGATGCAGTTGTGGGGTCCAAAACTCTGTATGCAGCAAATCTTTGTAGGATGCTCAATATGCTGGTACTACATGATATCCACTCATGCTTCTACTATTCCAATATGTTCACCACGAAGGTGAACTGTGTATGCTAGATATGCTCAAAAATGTAAATATAGAAAACTCATGCCGTTTCCTGCTACGAATTTCCAAATCTCTCTACAAATGTAGATGCTTGACATCATAGTATGTCCAGTTAACTAAGAACCATCAGGACAGTCAATGACTTATGTATCTGGATTTTCATGTTAACACATAAAAACTTCCTATGGTATGAAAACTATGCCAACAAGCAGCGCAACTAGTGTCTCCTTAGTCACAATCTCATCACACAAACTCATTGCAATGAAGTGCAAACCAAAGCTGTAATCCAAAAAATTGAACTAAATTGATGTATCAGTGGCTAATCTGAACATCAATGAACCCTAAATATCTAAGGATTCTGAGACCTGGCAAAGAATGACCATATAAATATTTCATCCCTGTGATGTTTAATCTTGAAATGAATGGTCACCAGGTACCAGCAACTTGGACAACTCAAAAGCCAAAATAATCACGTAGAAAAATCTAAAATGCTAAGATATATCCAACTACAACATCTAGAATATCCGAAAGTGTCCAAAATCCAATCATCAGTGCACAAATGCTTAGGTGCAGAAGTCAACCCAACAGCTTGACAACAATGCATCACACAAAATTGAACAATCTGTAACAATCCATCAACTCAAATTTGACACTCCAAATTTCCCCTTGGCAAATGAGAGTGGGAAAAAACATAATGCCATAGCACAACACTATAAAATACTCAAAATATAACCCCATGAAACAAAAAAGGAGTATATTGGAAATAAACTTTCCATGTCAACGATTGGGCAAAATCATCAACTGGTCAGATCCTTGATCATCAAACAACTAATTTACACAATATTCTATCCAAGCAATCAACCAGGTCCTCAGAAGATCTTCGTACAACATTGTTCGTATGGTCCACAACTCAAATACAAGGCCCCAAAATTAAGTCCACAAAATCAATAAAACCTCAACAAAGTTCAACACATCACTAATCTTCACTATAACTGGAATCTAATTCAGGAAGTTCCCCATTGAAAAGGAAAGGGATAGTCTCAACTCGAGACAAAATCCACTGGGCCCTACTCATGCCCCTACCAGATCATTACAAGAGCCAAAACTCCAAAGCGACCAAATAAAAACAAAAAACTAAACAAATCTGAACAATAATCTGATTCGCTAATCTATAGTTCAGGCATCAACCCCTGAGCAATTACCACAAGGAAAATATGCCAATAGAACATATTTTATACACGATCAACTTCATGTACTACAAATTGACATATCATTATTTGCGAGAATCTGGGCCAATTCGCTAATTGGACATGCAATCACCGTCTTATCAAATATGTCAAGAGTCATGTCAATAATACCCTCTGTATTATTGAAATTAGGACGGGATGCAAAAGAATCATTTGGATCTGTACAAGTAGGACTGTATCATCATTAGCATCTCCAGCTGCAGTAGTAGTTGACTCAAAATCAATAGGAGAGAAAGAAATGGTATTACTGGAGAAAGTGTCTCCATCATCAACAATAGAGTGGACTTGGACACAAGCAATACTCTGATCACAATCTGGGTTAGTCAAATGAACCAAAATACACTCGCCTAATAGACTTTTAGTAGGAGGGACTCAAACATAACATTGCTTTGCAGAATGTGTGGTCTTGCCACAAGAGGTACATGGATGTATATCAAAACATGAATTGGAGGTATGCTTCGTCTGTCACAATGTGAACGAGTGAGAGCATTAGAGACTCTAGAAGTAGATGTAGAAGATGGAATAATTGACAATCATGGTGGACCAACTGTACAATGTGAAACAACTTGCAAGGATGAAGAACCAATGGCACAATCTGGAATAATAGGCGAGGATGAAGGGCCAACTTCATTAGAATTGATACGATAATCTCCATGCAGAAAAGTGATTGGTTTAGTACAGACAGTGATATGAAAATTGGTAGGGACTAGGATACCCCATACCAACATGTTTTCTGTTATCTGTCAAAGTTTCCTATAATCTTAACACAGGCATAGACTTCACATGCACATGGCATTTTTTGACTATTGTAGAGACAATTGGATGAACAACAGATGTATGCTCCAAATAATTTCTCTCACTTGTAGTACAAGGTAGAAGTGAACTTTAATAGAATTAATAGTTTTGACATTTCTAATTAATTGTTCTATCCAAAACAAATAATTTTGAGGTGATAAATTCAAATGTTTCATAATGATCTAGTAATTTTGAATCGTCGATGATGTGATCAAAATCAAAGATTTACGGAATTATATTGCTTGGAGTCTTAATTTTGTTTCTCAAAAGTGAGTATTGTTGACAAAACTGCAAGAATGTGGGCAATAATGATGATTATTTCATATGGATATTGTTAGTATCTCTTGGGCTGCTCTAATGGTAGTTTTTATGTATTCTCTCACTCGTAGTACAGGGTAGAAGTGAACTTTAATAGAATTACTAGTCTTGACATTTCTAATTAACTGTTCTATTCAAAACAAATAATTTTGAGGTGATAAATTCAAATGTTTCATAAAGATCTAGTAATTTTGAATCATCAATGATGTGATCAAAATCAAAGATTTATGGAATTATATTCTCTTTATCTTTGGATATGCATAAAGGAATGAATCCTTTACCTCGTATTTTTGTATAAAAAATATGACTACTTGTATTTGTCAAATATGAAGTATATATGGATCTTATACTACTAAACATAAATTGCCTACAACATTCAACAACTATATTGGCCTCATCACTTGTTTTCACTTTGAAGTGGAAATATAACATGTTGCTAGAGGATGTTGTGGACCCAATGATTTGAACAACAAAGCAAAAGAGAAAAGTGCCAACATTGAATACAATTTACAAAACGAACAAAATTACCGTTGTTGAATAAAGTGGACTCCATGCGCTTGGATGATGCCAAAATATTAGCCTTGGAAGGTCGTTGGAAAATATAAGGATCAGAGAAGTGATTGAAATTGAAAAGTGGCCTTGTAACCTTAACAGAGATGATGACTTCAAATTAAGTCATTCTTGGAAACCCATATTCTGCAAGCTCTCCCCATCCTAAGTCTTGATGTTAGGGTGTTTCGCTTTCCCCCATTTTTCTCTTACTTCCTTTGCTCTATGTCTTTCACATGCTTGCCCCGTGTTCTCTCTCTTTTTCAATTTCTTTTTCTTTTCCTTTGCCTTTTCTTTTTATGTTTCCTTTTCTATTATAATTTTATTTTTGATTTAATTTAATTTATTTTTATTATTAATATTTTTTTATATTTTAAACTAATTGATTTTATTTTATTTTTTGCTTTTATTTTGTAAATTTATTTGTTTTAATTTAATTTTATCATTATTATTTATTTTATTATTAATTTAATTTAATTTATTTTAATTATTATTTTATTCTATTCCCTTTTCTTTTATTTTTCTTATTATTTAATTGAATTGATTTTATTTTAAATTGAATTAATTTAATTACTATTTTATTTTTATTTTTATTATATTTATATTTCATACAAATTAATATTATGTTTTATTTTATTATATTATTAATTTATTCTATTTTTGGACTTTATTTTATCGAAATTAAAAATTTAATTTAATTTAAATCTAATTTTATCATTATTATTATATTTTATTATGGTTATTACTTTTCTTTGTATTTATTATTATTTTAATTTTAATTTTTATCCTATTTTTCTTCTTCTCTTGTTATGTCGGCTGCCTTAACCCCCACCCTCCTTTAAGTTTTTGTTCGTATCACAAATACCATTCAGGACCTTGTTGTATCTTCTTCCTGTTCAAGCATTGGCTTCAACCTTCTCTTCCTTGAAGATGGATCCAGTATTGAGATACGAAGCATCAAAAAATAATTTTGTTACATAGTTGATTCTATGTAATATCCCCAAATACAAAGAGACCATAAACATGAACTGCATTAATGTAAATAAATCACCAATGGAATCGCCTAAACCAATAGCAATTAAATTAACTACAACAACAACTAAATTAAATAAATTGTCCATATGGGAAGGAGCGCCACATTTAATGCAAGGAATAAAAGTTATATTAATGCAAGTCGTCACATTCGATGAAAAGACACATCACTTTGGAAAGGAGACACATCATTTGATGCAAAGCTATGACGGGTATTTATAAGAACTCGGTGAAGGAAAATGATATATATTGAGATTTGACATTCATTCCCTTATCTGAAGTTTAGGCAACAACCTCTTCTTTTATAATTGAGGACGAAACCCCTCATTTATTAGATACAAGGATGAAACCCCTTGATTACAACCCTTCAAGGACGAAACCCTTTGAGAGTTCGCTATTAGAATATTTATAACTAGAATTCCGCATTGCACATTTGATCATTATACAACATTATTTGTTATATAAATTTATTATCTTGTTAATAAGAACATAATTCTATATTCATTGAATATTATTATTTCGAACTTTAAAAAGGAATTCCGAGAAATCCAAATTAACGTATAATATTCCAATTTGGAATATTACAATGGTATTAGAGCTTTTCATTCTGCTAGCCTGAGGGTTTTGATAAGCTTTATGCATTCAAATCATAAGGTCAACATAAACAACATAAATGATGCGCAGTTTGATTGGTGGGCCCTAGGGCAAATTCAAGTATATACGGTAATGTCACAGTTAGTTTAACAAATGCAGCAGTTGAATAACTCGCTAATTCAGAATTCTAATGGTGAGGGAAGATCATCACAAGCACAACAAGGTTATACATTTAATAATAGTCGTGAAGGACTCCCATCAAGGACTTATGTACGCCCAACTATGCCCACATTCCTTCAACGAGAGGAACCAATACAGGAAGAAGATGAGGCTGAGTTAATTTTCAATGATATTAATACATGTCATTGTAAATATTTGAATCTTGATTCTATGATAAGGGATGAATTGACATCCATAGATTTTTGCCATTTATATGGGAAATGTGTACCAAAGGAAGATGAATGGCAGCCAAATTCGGTCAAACAATTCATCACGAAGCAACTACTGAAGGAGCATAAAATTTGGATGGTTGACAATGATTTAGGCAACAATCTTGAGTTGCAGGAGCAGCCGGTGGAAGTAAACTATTCAGTGTTGAAAAGCATCCCAACAACATCACTCAAAGAATTCTCTGAGCTCGAGTTAGAGGTGATGGTTCTTGAACTTGAACAACCAAACAAACGTTGGAATCATCTTATGACAACCATAAATTCGTCCTATTATCGCAATGAAAACAAGTATGAATCTTTTATCAAAGATGAACCATTGCGTGGTCTCCATAATAGTACAAAGAAAAGATTTGTCTTCATGGACAGTGGAGGTGAGTCACTAATAGAGATTGTAAGGGCAGATTTGGTGACAAATGACCTTGAACAGGTTATTAGCAGCCCAAGAAATGATCAATTTGGAGTACGTAAAGGTCCCAGGATCCTTATGCTCAACCAAGAGCTCATTAATAATTACAACAATGGTTATAATGGCATAAGGCTATGGGATCCGGGAAAGAACAGTTGTAATAATCCCTTGCAAGAGAGAACTAATAATAATGCAATCAGTTCTACAAGGATGGGGAAAGAAACATCTAAACTTGGAGCAGATTATAGTTTGTTGTGGACTGTACTATCAGGTTTAAAATTATTTGAGGTCAAGCAATCCGAAGAAGGGAGGTTTGTAATATCCTCAAATGCAAAGGAGATCATAAACATGAACTGCATTAATGTAAATAAATCACCAATGGATTCGCCTAAACCAATAGCAATTAAATTAACTACAACAACTAAATTAAGTAAATTGTCCATATGGGAAGGAGCGCCACATTTAATGCAAGGAATAGAAGTTATATTAATGCAAGTCATCACATTTGATGAAAAGGCACATCACTTTGGAAAGGGGACACATCATTTGATGCAAAGCTATGAAGGGTATTTATAAGAAGAACTTGGTGAAGGAAAATGATATATATTGAGATTTGACATTCATTCCCTTATCTGAAGTTTAGGCAACAGCCTCTTTTTTTATAATTAAGGATGAAACCCCTCATTTATTAGATACAAGGACGAAACCCTTTGAGAGTTCTCTATTAAAATATTTATAACTAGAATTCTGCATTGCACATTTGATCATTATACAACATTATTTGTTATATAAATTTATTATCTTGTTAATAAGAACATAATTCTATAATCATTGCATATTATTATTTTGAATTTTAAAAAGGAATTCCGAGAAATCCAAATTAACTATAATATTTCAATTTGGAATATTACATTCTAGAAGAAGCCAATTTATTCTTACACTATGAAAAAACCAATCTCAATACCAAAATTATTGTTGTTGCCTTTGATTGCTTGCATGAACTCTGTCTTTGCTTGTGCTTTTGGGCCACCAAATTCTTCTTTCCTCTTCTTTTACTTCAAAATCCTGAATTAATTCAATGCGTAATGTGTTCCACTTGAAATTTTTTGAAACAAGTTGATTGAGTTCTTTTGATGATATATTCTTTATTTGGGCCAAAATAGTGCTTATATGATTTTCAACTTGCAGAATCCTTTGTTCCAAGTTGGTTCTAGTTGATATATTCTATAGAACTCTTCAAAAGCTTCGCCTAGATTTGCCTTCCAATGATCAATTTCCTCTTGAATAAATTTATCTTTCCTCAGAGTCTTCATATGATGTTGATTTGTAAGGATATCAATTTTAGTTTGAATGAGGTAATTCCACTTAAAAGTTGATATTTGAACCCTTTGTTTTGGAATGGGAAGTGATTATGACATGTGCTGACTCTGGTACAATATACTCGGCGAGTACTCGCCGAAAAAGGACCCAGGCGAGTAAATGCTGTAAATACTTGCGAGTAATTTTTTTTTTGAGGTTGGGCGAGTATTTCCATGGTACTCGCAGCGAGTACTTTGCGAGCACACGACTACTTGCCAAAAAAGGACACATTCGAGTAAACTCTGTAAATACTCATGAGTATTTTTTTTGAGGCTAGCGCGTATTTCCTTAGTACTCGTGGTGAGTACTCGCTAGTATGCGACGAGTACTGTGGAAATACTTGCTTGTGTGTTTACACATATTGCATGCAATTAGTACAGTAAAAAATGTGGCGAAAACACTAAAAAACGCGGAAAAACACTTCAAAAACGCGGCAAAAACACATAAATTGGCGAGTATTTTTTAAGTTGCCGAGTATTTGGCAAAACAATTTAAGTATTTTTTTAAGTTGCCCAGTATTGGTGAGTATTTCCCAGTACTCTCCGAGTATGGGGATGCAAAATATGCTCCCGATAATGCTCTAATGCAGCCAACTTTAGAATTTCCAGTTTCCCATTTGTTTTTTGTACTGACAAAATCCTCACTCTTTGATAATTGTACAAACTAACTACTTATGTTCACTCTATGCTTCTACTTTGACACATTATGTAAAACAATGTTTTGATTTCTTGCAAAAACCTTTTAGGGATTTGATCACAAATCTTCCAAATTTTTCATCTTAGCTTCTATTCTCACACATTATGTAAAACAATGCTCTATTTTGAACGAAATCTTTGTAGGGATTTGGTCATAGAACTTTCATATTTTTCATATAGATATTTCCTTGGTGATTGTAACTTACAACCTCCAAATGTGATTCAAAAGTCTTAGCCACTTCAACTACACCAAATATTACGTCTTCTTCTCATGCCTTTTTTAATCCTTATGTATGTCAATGATAACTGAATGTGCAAAAATGTTGACATTGAAAAGATTGAACATGTGATCTCTAAGAAGGAAAATCTTCCTATCTACCGATTACGCTGCTGTGATCTTTAATAATAAAATCTGACAATTCTTAAAATAATCTGAACCTTTTTTCAATGCTCTGGTACACAGATTCCAACTGGCCAGATTTGAACTTAAAACCTCCACTTTCAAGTTCAATTACTTGACCAATTGAGCTATCCATCTACTTAAAATAAATAACAAATATCAGCTTCAGTGCGTTTAACCTTCAATTATTAATCCTCCTCTCTATCAGAATGGGCTACACAAACAATTGGATAAATTGAAAACTCCAAAATCTATATATATATATATTTTCATATCACTGGCCACACGAAAAGATGGGCAATGTCCCACAGCAATGCACCAGGTACGCAATATTTATTGCGCTTCAAAGAATTCAATAAGATGCTTTGTGTCTGGCTTCTTATTCACAAG
This sequence comes from Torreya grandis, assembly GCA_037957365.1. Lineage (NCBI taxonomy): Eukaryota > Viridiplantae > Streptophyta > Pinopsida > Cupressales > Taxaceae > Torreya > Torreya grandis. Next base: position 2,392,747 of record JARHVA010001439.1, on the reverse strand, counting down.
TAATCTCCATGGACAATGCATCCCTTGATGAATAAATCAGAAAATAAACTTGTCAAATTATACACTGTACAAACAGAAGTCCAGTTGCTAATCTAAAATATATAGCATAAATTCTGGTGGCTTTAGATGCCACAAAATTGAAAAACTAGCAGTTAGACTTGCAAAACCAGAGCACCTCATGCCATGCAACTAAGCAAACACCATAAATAATACAAGGAGACTTGTGCTTCACCAAGGCATACAAGGAACATCACACTAGCCAAATTATGCAATTGCATACTTAAATGATGGTGTTTTGATACCACATATTGGTTTTCAAATAGATCAAAATATACATGAATAGGCAATGAAGCGCCTTATTATTCCATTGTTGTTAAAATAGTTAGAATACAGTAAGTTACAACCCTGGAAAAGAAAAATTCCGATAAATCTATGCAAGAGAAACAATGCTAACAATATATTTAAATGTAGCTGAAATAAATAATGACACACTTTGCGTTCACAAGATTTTAACCTAGGAAACCCTTTTGGGGAAAAACCCATCAAAACAGCACATACATACTGTATTAATTCAACCACTGACAATAAAATAAGGTAATTTGCAGTAGTGCTTAACCCTAATCCATGTGCGAGTATTTATAGGCACATCAACAGGAAACTAATAAGCGGTATTACAATACAATGGATATAAAACCATGGTCCAAGAAACCTCTGTGTCTCTAGATCCCCCAATTGTGCTGGGATGTACAGTCTATAAGGGGTGTAAAACAAAGTATACAACATATATCCAACAACTCCCACAGCCACTCGGTAGAAACAGATGGTTATTTGTGACCTTTTCATGTTCTTTGTGGATCAATTTTGTAAGAGTGGCAAGGTTGATGGTTTCTTCTTTTACATGGAGCTTGTTCTGCCACTCCTTATTCTTGTCTTTCAAAAGCTGAGCCTCTTTTTGCAGTTTTTTCTTATCTCTTTCTACTCACGAAACCTGCAAATATATACTTCCCGATTCTGCTTAGGGATTATCGCAAAATGATGTGATAAGATTGTGCTCTGATACCTTTGATCCACAAGGAGATGGACAAATGGCTTCAATACCTCTAATTCTGCAACGTAGTAGTGTTGAGGGACAGCACATCAATTTCAAGGTTTGTATGTTCTAGTGACTTGAAAGCATAGTAATAAACACCTATTACAGTGCAAACATAACTGCAAAATTGAAATGTAAATGAACAATTAAAGCATGGTAAATATGTAGCCCACTCCATCTATGTGGGATCCTTATAATCTTTGAGAGACTCATTAGTGTTATTTTGTTTTCAATTTCATATTGATAAATGAAATTTATCACTAAACTTCACCGCAATCATCAAGACTGAAGTAAACGTTAAGGCTTGTGGACACCTATGTAATCAAGCTAATTTAAGACGAGAACCATTAGAGAACTTGCAAGGTTAATGCCCAGAATCTGTCACATTCTCAGAGAAATAAAAAACTTGCAAGGTTGATGCCCAGAATCTGTCACATTCTCAGAGAAATTGAAATGATCACAAGTCGTGTTAAATGAATGAAGGATAATCTATCCATGTTTTTTTTGTGTATGCTTAAGCTTCCCTCAAAAGCACATTCCTGTAGTAAACTGTATTTATCTCACAACATAAATTGAAATAAACAATGTTATAACAGAAGATTGAAATTGGTAGTGGGCTTGGCATGCCGATGCTATGCTTGTAAATAACGAGGTGTAGGCCACAATAAAGAACCTACTTAGCACTATTGCATTTTGAAAGTTGTATATAATCAGTGCTACTTCAACAGGAATCGAGAATGCCCTACTCTTCTTCATATCTTTATTCAATATTGGCAGTTTCCATCCAGGCAAACATAAAGCATGCACATTGTACATGAGCAAAGACCGCCACTGTACACTTTAGTCAGGGTTCAGGTATGGCATGCTGGAATGAGAAACATAAGCTTTAAGTTAGCTATTTAAATGCTTACTTATGATGTTAGAATCCCTCTAGTGCTACTTCAACATGAATTGAGAATGACCCACTCTTCTTCCTCTCTTTAATCAATAATGGAAATTTTGTTGCATTCCAGGCAAATAAACAGCATGCACATTGTACATGAACAAAGACCAATAGTGAACACCTTTAGTCAGGGAATAGAAGGTATAGGTTAAATGTTTAAATGCTTTCTTATCAGTTCTAATACAAACATTAAGATTTTGGAGCTTGTAACTGAAACGGAGATTTGTTGGCCATAATATTTATCCATGCTTGTGCCATACTTTATATAATATTGAAAATATCCATTCTCGTTTTTAACTCTCATACATTTCAATAACAAATGGATTGCATTCAAGAGAATGATTGCCTTTCAATGAGAGAAAACAAAAACAGTATTATTTTGTACACATGCACACTTCCATATTCAAGACACTCAGATCAGAATTGAATATAAAATATGGTTTTATTTATTTCGCACTGGATGGCGTGCATTGTACGTAGACCTTTAAATTGGTATTGAAAGTGCCTTCATTGGAGTATTATGGTGTGCATTTAAAATTTAATACGATGTTTTGTATTTAAAACTTTATATTGAATGTTCACTTGATGTTTCTTACAAACAGTGGATGGTATTATATGTCGCCCTCACTATCTCCAGTGCCATTGATCCCATGGCTTGAGGTTTCTCCTTGGCTAGATGAGTGTGTGTTCTAACTAGTTATGGTTTGTAATAGATCACCACAGTCTTCGTCACGATTGAATCTATTGTCTTTGCTCCCTCTAGAAGGTGGAGACCGAGGAACACTTCATTTTCAGATGCCCTATTTACTCTTAGATTTGGGGAAGATATCACTACCTCTACAAGGACTCAAATAACACTCTATTTGATTTCTTCAGATGTCCGAACCAGCAATGCCTGGCTCTTTATCTTCACGAGGCCATCACCCTTCGGCGCAGATCTCTACAGGATGAGCCTAGATGCTCTAAAGCCCCCATGTTGATCACCTCTTTCTCCCAGCCTATCCAGGTGATTGATGACACTAAGCGCCCTTTGGACACTGGTGCATCACAATTCAACGCTGTTAGATCAATTAGGCATCGCATCTCTTAGCAGACCATTTCTACTCATACTACTTAGACCCCCCAACGTGTTCTCCCTCGGCATCGTGGCTCTGCTCCTTGCCAGCGTGGCTCTGCCCTTTTTCAACAACATGGATCTACTACGTACTGGGCGCCTCCCAGACCATGGTCAAATTTATATTACACTTTATTTTCTACTACAAGAAGTACAATGGCATTGGATGTTAGGGGAGATTATAGAGGAAGTGCTTTGCTTCCTCTTAGGATCCCCCAACATGGCCCCTTTGATATTAGGTACTTCCTAACGAGCATTATTAAATCTTTTCACTATAATTGATGATGGCTCGGATGGCTCCTCCACTATGGGGACAAATAGAGATACTCGAGGAAGTCTTCTAGGTTTTATTGGCACATGTTTTTTGGGGCCCTTGTTTTCCCTTCATTGCTATTTGTATTGGTTCCAGCGCCACCTTCATTAGTGGCACATTGCTTTACTTTGTTTTATGTACTTTATTCCTCTTTTTGTCTATTCTAGGGATTCTCTTTTTATAGCTTCCTAGAACTTTCTATTGTTAATTTTTGTATCCTCTAGTCCCATTGACCTACGTTTCGTCATCTGTGGACATTAATATAATTTTTTTCTTTTCTTTCTTTCTTTCTTGAAGATGGAGACATGAGAAATGATTTATTTCAACTTTGTTTTTAGCTCTGGTCAATATTGACTATTGCTTATACCTTTTGATTCATTTTGTACCTTTGCATAACCTAATGCTTGGGCGATGCAATTTTTGGTCGAGATAGATAACCTTTCTTGGTCTTTGCTTTTCCAAGGTTCTTGCTTCCCACTCTCTTTGAGCTTGATTGGATAAAGAGGGTGCTGGTACACTGACCCTTACCAGCTTTGACAAGCGATGAATATTTCTATTGACTATCTGCATCTATAGGTTTTTTTTTTTGGTGCAACTTGCCTTCTCCCTTCGTAGGGGGAGCTTAATAAATGAAATTAGGTAGAATATTTATTGACAGGTCATTCAAGTGATTTGGTTCTTTCCTTTTTAGCGTGACAATTTTAAGTTGTCCTTTTATGGTACAACACTTATCGATTATTGACAACTTTAGTGCTCTCCTAGTACCAGTAGGAACGATGGTCAAACTGCCTTACATTCCCTCTTTGGATGTGAGACTAGCTTTTTGAAATTATAACCAAAATCCTTGTGAAGGCAGCTTTACAGACTTTGTACTCTTGAGGTGGTGTAGATTGAAGAACACTTCATATTTAGATGCCTGGCTTATTATAAGATCTCTAGATAACCTTCTTAGTTTCTTCTAAAGATCCCTGACGCTGTTTTTCTGGAGGTTGTGACCTTTGGGCATGCATCATTATGAGGGTCTTCTAGATCTACTTCCCTTATCTAATCATTCTATTCGCTAATCATGCCAATTGTGGGAGTTAAGCTTTGTGTAGCCTTTGCCTACATAGATAGAATTGTATAAGATAAGATATACGTTGCACCTCATGCGTCATTTTTTTACTAGCCCGTGCATAATTGGTGCAGGATGATAACTGATCTTCTCACCCTTGGTCTAAATCTTATAGCCCCAGTGGATGTTCTCCCTTTGTTGTTTGGAGAGCATAGAGCATTCTGCCACCCTTGGGATGTCACCACACATGCCTATCAGCTCAGGCCACTTGATCAATCACTTATTTGAACTCTCTACTAAGAATTTTACAGTAGTAGCTGAATCTTGTGGCCCTTCAGCTACAGACACTTGTGCTTTCAATTCGTCAAGCTAACTAAGCCTTGCATAGGCTCTATCAAGTGCAACAAAAAAATGGGCACTCAACCTACTACGGCGGCATATTACTTAAGCCCGAAGACCCTGTTGATATAGAGAATAGTAAAGCAAGAGCACACATGCTAGTCAATGCTCAAACCCTATCAACTACAACACAATGCATGATCAATTTAAGTAACAAACATCATATTCATTCATAGTATATCATACAATGTACAGCATCTGTGCACTGCAATGTACAACATCTGTGCACAGATTATAGTAATGTTCTTCAGCATACAATTCTACAATGCTTCTATACAATCTGCAATCCTTCACAGCATATCATAGTCTCCAAACCCTCCCTCTGATCTCCACTCTGCTTCTTCACCTGCATACTTTATTCTGAATCTGAATCCGAATCTTTTCTGAATTCACCCCTGGACCTGAATGTCTCTAGTGAGAGGCCAAACCCCCTTGTTTTAGGTTTCCTTGGACCTCTTTGCAACCTCATCTTTTGCCAACTGGCATCACAACTTGATTGATATCCAGTTGTCTGCGCATATTCCCAGAATATGCTCTCGATCTGCCAATTGTCCTTGCATGTTACTCGAATACCTTTCTTGCCGGGCTTGATCTCACTACATCCACAAGATCCTTTCATTGGTGCTTGACACTCGTAAGATCCTTCTTTCCTTGGATCATTTTCTCTGTTTCTTTCCAGCCTGACACTTATTCTCTGAAATTGTGTTTCTTTCCCCATGCGCGCATTGCGCATAATTCCTTGTGTGCACTGCAAGTATCCTGCGCACCATCCTTCTCTTAACTTTGTAAGATTACTAAACCTGGAAGAGTGTCTCACTCACACCCTTCCATCCTTAGACGATTTTGGTTTGCCTTAGTCTTCAAAACATATTCAAAATTGCATGGTCAACAACACTCCTTTGGTTTGTGAAGATGACAAGAGAAATTGCTTATTGTATATCCATGCTGTCCTCATATGGCTATTGTGTGTACATTTGTATGTTCTTATGATTATTGGGTTTAGTTTTATGAGTAGAATCACTTCTATTTTTAACTTTAGTTCATTCATTTTCTTTTCTGTTTTGGGTCATGCTTTAGGCATCCCTTTATTTTTGTGCGCACACTCTCTGTACTTTAATTTGCATGACGTACTTTGGTATTTCATGGACTTGAACGTAATTTCATTTCTTCAACAATATGATATCCTGTGAATGGCTGGAAGAAGCACAAAAATCTTGCATTGGTTTCAGGTTTAAAAAATAAAAAAAGGAAAGTCTTGTGAACATTAGCTATAGTATTGCATCAATACCTATTTTGGTCGTTAAATAATCAGTATGTGTATGGTCATAACTTTCTTTTTTGTGGGTTGTGCTTAGGCACACCCTTATATTTCTGTATCTTTTGTCTGTACTTTCAGATCCATTGCCCTGCTTTTGTCAGGACATGAACATGATTTCATTTCTCCGACAATATGGTATATTGTGAATGGTTGGCAGAAGCACAAAATTATTGCATTGGTTTCAAGATAAACTATTTCAAAAAGGAAAGCCTTTTGAACATTGGTTATAATAATGCATCAATTCCTGTACCGGCAATCAAATAATCAGTATAGCTCTTTAGGGACTAGTGTAATACCATTTTGTATTTTTTTTTGGTTCAATGCTTCTCCCTTTGTTCTTTTTTTTTGTTTCTATCGTTGTTCATTGCTCTCCTGCAAAAAATCAGAGTAACTTTTGTTAGGAAATTACACACTCTACAGCAACAGATAAATAACAAAATGCAATAACAGAGATAATTAAACAGACAAAAAATACCCAACATGCATGAGACAAAACACAAAATTTACGTGGTAAAACCTTAGCAAGCTAAGGAAACATCCACGGTGCAAGATATCAAGCTTTATTAATTCTAAGATGAACAGATTACATGCGAACTCGCTGTGTAGATGACATGCGGACTCCACAAAGATAAATATGCCTAATGGGCAAAGCACCGTTAGGATTTCTCCTCCAAAAAATAGAGTGGGAAAATGCCATTAGGACGTTTCTTCTAAAAATAGAATCTGGTGGAATTTGTCTTCTTAGAAATAGGGGTTTGACTCATTGATTTCATACATCGGGGGTGCTGCCCCCAAACCGCCACTAGGGGGGACAACATCCTCCCCCCGCGGACCCCCTTGCGACAATAGTGGGGGGGCGTTGCCTCCCCCCGCCACCTCCCCTTGTAAAAATGGACTATAAACCACGCCACAAAAGGGTCCAGAATTTAACTTTGACATATCACATATCTAACAACTTTCACATACAATTGTGCAGATAAAAAACAAACCTGTCTTAGATTTGGTGTCTAGTCTGAGTCAAGTTTGGTTAAATATGTATGTTCTGTACCTTTAGCACAAGGAGAAGAAATTTTTGAACTTGATAGTAAACTATAAATAAATATAGGTGTCACAATAGCTAAAATTTGATCAGTCTTTTGTTTATGCCGACCTCTTATTTTTCAGAGGGTCAAGTTAAGTTAGGCATTTTCATTGTGTGCAAGGAGTTGTTTTAAGGGTTAGATGTTTTCCGTTGTGGGCCCAGTCAATAATGGTGTGTGATCAATGTCTACTCTTATCCTCGTGATTATATTTGTGTTGAGCAGTTATCAATGCCTTAAGTTAGATTTTTTATATATGGTTATAGTTTGTTTCATCCTGTATTTCTGATGATCAAGCATTGTTGTTGGATTTTGTGAACAGATCAGGATGAAGATGATAGAAATGGTATCACAAGGCAAGGGTACGTTAGAGGTAAATTAGTAGCTGCTAATCTTCCTTTTTCACAGCAATAAATTCTTTTTGAGAAATTACCAGAGTTGACTTGAGCTATATTGATTTTATTACTCGATGCTTTTTGATTAGAAGATTGTGGCAGTTCTTTGCTTCATTCAATACTTTTCATTATTGATCTTGATGCAAGTTAATAAATAATATTATGTTTTTGAAGAGAAAAAGAGTTTCTATAATCTAAAGTGCATGGTCTTCCTGTTAGTTGGAATTGCTGCTTTGGCAAGTGTGACTTATGTTGAACTCTATAAAACAAACCCAGTTTGATGTTATGTTTTATTTCGTATGTTGCCTGTTTTTTCCTGACATATTATTAATATCGATTTTATTGAAATGAAAAATTATCTGTTAACATGAAGCAACATAGGTGGTGTCCATTTTAAAAGTGTAATATGCTTGTGCTTGATAATAATAGAAGTATGTGATTTTATTTTTATTCAATAGGTTTGTCTAATTTTCTTACGATGTTTGATGCTTTACCGTTTTGTATTTGCTTCAGGATATAAATTCTTCTCATGTGCGAATTTTGTTTTCTAATAGGTATCGCTAAAGCATTCAGGATCTCTTTTCATGTATGCTGGCCATGAAGGTGGAGCATATGCTAAGAATAGTTATGGAAACATGTAAGAAGCTTGATACGGTGCTTAATATGTATTAAGCCAGCATTTAATATTCCATTAATGAAGCTTATATGTATATTTGGAAGGTCTTGTATATAAATTAATATGAAGCTTGTTTTGAGAAGCATGAGATACGCTTGCTTTCAAAATGTGATGTCTTCCATCAATGCAGCTATACAGCTGTAGGTGTGTTTGTTCTTGGTCGGACAATTCAAGAATCATGGGGTGATCAGGCAGCAACAAAGCAAAAAGAGTTCAGTGATTTTCTTCAGGTAAAAATGTTTGTAGATCATGGCCTTTGCTTCACTCAATTCTATTGATTTTTGAAAAATGACTGGAAAAGGGGATTGTAAGCCTATAAAATAAAGACAGGGCTGCAGGTTCATCAAAAGAACATCGCTTGAACTTAATTTAGATTTGCTTGGGTGCCTCAACAAATGGCTAAGGGCATGGGCCAAAGATCATTGTAGATAAATTAATTTTTTGTTATTATTTACCCATTATGTTGGCCATTAGTCCCAAAATTTAACCACCGTTTTGTGTTATATAATTTTCTTGCTTTATTAATAATATGCCTCACTTATTTGATTTTTTATGACCTCAGTGGTGTTACCAAATTTTAGTTCCTTATGTTTTGGTTCAACATTACTCATTTTCCTTTTTCTTTCGAGGGCTTTACTAACTATTATGCTTTCCTTGATGCCATTTGCAGAAGAATCACATGTGTATATCAATGGAATTAGTTACTGCTGTACTGGGAGACCATGGGCAGCGGCCTCTTCAAGATTATGGTATGAATAACTTTTGGTCTGTTTCCAATCCATTTGAAATTGCTAATAATTTTGTAATTTTTCTTTCAAATAGTGCTTCCTTATTAAATGGTAATGATCTATTCTCTGATGCCTTCATCTTGGTGCTTTCGAACAGTGGTGGTCACTGCTGTAACAGAATTGGGAGTTGGAAAACCACGATTCTATTCTACTCCTGACGTAATTTCTTTTTGTCGTATGTGGCGGTTGCCAACAAATAGTGTCTGGTTGTTCTCAACAAGGTATATAAACAATGTCCTTATATGACTTAATAAATGATCTTGCATTTTTTGCGATCAAAGGATATTTTGTTCTGTCAATGAATTTTGAGGGTTTATATTACCTCTTTGTTTAGTTTCTAAAGGGCTAACATGTTTCAACTCTTTGTCCTTATATTCATACTTATGAGACAAATATTTTGAATTCATTTTATATGCAGAACTAAAAGTTGCATTGTTTAAATTTCTTGTTTTAAGCTTGGTGAGCCCTAATAGTGTTATTTGTTTCTAGAATCACCGTAGCTTTATTTATCTGAAATTTTAAGTTGTTGATAGTTTTCTTGATGGATTCATTAAGACTGTCATTTCATGCAAATGTCACCTGCCATTTATTACATCTTTGGGTCAATGGACAGTGTAAGGTAGCTTCCTATTGGTTGATTTGTCATTGCACACAAAGGTTTCACAATGGTGTTGGGGTTCTATTTACTAGATAGGAACTCGGTATTATCTGCATATGATGATTTGGCATGTACTTTGTTGATAATGCTATTATAATGCCCACATTATAAAAACCATGATAAACATTAACTGTTAACCAGCTGCAGATACAATAAATGCTATAATCTGCATTTAACTAATCTGCCATACAGATAATGCTAACTACATTTGCAATAAATGAATGATGTAATCGCATCCCAATATAATCATGACAATAACCACATTCATAAAATCATCCACAACCGATCAATTAAGACAATTTAACATTTATTTATTAAATAATAGTCTTTCTGATCCCCAATGGAAAATGGGTTGTGACAGAGAGGACAATGAGATTTCGACCAACTTTCTCAGCACTATCAATGCACTGACCAAACTCTGGAAAGCCAAGAAACCTTATAGATCAAGAGTATGTAAAAGTACCCAACTCATACCAGAGAAGAGATCACCATCCACTAGTCTGATCAAAACCATAGCTGTTCACCACCCCTCCTAGCCAAAAGGAAATGGAAAACTGAGAGTCAGATTGTCATGGGAAATATATTACTATCATCAGTTTGAATCAGTCTTATCAGCAAATTGCAGCTTTTGACCATTGTAACAGAATCAATTAAGATTCTTCAAGGCAGAAAAGCTGAAAACATAACCAGCAGACCCCACACCATGAATTATCACTTTGTTAGTTTGTTGATTGTTCCATTCATGCCAATGATACAAACACGAGCTTGCCACTTTTCAAGACTTGTGCTTAGTTTCATACGAAAACTTACAGCTGCTTAAGCCCAAAAGCATTGATTTGAAAAAAGATCAAAGGACAATCCTAGATTGGTGTGGTGGGTGCTTATGCCAATCCTTTCATTTTCATCTTCACCCCAAATTCAAGCTAGTCACCTTATTCCACAAAAGCTGATTGCAGTGGGTGCAGATTGCAGATGGAGCAGCATATACCTAATATTATAACAAAAAAAGGACTTTCGACCATGGAGCATCAACAATGTGCTGACTCCTGAGTCAACACTGCACCATCAAACTGGTAGTCCGTACTTGGATTATCATTATTTGGAGCCCACAATTCTATGCATATGCTTCCAATCAACAGGATGAAGAAGATTATCATGCTTGTAAGTAGACTGGAAATATCCCCAATTTGGAACCATAAACACAGAAGGCATGCTCTTCCAAATTGATTAAAAAAAACCTTTAATATGTGAAGCCAAATATTCTGACCCAAGCCCCCAGGCATATTGATTAGCTTTCATGATTGAGGGAGCTTCTTGAGAGACTGAGATTCCTTTCTATTTTATTAAACCAAATGCGAAAAAGGTTGCAGAACATCTGCCATGTGTGAGAGAGACTTATAAGGAACCCCAATCTATATTTCTGCCACAAACTAAAATATGGTGTGTGAAAGGAGTGCTTATTCAGCAGGAGGCTTTTTAATTCAACTCAAAGAGATACCATCACACGAAGCACATTCTCCATCAATGAACAATACACAACAGACCATCTCAATTCGTTTCCATGCTTAAAGAAAAGCTGATGTAACAGAAGAAAAACCAATTGAGAGTCTTTCACATGGAAGGTGAGAAATATCATGCAATGGGTGCAGACTCCAGAGCAGGGCTACATTCCATAACCCAAAGCGCCACCCAAACCATTCATTCAATTATCATAGGAAAAAAAGGCAGGGGTAGATTATGCAGGCCACCCTTGATGCCTTGAATATTATACATTCCATACCCAAAAAGGAGAGATATGCAGAAATACAAACTTATTCTAAAATCAATACCTTGTCTTCTTTACTTGACGACTGGGACATTAGTGAGGAATATCAACAATGGCTTCCTCAGACAACTTAATACCTCATATTATCAGCAATCTCCTCCTGTCCTTGCACGAGTGCCTTAACCCCATCCACGATGCGATGCTGGTGGTGACGGGTTTTTCAATTGCATGATGATTGGCATGGAGCAAGTAGGTTCTGACTGCATTGGCTAGCATTTGGCTTCATTGAGAGCTTGTAGCATATCATAAATATTCCTCCTCCCTATAGAGTGCCCTGGATCCAAGAGAAGATTTCTCATATGCCGGATCCATTATGTCCAACTCGTTTGCAGCCTTCCACACTTGCGCTAGCCACAGGTGCATATGTGAGCTCTTAATTTCCTCGTTCATGAATTTTGAAAACGACCCTCTGAATACCTCTTCCATGTTCTTGCCCTTTTCCTTTCTCTCAATCTTTCTATCACCACCCTGATATGAGCTCCCTTCCCCTATGACCGCCATTGTTTTATGACAAGAGTGAAATGTGAGAACCAAGGACACCAACAGATATGACAAGAAGACAGGAGGAGAGAAAGTTAAATCCTTTACACATCACCTCAAGAGGTGTTGTAGGGAGGTTTGATTGCCTCGCTTTTTGATGATAGCTCCTAAATATTTAACTTGTGTAGCCTTAATTAGGAATGATTTTTTATTATTCTCCTCTTTCATTTCCTTTTTATCTCCCCTCTTTTTTTTCCCTTTATTATTATTTGTTAAATTTATTTATTTATGGGTGGCTCCTAGGTTGAATTGGAGGAGTCTTAAAAAAGAATCCTTTCGCATCCTTAACCAGTAATTTCCTAATGTTCTTGGGAATTTTTTTCTCTCAGAATTGAACTTTGAAGCCAGAAGAAGCAATTAAACTTACCTCTTTGTTAGCCATTTTGTATGCCACCTGATTCCCTTCTCCCTTTATGTGCTGGCAAATGATTTCCTCCAATAGCTTAACCAACCATTTTGCTTCTTTGATATCCATATACTATCTCAGTTTTAGGACAAAAACTTGCCATCTTTCATTGCATTTATCAAAATTAGAGACTACCTTCCACCACTAGTGTCTTCCATCCTTGAATGACAGCTATTTGAATTCTCTTGAGCATAGCCAAACCTTCTGCCTAGTTATTCGTGTCCTTCCTAGTTTCATTGCAGAATATACAACCTACCCCTGGCAGGCCTGGATTTCCTTGGGCTGTGCCATCAAAATTAAGCTTGATAAATCCAACAGAAGGTGACACCATCCCACACAATCCATTCCTACTCAACAACTGTTGAACCCCATTATCAGGTAGACAAGGTTCAAATGGCCAAGACATGAGAGGCCGCCGACCTGCACACCATCTTACCTCTTCCTTGTCTATTTTGTCTTCTTCCTTAACCAAAACTTTACCCAATTTTGAAATGACTGCCTCAATCCTTCCCAAAACTTGGATGGCTGGCTAAGTCTCTTCTTTGAACTTTCTTATATATCTTTCAACCCAGATATAGCAAACGATTGTTGCTGGAGAGATCTCTCAAATCAAATTTAGAGGCCTTCTTTTGATTTTAAGGCTACATTGTTCAATCAACTCCTTCAATGTCTCAGGAAACACAAATTCCCGTTTGTGTCTGACCATACTCCAGATGATCTGAGAAAAGGGGCAATGAATAAAAGTATGATTCCCAATTTCTTCTTCCTCACCACAAAGGACACAAATAGTGGGCCCATGAAATCCTCTCTTGATCATTTTATCATAGGTAAGCACATTTTCTTAAATAGCCAGTAAGAAAAAGATATTAACTTTTTGAAGTCCTTCCTTTATCCAATTTTTTTCTCCTGGGGAAATAGGAGAATTGGTGTTGCACTTCCTTCAGTATCTCATTAGAAGCTTCTTTTACTGAAACCCTTCCACTTTTTGATCCATCCCATATCAATTTGTCCTCTCCCATATGAGAACATGCGAGGAGATGAGTCAACACTTTACCTAGATGAGTCAACACTTTACCTTTTTCTTCATCTTCCCTTGAAGGCCAATTCATAACTATCGACTCTTTCCCATTTCTAGTCTCCATGTGTTCACTAACTTGGTGTCTGAGACCCCCACTAGATTATAGCAAACTCCATTATTCCATTCAGTTCCTCATCTTGGCAGAGGGATGTATCTTTGAGCCAAGCATCCTTCCAAAAGTTCACTTGACTTGCATCATGCATCTTCCATCTAATTTTGTACATCAGAATATCCTTTCATTTCTTTATAAAATTCCAAATTACAAATCCCCTAGGTAAAACCTCGTCTAAGCAACCTGATTTTACTAGGGCTATCAAAATGCTTACCTTATAGGTACGATTTTTAACTTTCCAACTTTATTTATGTTTTTAGTTTTAGTTTACCTTTATGAATTTTAATTTTGCATTCCTCAATAGGTTGTGAGTTCGTCTTCAGTTGAGTGGAACTGAAGTACTTACACCTTTATCCACTCAATTAAGCACAACTGGTTGACAATGAAAACGGTGAAGTAGCTGTCCTATGTGCATTCCAACTCGTGCCTTCACACAAACAAACCGTGTGCAAGGAAGGGGTGACGAAACATTGAGATGTAGAGCTAGAGCATCATGACTTGGATGCTTCCATTGCCCATATTTAATTACTCGATATAGAGGGGCAAGAAACTTATGCACAGGACCCACATAGTGCAGCTCGTATCCAAGTCATACTCATAGCAAAAAAAAAACTAGCCTTACTGGCATGCCTAAACTGCCATACTCGTACCTGAACCTGAAAATGTAACTTAGAGTAGAAGCAATGCCATCCAAGAAGATAATTTGTTCCTCTTCAATTCATTGAGCTGGCCAATGCTTCTTTTCTCTAGATTGGATATCAGTGAAAGTTTATATTTATTATTATTGAAGTCATTTGAAAGTGTGGCAGTTAGATACCAGATTGTGAAATTTAAAGTTCAAGAAGACTCCTTGGATTATCCTCCTATTTGAGAGATAGCATCAAGTTTATCCTCATGCCATCCATGCAGGAGGGCCTTAATTGTGACGATTTTTCAAATGTTGACTCTTTTCCGACTCTAATCAGGAGTGAAGGGGGTCAAACACACGGAGAAGCTCGAATGTGCTGACAAATAAAATGATGCATGTTAGCATGTGCAGATGTGTTTCAGAACACATGAACATTTCTTAATTTTAGGACCTCTAAAATGGACAAAGGGACAAACCTGTTTTCTAAACCTGGCATTGGTTTTTTGAAGATGCTTATGATCTATTGGATGCAGTTTAGGAATGTTTTGATGTAGTGGGCTAGAGCAGGGAAGGTTTTGAAAATTCATGCGGCTACTTGAACTTTAGGGCATAATCATTGGACGATAATATTTTGTGTCAAATAATTGGTATTGAGGGACCATACTGTCATGATTGGATCATGGCTATGTCCTAATTGGAGATCTCTCTTGTCTTAGAGTCTTTAACTAGCTAGCTGTATAACTTGACCTCACCGCCTGTTGGACATTTTTTGGCCGACATATCAAAGTTTACCTAAGTATGGAAAAGGGAGCTTTCAGGCAAGAAAATGGTAGGTCTTTGGGAGGACTTCGGGTTTTCCAGCAGTGACAACTTTGGGTTTTTTGAAGGCACAGTGCAAATCGGGTTTCCAACAGTGCTTAGCTTCTAAATGTTTCATAAGTAGAAGTAATTCGGATTTACAAACCCGAATTACTCATAAATAGTGTATTTCGGGTTTTCCAAGGGCCACTACTTGGTTACTTCATAAGTTGTGAGTAGTTAGAAACCCGAAATAAGTAAAGGGGCTTGGCAAACCCGATTTGGTCTTGAAAAATGGTGCTTCTCGAGTTCTTCAAGGGACGAGTCTTTTTCAAAAAATCCAAAGGGGCTTTTAGGGCAAAAGGGACCAATCAACTTTTTCGAAGGTACACTTCAGTTTTTACGAAGGGCTTTTTCTTCTCCAAGTGGACAGTTGCAATTTTCTCGAAGGGTATGTTACCCTTCGGAGGGACCATTTCAAAATTCTCGAAGGGTATCTTTCCATTTGGAAGGATCATTCACGGGTTTCTGAAGGTACACTTCAATTTTTTCGAAGGGTCTCTTACCCTTTGGGAAAGTCCATTGTGAAAAGCCCGAAGGGTAATTTCAAAGACAAACGCGGACAAAAAGTTTGAAGGAATTCCTTCGAACAAATTGTCCAAAGAAATTCCTTCGAGAGATTTGCCCAAAAGAAATAAGCCGAAAGAGAAACCCGAGACCAAGTGTCTAAAGAAAATAACGGGCCAATGGACGTCAAAATCAAGGTAAGCGACTAGCCATTAGAAGTAATCGGGTTTGAAAAGCCCGAAGTCTTAAGGCTTGAGAAACAACAAAGTGAGAAGACTTCAGAATGGACAAGCCTGAAGTTGGAGAGGCTGAAGAACCCGAATTACTCTGCATAGAGTAAATCGGGTTTCTCCAAGTACTCTACTTAAAAGGCTTTATAAGCGGAGGATCTGGGAAAGCCGGAAGTTGGAGAGGTCGAAGAACCCAAATTACTCTGCATAGAGTAAATCGGGATTCTCCAAGGGCTCGACTTAAGCTTGATCTGACAACGCTAGAATCATGATATAACGAATGGAAGGCTGCCATGTGGCATAACTGGAGCAGAAAGGGCCAATCAGTAAAGGACAAGTGGCACAAGGATGTTCAATAAACACGGGAGAGTCCGAGCGGCAGGTAGCTGGAAGTTATGAAGGATCTCATCCGCCATGGTTCATTGTCCGCAATCGCCATTCGACGCTTAAATGCATCACGCCAAGAAGAAACATTCCAGTTGCTCACAACATGACTTTTTAGACGCGCCAAAGAAAGTCTTAAAGACGGGAGGGGCTCGAGAGTATTGGGTGTCGATCTGGAACGACGCATTTATGAACATCAAGGAAGGACAACAGGAGGTTCCAACCATTTGCGACTTCTTCTTTCCTCCCTTTCTCTCATCCCCCTTTTCTTTATAAATAGAGGCCTTGGAGCCTAGAAATGCATCCCCGGATTGGTGATAAAATCACTCTGCAGAAATTGAAAGACTCTTTTGAAGCAATATAAGGAAAACTTTTCTGTTTTTGGTCAAAGACAAGTGTGCATTTTTGGTTTTATTTGCAGAATGTATGATTGTTGTCCATTACTTGCGTTTTCTCTAAGCACCTTACTTTTGACTCTTTTCGGTTTTATACAGGATTGCGTGAAGTGTCTGTGTGTCTAGTTCCCTTTGAAGTTTACTAACTCAGTGTTTCCCGTAGACCTATTTCGTTATTCTTCAAAGCGTAAAGCTCTCCTTTGACCTCCATGCAAAAGCTCCCTGCCTACGGGCCTGAGATCGAAACAGAATAAGCCTGCGTCCTGTTTAGCTTCATCAGTAGTTTGCTCTTTTCCAGACCAAGTGGATCACTCTCTTTTGGTGCATCACCTCCCATTAGCTTAGGTTTCTTTTCAAGTAATCCTCCTACCCCTTTTCCTTGGCTATTAGTATAGTTTAGTATAGAAATCAAGGAGTTGAAGTGAAGCACCTGAGGAACTAGCCTCATAAAAAAGTCTAGAGGTTCAACCTCAACATAGGACACCCACATCTTGAGGTTGTTCCCATGCTTCTAGCTGGAAGTGAGAGAGCTTGAAGAACTCTCTCACAATGGTGCAAATCCAGTCTATAACACCACCAATAGACCCATTTTAAATAGGTCTCGAAGCATTCCAATTTGTAGTGTTACTAGTGAATTGGATTCTTGTGAGGTTTAGTTTAACTGCAGTTTCTGTTTCTTATTGTTCATTTGAAACATATTGGACTTTAGCATATGGTTAAACATTTGAAAAGCCAAAATTTGTTCCTCTTCAATTCATTGAGCTGGCCAATGCTTCTTTTCGCTAGATTACATATCAGGCAAAGTTTATATTTATTATTATTGAAGTCATTTGAAAGTGTGGCAGTTTAGATATCGGATTGCGAAATTTAAAGTTCAAAGAGAAGAATCTGCAATTGGATTTCTTCAATTTTTGAAAGTTCCATATAAAAGCCTAAAGAGAATAATAATACGTATTCTTTCAGGGATATAAATTCTCTTAATGGAACCCAAAAGGAATTAAAATAAATCTACAATAGCATGGATTTTATATTTACAGCCTTAAAAGTGTTAGCTAGTGGGCTGAAACTTCTCAAATGCTGCCTGAAACTTCCTCAAAGACCCTATTTGACTGTTAATAAAAGTCTAAGTAGCTAATCCTGGTATGGGTATAGGTACGGATATGGGGTTTGGGTATGCTGATATGGCAATTTTTATTTTTGCTTGGGTATGGACATACAAAAATATATAAAATATTAAAAATTATAGCCAAATAAGCAAAATTAACCACATGATATGCAGAGAGTAAACAAGATAAATTAAATAACCACAAAATAGTTGTAAACACTACTGATAATTCAATGCCAAATGCCATAATATTTATTGGTTGAACTTAGAACAAGTACATAGTGCAAATGTATACACAAAAATCAAGATAAATCAACATATTCATTATATTCAAATTACTCTTCATCAAGAGCGTCAATCATTAGAAGCATGAGCAATTGACAAAAGGTAGTGGCGTATGATTAGCAAAAGAATGGAGTTTCAGCCCTAAGCAATTGAAAAAATGAAGGTGAGAGAGCAAATGTGCAATGAGAGGTAAATGTAAGTATTAAGTGAGAGGTAAGTGTGTTGTTGTTTGCTTTTGATAAAATGAATGTGAGAGTGGATTCTAGGGTTTCCCCATACTTTTATTTGTTTTTAAAAGTTCAAATTTAACTTTTTTTTTAAAAGTTAAATTGAAAAAAAAAAAAAAAAACTATTTTTGATGGTGGTTTCTCTCTGGGTACCGCCCAGGTTCGTCCTTGGAAGAACCCGGGAGTACCCGACCCAGCTGGGCAGTACCTGGGACGCATCCAGAGGAGTATCAGACCGGTACTGGTATCTGGTACATGCAGTACCAGGATCATCCCCCTTGAGGTGAAGGATCCAGTAACGTAGATAAAAGTTTCCATTTCAATAGAAAACTGCTAAAAAATTCCATCATCTACAAAACAAACGAATATTCTTTCAAAGGTTGTAAGAACTATTCATGGAAACAATGAAATCACTATTTCCTGAAAAACAGCCAAAGGCCGTGTTGGAATAAGTGGAAATGGTTCTTACTTTAAGGTAGAATCTGCAAATGGTCCAATTTTAGAGTTTCTTGTGATTCTTGTTCACATGATAATGTCAATATTTTTCCTGTGTTATGCAACTCGTGGTAAATATGGCTGGCAATATAATTTATTAATGGCTATTCCTTTCATAATAACTATTTGAAACAATTGTGACATTAGAATTAGCCAGGGACAGATGCTAGAATATTTTCTGTTTCAAATACATTGTATGCATTTGTTTCATATTATAATAGCTATGGGAAGTGTCTTGAGAATGAACAAGGGACAACTGTTGGTGTCCACTGAGTTTTTTAAGCATTGTAAATTTGTATGCATTTACGGTAGAAAACCTAGTTCCTATCGGATCTATGCATAGTAAAATATTACAAGAGACCTCACATATATTTATACATCACCACTAGATGTTAGGTATGTAACAACAAATACCTAATCACTTTATTTAACTCCTTTGAGACCTCACATATATTTAATAACTCTAAACTGAACACTCAAAATGGACAGTATATTTCCAATACCCCCCATAATGTCCTATTAGACGACATCATTATAAAATATCTTCAAACTTGGGGCACACAAAACTAACTCCTCAATCAAAGAACAGACATGTCATCATTTCTTATGCTTCCTTTATGTCTTAACCATTTCCGGAAGTTTCTGCAAAATTGTTTTCCTGATTTTTTGAGTTATTGAGATATGGACTGATACAAAACCTTGCAATATGCCCTTGTTTACCACAATGATAACATACAAAATGTGGTTTACCATCATTCTCTCTGCTCACTTTAGCTTTTGATTTGTATTGCCTTTTGTACTTATATTTTGTGTGCACTACAAGAGCCTTTGCTTCTTCAAACTTAGTTTCTTCTCTGTTCTGCATCCACTGTTCTTTCTATAATAAATATCCTGAAATCTTCACAAAATCACAGGTTGTTACAGCAATGAACAATGTTATAACTTTTCCTTCATAAGCTTCAGGGAAACTATTTAACGCAGTGGATTTGAACTCTTTCTCGTCTATGTTTTCATCTACATTTACAAGTTGATTTTCTGATGTCCTTCAATAAGTGATCACCAATTGATCTATCATCTTGCAACTTCAAAGCATAGAGTTTGTTTTCAAATAAAGTGTCCTAGTTTCATTTGATTTTAGCATACAAAGAAAATAAGTTTTCATGCAGTAGTAACATTGTCTGCATCAGCAATAGAGGGGACAATATCATCATTTGACAGAGTTCTCAATGTCCTACAGGCTTTCAATGTTAGATGTATCATATTTTGGTTGTGTTGCATCCTATCTGGTGGTCTTTTTTCAGTGTCTTTAGCAATGGCCCGTAGCCCTTTCACCCTAAATAACACTTTCATTCTCTAACGCCAAATAACATAGATGTCTTTTGTTAACTTCTGTGACTCGGTTATAATATGAATTGTTTGCATCTTTGAAGATTTAAAGATACAAACAAATATTTCACCAGTTGAGTTGAGGATTCCATTAAAAATCAGAAGTCCTCCAACAAACTGTCACAGTTTCACACTCAATGTAAACCTTTGATCAAATAAACATTGCTTTATTAGATCGAGCTACTCCCAAAACAAATATCAACACAAAAATTTCTGCTATCATACCAAAAAAAATGCACCAAATTCTTCATTATAAACCTTATTCCACACATCACAAAAAAAATCTTTCATTAAAAACACCTCCGAAATTCTCTTATTTTTTGCCTTTATTTCCATAGTGACCACTTGGACAGTAACAAACAGGCACATCTACAAAAATATTCTTATAAAACTAAATAATTATGGACTTCTGGCTGAAAAAGAAAATCTGCAGTCCACTGATTTAATTATGTTCTGTTCACTTTAACTCCAAAATTTATCATTTACTATTCTACCTGAAGATGGGTACACATGGTACCCGAAACGTCAGATTAAGTTTCACTCAACATGATGGTTCCATAAAACATTCCTTTTAAGTTTCAACATCGTGGAAATCTGCACAATTTTGTGTTGTTTTGTCGAGTCATTTATTTATTTATTTGCTTAAGAGGGCATAATCATCTCAAAATTCACACAATCCTTATGCAGGCCATAAAATAAATTTCTGAACGAACACCTTAAAACACATTTCTCAAATTAAATACAACAAATACATAATCCTAACAGCAACAACTAGGAATAAATCTACCTATAGTTTTCATTCTAAGATTGTCGTTATGCCCTTTTCCCTTCTCCAAACCCTCTTACTGCTGCTTTGTCATGGACAAATGTGGTTTAGTGCCCTCTTCTGCATAAATAATTCAAATGAAATATTATCGAAATCTCCTTTTCATTATAATATTGGGTCTTTAATTTGGGCTTTCCACATTATCCTTTTTCCAATACACCTTTATTAAACTTTATTTAACTGATATATCTATAAAGTTCTCTAGGTATCATAAGACAATATAGTTTTAAATGAAATACTATTTTGAGAATAATTTTTTATATCATAGACTGCGAACTTATCCCTATCCTTTGACCTCCGTAACTTGCAATCTGGTACTTGTTCTATATCTTCCCACATATTGTCTAGGGTTGCAATAAAATTTGGATCTTAACGTGTAGCTCTGAAACCATGTTGGAAAAACATTAAAAGAGAGATCGATAGAAAAGAGGTACAAATGGAAGGTAAGAATGAGGCATCTCTGTTATAACTTGATGTCATATTTATACATCACCACAATATGTTATTGCATGTAACCATCAATACCTAATCACTTTCTTTAAGTCTAATGATGTCACATATATATTATAACTCTAACCGTAATATCATAAACTAAGTAAAATCTACATGGACATTACATTTCCAACAGTTCCTACATTATATTATAGCTATATATATTAGATAATATGTAGCCTAACTTATATTACAACCTATTATAAGGTTGTATATAGGTTGGATAGGTCATGTCTCTCAGGTTATAGCGATCCATAGTTATCCGGAGGTGTGGGGGTATGGGTATTGGTACAGGGACGGGGATGCCATTCTAATTAGGGTATGTGACTAAATAAATAAGGGTACGACTATGTTGTATATAATTGTAGTCACCAGGAACTGTGGATATGGGGACGAGGACACGGATACTAAAGTTCCCTGATAACTATGGGTTATACCCTTGAATATTATAAATATCTATACCATTATGTAGATAGCATCCTTTGCTCCTTTTTATAATTAATTTTGTTTTGAATCTTTTATGTATTTAACATCATGGACCTTTTGGTCTATTACATTTAGTCATCTGATTTGCAGCTGTTTGGATATGTAAATAAGTACGTTTTCTATTCATTGTAGAGTATTCTCTTGGTAATTATGGTCAGTATTTATAGTTATCACTGACTATTAATAGTGTAGTAGCTGTTGGCAATTATGGTAGGTACTTTTAATTATCATTAAATGCAGAAGTTTCCTGTGTTCATTTTTATGCATGCATACAATGGAGTAGCTAATATGTGACTTATTTATATGAATAAATCAGCATATCTTGCACTCTTTCACATACTAACATGAATATTCTTTAATGGGTGAAGGAAATCTGTCACATCATTTTTTGCAGCTTTTGATGCACTTTGTGAAGAAGGAACTGCCACTTCTGTGTGTAAAGCCCTTGATGAAATTGCGGACATCTCAGTGCCAGGTTTCTTCTGTCATTTTAAGGCCGCTGGGTTATTATGTAGAATAAATATTTTTTTGGCTCTCTCATGTATTTGATTTTTACTTACATGATACTTCACTCGTTGAGGCTGGTAGGTTCTACTGATTGTGATTTTGCTCTAATAATGTTGTATTCTCCAGGAACAAACGATCATGTGAAAGTACAGGGAGAGATTTTGGAGGGGCTTGTGGCTCGTATTGTGAGCTCTGAAAGTACTGTGAATCTAAAAAAGGTGCTAGAGGAAATCCCACCATCATCTGTTTCTGAAGGTCTGAGGAAAATTATTCTCCTTTTCCTTTAGGCACTTTTTCTTTCGCCTGTGCAGAACTCTCTCGTAAAATATTAGGTTTAAAAGCAAAAGTCGCATTGCGGACTAGTTGCTGAAGAAGTGGAACCTTCGAGGATGTTTTTCACAATCTCCAAATTCTGTGTTAAGCGTTGCCACATTTTATGTTGTGCAATGAAACTAAACACGTGAATAATTTAGAATATGGTTGGAGGTTAGCATTGTGATACCCCATAGCGATGTTAGTAGAGGTTGAATGCACATGATGATTTGTTTTGTGTCTCTAACGGGTGTCCCCATTTTGGATACACAAAAAGAAAACCTTCAGGATTGTAGGGACACAGCTATAAACAGGGCTGAATATTGGTCTTTCATTGCAACCTGCTGAAACGATATTTAATGTTAGGTTTTGAAGAAAATTTTTGTGGTTGCTTTGCATTTTCAGACTTATCCTTTGTTTCAGATGCAACCTCTCTCTTATTATTTTGAAATTGAGTTGTGATCTAAGACCAGGATATGAGCTGTTGATTCAGACGGCAAGTGTTCAGCATTAATAGTAGAAAAAACACAAACCATTTACTTAAACTTTCAACAATGTGAAATATTTTGCATTGTCAATACTCATTTCTTTAGTGAATTTGGAGCACCGATACTGTTCAATTCTCATTTCTAAAGAGCTTTCTAGTTATATTAAATTAAAATCAACGGATTATTTCTAAGTGCTTAATATGTATGTATTCCAGATTTTGTTAGTAAGATCAATTACTTTCTCCTTAGAAAGTAAAGCTTCATTCAAAATGATAATTTTTAGGTCATGATTTAAAGATTTGAGTAGATAGATGAAATGGCTTTTGGTAGTAAAGCACAATAATATAACTTGCATAGGCTGCATATGGAAAAACAACAGTTTGTAGGTACTTATGTGCCGCTTGGAGAGTAGTTTTCAGCAACTTGGCTGTGCATCTAATATCTCATTGAGTTCTTTTTAAACTCAAATTGGCAGCTAATTACAACCTTGGGCTAGGGCTTCGGGAGATATGTGCTGCCAATAAAGCAAGTGAACAACAGGTATGCTACTTGCTATCTTTTCATTTGTATGAATGTAACTTTAGCAGCCATTCAGACTGATATTTTTGTTGTTGTTTGGCAGCAAATAAAAGCTCTTCTTAGAAGTGTTGGCTCTGCAATGTGCCCAGACTATACTGATTGGTTTAACAATGAAACTGTGGATATTCAATCAAAAGGTTCTGACCGTTCTTTGGTGGCGAAGTTCACACAATCACATCCTGCAGATTATGCTACATCGAAATTACAAGTAAGTTTCTTTTTCCTGTTAAATAGTGCAAAATTCTTGGTTTGATGATATAGCCTTGTGGTTTAACTTTTAAGGGATTTACGGAAATGTAAAACCCTAGGTTGTTAAAGGGCTGGAATATTAAATCAGGGAATGAATATGCAATAAATACAGCCACTGATTTGTACAACAATTGACCTAATTTGATTTTTATAATAACAACAATGAATTACACAAGTATGTACTTAGCTGGAAACTAACTGAGACAAATAAATTGGAGGCTGGAAACTGGTACATAGGCTGATCAGAGTGTCACAAACTAGAATCTAAAGTCAAAACTCCTCCCGGACAGTAGCGCGTTCCTCTGGACAGTAGCGCACTGCGCTAGTGTCCTTAGGGGTGTGATAGTGTCCCTTGTAGGGAAGGATTGTGAGCTTTTGGGAGGTCCTTCGCCCATGTCTAATATGTCTGTGCCTGTATGTGTGAGCCTTGATCCGCTATCTGTGACCTATTTTTGATTGATTTGGGAGCAAAACCCTAGATCTCCATGTTGTTAGGGTATTTGAGGAGCACAATTAACAGAAGTGTAATGTTAGCTGGATAGGCTGGGTGTGACCTCAACACCCCGTTATGTTGAGAGTTGCCTACATACCAATACCCTGAGAGGGGATCAAGCTCGATGTAGTTCTCCCGCCTAAGTGCTTGGTGCAAGTGCAAGTGAATGCTACTATGAGTGCCGGCTTGGGTGTTTTGAGTGTGCTTGAGACTGGAAATTTGAGTAATCTGATCTTAAGAATGCTTTAGATGGCTAGATGCAGAAGTAGGACAGAATAGGGATTAATGACTTTGATTTGCACAATTGTTTTTGAGTTTGTTCATGAGTATTTGCATTTGATTTCCATCTAATGGATAAAAGGATAAAAGTGGTGTATCGGGATGTGATTTGAGTCTAGGCTGACCCTAGGGTGCTTTGAGAATTGGAAATATGTCCGTTGGGGTTAAAAAAGGGGAAGGGACACTAGCGTGGTCCCTTGGTACCTAGCGCAATGCACTAGTGTCCAAAGGGGCGCGCTAGTGTCCAGGGGGCAGAACCTGGGGCACTAGGGGCCTGGATGCCTAGGGGAAGGTTTGTGACTGCTTTTTGGAATGTCTAGGGATGGGTTAGACTTGCACAAAAGCTGGATAAGAATCAAAAGAGGCCCTAAGATAGGTATAGGGCTAAGCTAGGGGTAGGGTGGTTTCAAGTAACACTCATTGCACTCAAGTGGCATTTATGTGACTACACCTTGAAAAACAGACAACAAAATACTAAGATATAAAATAGTCCTTAAAACCATACTTTAAACTCTTCATCGACATATGTTATGGATTTTTGGATGAGGATGAGTGCTGACTGGAAAAGGCCATGCACCTGCAAAGTTCCTAAGAATAAGCATGCAAAGGCACACAATTAGTATAACTTATGTGCAATTATGAAGGGATCCACTGAATTGGGTCAAGTGAAAGGAGAAATTTATAATAATGGAGATTGCTAGGTGGTACGAGTACCATATTATTTGATCCTAGCAATACTTGATGCTTACTAGCAGTAGCATTAGGCCGTATCCATCAATATAGTCCATATTTATCAATATTGAATAACAAAATGAAGGGCGATGTGACATGGTCACAATCTTTCACAACATTAAAAAATAATTGTTATTGTATTAATGAGTTGTAACATGCTTTCCCCTTAAAAAGCTTCAATGACAAAGCCTGGCAAGAAATTTCAAAATGGTTATGAAAGTGTTTTTGCTTCTCAAAATCTTTCATCTCAGGTTAATATACTACTGCGTAGATATAGTGAATAGAACAACATTTGTAATATATGTAGAAAAACTTAGTTGCTCTTGAAAATTATACTTTTTTGAAGAATAATTTCTCAAAAATCCTGTTACACACAACTTAGAACAAGAATAACCATGATCTGCACCAAATGGGCATGAACTTAGACAATGAGAATATGATATATAATAGTGCGAACTGGCTCCATTTTCTCTTCAACTTCGTTGAATATTCACATTTTTTTTAAGGAATTTAACATGAAGACATAGTCTTTTGTTAAGTGTATAAGACAGGTTATTTTCGATGGTACAATGTAGTTAATTCAGTCTTTTTTCAAAAATGACCATCTCTTCAATATTTGAAGAAAATCAATCGTCATAGTACTTCAACGATGATTGTTTTCCAAAGTAAGGCTTATTATCATTGTTAGATACATCAGATTTTTAACTTTCTTAGTCAACATAACTTCAGATGTTAAAGCTAATTCCATTTTCAAAATAGCATCAAAATAGCTAGGTGCTTTGGGAGCATCAATTGGACCTTAAATTCTAGATACTGGCCATTAGTATGGCTCTTTTTACGGGTGAAGACCTTTATTAGTTAGTGGTGCTCCTTTTGGATTTGCAGAATGTCACTTGCCTTGTTCACTTTCTTAGAAAATGTCACTTGCCTTCATTGCCTCTTGGAAATCAGTTTTTTTTTGTTGATGTGAATTTGAGATGTCTTCATAGAGTATTAATTCATATGTTGCTATAGAGTCTAGACAGAATATGATTTCGTGATTCTTCTGGATCTGCTCTCTAATCTGACAGGATGGGGAAGCTTTGATAATTGTTGATATCAAAGCTTTTTATAGATACACCAGATGTCTTCTTAGAGTATTAATTTGTATGTTTCTATAGAGTCTAGATGGACGATATGACTCATGATTCTTCTGGATCTGCTCTCTAATCTGACAAGATGGTGAAGTTTTGATAATTGTCGATTCTAAAGCTTTTTATAGGTTGGGGTCCATTAATTTTATGGAAAATTTGGAGTTGAAAAATTTGTGTTCATTTTTTTGGGAAAATGCATCTTATATTACATCACATCTTATAAAATAGAGAGAGCCAACATATGGGCCTGCACCCAAAGAGGCCAAAATCGTGCTTAAAAGGATTCAATTCCTCTGAGCTGGGCAGAGAACAGAACTCATGAAAGACTTACATCTTATCTTCAGAGAAAATCAATTAAGGACAATCTAATTGTATGCCAAAGTGTTTTCAAAGAGATGACCTCACCAAGAAAAGGGGAAATGAATCTGCGCAAAGCAATATTTGATCTAAGCATCACTATTCACGGGCTCTGTTTAGGGTTTGTAAAAGTCTCACACTTTGAAAAAATTCTTGATGTCATGAGGATACTTATAAAGACGTGGTTCTTGTGTCATCATTTTGACTCCAAGGGTGAAGAGAGTTTCAAATCTTTTTTCAAAAATTTCTGGATGGAATTCACTTCTTAACCGAAAAATTATACAATATAATAACTCAAAGTTTGAAAACCTTTTTTTGGGATTAGTTGGCACAAAACATGGGGCCTTTAGCTAAAATATCAACGTTGCTTGCTGTTCAATTGACATATTTATGGACACCAAATAGTTCTTATCTGCTGTTTTTCAACTCTTTCTATTATTTCCTCAAAGCTGAACATTTGTTTTAAATTTTGGAATGACCTGGTATAATCGCAAAAACATAATTTGCCTTTTTATTATATGAGGAGAATTGTTGGGCCTCCATTATTTGGTTTAAATCAATCCTTTATTAGTTTTTAATTTGGCCCCCTTTTAATTTACCCTTTAATCACTCATTTACTAAGAATTTAATTGAGTTCCTCTTAATTTACACTAGATACGTAATTAAGATTTCTCTAATCCCTCTCAAAGGGTTCAATATAACCCCTATTATGTAAAATCTCCCCTCCCACAATGCCATCCCCACCCTTTTTTTAATGTACCATCATTTAAGACGATTCTTTTTTGATTGGTTGGTTGAGGGTTAAAACAAGGGCCCTTTACTCTGATTCAGTTAAACAAGAAAATCCATCATTTAACATAGTTTCTTGCTCAACATTTTAAATATTTTAACACCTTTTTAATCTTAATATATAATAAATAGTTTATATCTATCCACTATAATATTATCCGCCTCTGATAAGTTTTGTTATCTCTAATTTAATGCTCCCAATTTTTATTTTACGATCTACTACAGCCTAATCTTTGTTATTTGCTTTGAAAACCTCTACCACTTCCGTAGATATGTTTGTACTGACTTGAAATAAATTGAGGGAGAAGTAAAACTGTGTGATCTTGACAGGACAGGGTACTGTAGAAACATCATCTGGCTGTAGGGTACGAGCTGCTGGTGGCAAGTTTTTGATTTTCTGCAACAGAGCAGATTTAACACCCACAATTTTCGTAGTGAAAACTTAATGCAGGCCATGTGTCTGTAGAATATTCTATTCCTGCAGATTGGAAACTCAACAATGACGAACAACAGTAAATACACACACTTAGTGAGACAAACACACTGCACACATGAACATTGATTCATCACATCACAGATAGGAACAAAACATGAAGAAAAATCTTCATGATTAACACAACCAGTGATGTAAACTTTTCCAAGATTCAGTCTCGATGACTCTCATAAGGATATAACATTGGAGCACGAGGTAGCGATCACCAAATCCTTTTCATAAACCTCATAGATAATACTTGTGGAGGTAGTAGGTGTGACGGTTGCTAATGACCATCATAGGAACTATGCCAAGACTACCTAAAAATTAAATTTAAACACCTGATTATGCATCACTGCATAAGATAACTCCGTCTATTAATTTCTCTTGCTCATTAGGATCAAGATTCATGATCTGATTCTACTGCAAGCCAAATCTGTTTCTATTGCAAATCTACTCTCTTTCACACACACACAGAAGACGGTTTTACCTTATCATCCATGTATGGGCACTAAAATATGGGCTCAAGGGTAAGTGCTAGGTTATCGCAGGTGGATATAAAAGGAGGAAGTCTCTACAACAGTTTCAGTTGTCTGATTAAAGAAGCAAAAGTTTTAATAGTCTATTCTGGGAAAAAGTCCTCACCCTATAATATGCCTATCAATTCTAAGTTGCAGGCTCAAAAAGGATCTGTTTCACGTAATGGGGTTTTTCATGCTTCAATTCATCTGGATGACGAGGACATGAATGGAGGGACTGCCTTCTATTCCATAACAGAAGATAATGATATCTTTTGGTACCACCATCCGTTCTTTGTTGCCCTAAAGCTATCTCTCTCTCTCTCTCTCTCACACACACACACACACACACACACACACTCTATTGTGTCATTTGGTCTACTGTGTGAATGATGCTATGCAATATGGAGTAGAGTAGAACCATGTTTGTTATTTGAAAATCTTTTGTTATGACTAGCTATATCCAGATTTTGTGAGCCAATAATACCATCAGCACGTTTAGGACGAATTACTGTTGTTGATTTATGCAATTGCTTGATAAATTAGTGCACTAGTTACATGCTTGACATTGTATGATCTGGCATCCACTTGCATTTCCCTATCTGATAACCACCTCCTCCCTGGTTTTGGTTCCACTGTACTGTCAACCTTGTCGAGGGCTTTCATATCCTCGACCTTTACTTTCTTTGGAGTTTAGTAAATAGAGCAAAGCAAATGAATTTTTAAGGTCCACTCAACATGCATGTGCCTGAGTAAATTATACTGTTACCAATCAAGATTTTACTTACACTTTATTGTAGAATGGAGAAAAAATGTGCTTAATACTGAGGTTTGTCCAAATGTGAATATATCATCCGTAATATGAGAAATTATAGTTCTTAACATGTGATTTAGTAGGGTGACTACAACTACCCATCCATGGAGCGTTATTTTTGAAGCCTGTCAATACATTGTTTTCTAATAAAAATTAGAAACTCTGATCTATCTAAAGGATGCTTTTTTGTTGTTTTCATAGAAAATTATGTTCAGTTTTGTTAAATTCTTTGTTCAGTTATGCATTCAAATGGCCTGTTCTGGTCACGCTCTTTTATTTTTCAATTCTGAGCTTAACATATGGACATTTATGCTTCTATATGCTCAGATTCACAAAAATTAATGGCATTGATCAGGTTAAATTCCGTTCAAGAAATAATCTTGACTTTTTCCTAATTGTTACTGCAAGATGACTAGCCGTTCCTAGAAAGAAAGCAACTATATTGATGTCCGCAAATGACCAAAGCAGGTCACTGGGATTCAAGTCACAGCAAGTTATGATAACAATTATAAGTGTTAAAATCAATCCAACAAAAAATGATGAATTTGCAGAGTGCAGTTGGCTTCCTCAGGACTTGATTGTGCAGTTTTTAGCATACCTATCGTGTTTTGATGTTTGGAGGTGGTTTGTTGTTTTTCCTTGTTATGGACGTCAATCTTTAATTGAAACCAATATGGTTGAAGCTGGCCTCCTATTACTAATTTCCATCTTAAATTTTGAGAGCCATGGTAATTTTACAGCTTGTTGGATCAATTGGTTAAAGCGATATTGCAAACGGCATTTTAGTATTATAATTTTCTTTGATGTCACATTTCTTAGATGGTATTCCTCCTTAGAGAATTCCTTTTGTTTAATAATCTTGCTTATGTTTAAAACTTAAGGTCAATATAGAGTGCTCACAGGTGGATCCAACAAAGTTCCTTGTTAATGGTGAATATACACTTGGGATTATTGTTTTTTGCATCTTTTCCTTAATTTCTCTCTCATGGTGGTTGTTTTGGCCTAATTGTTGCAGGAGATGATACGGTTGATGCGTCAAAAACGCTTTCCAGCTGATTTTAAATGCCGTTATAACTTTCGTAAATTTCCTTATTTGTCAAGTAATTGTGTTCAGTTTAAGATGGTCATTCATGTAAAAAATGATTCTGGTTTCCGGCGTTATCAAAGGGAAATGAGGTATGTTTTACTTGTTTCTTGACAGGGGTTGTGTTAAAGTTTGATAGTGGAAGCTATAGAAGTTGATGCTTGTAAATGAACTAAAAGGGTATCTGCCATTTTGTATAAGCAAGTTTTGCTTTGTATTTCTTTCCCTTGACAAGATAGATGGAACTTAAGAAAAAGTTGATAATAAGATCACCGTTCATAAAATTATTAGCAAGTGCATACTGGGTTCTGTAGCATCCTTTAAACATTAAATTGCAGCATTTATTGTGATTCTGATCTATTTCTATGTTTTTGTTTGAGTTTCAGGGACCATCCTGGGTTATGGCCTCTGTATAGGGGTATGTATTATGAACATAAGATTTTCATATTTGATTGAGATTTTCCAAATACAAAATGGGAATGAAAGTAAACTGTGAATGGGGATAATATTGAAGAGCAAGCAAGCTCGAGGATGTGTTATTTTTTATCCTTATGATTTCTGGAAGTGTTATCATTTAGGCATGCCCTGTTGATGCATTGAATGATTTTCTCACTTGCTTTTTGTTTATTATGGCACTTGTTTGTCGAGAGTTTACACTGTATTCTCAAGGTTGGAATAGACTATTTTGAATCTCTTAAAAACCATGGAATAGGCTGTTTTAAATTTCTCTTAAAAACTGTCTTCGGTATTTTTATCTGGTGTGAATTGATACTTTAGGCAAATGAAGATATAAAGCTTCTAAGTGCATGGATTTATACCATTCTTAACAAGATTTACTCCCT
Source organism: Torreya grandis (assembly GCA_037957365.1). Lineage (NCBI taxonomy): Eukaryota > Viridiplantae > Streptophyta > Pinopsida > Cupressales > Taxaceae > Torreya > Torreya grandis. Next base: position 2,361,007 of record JARHVA010001439.1, on the reverse strand, counting down.
CCCTCTCTTCTCCTTTCTTCCACTAGTAATATTCTATCTGTAATCTATGGCCCGTTTGATGATAATTGTTTGGTGTGTTTCCCAATGTATTCATTATCTGTTTAGTAAAACATCCCTCCTTGAACTAAAATATATGAAACTCTAACAGCATATTTTAATTAACAGGTTTCTTTGTTGATGTTAACTTGTTTAAAGTATCTGAGGAGAAAGCTTCACAGATGTCGGAAGATAAGAGCTTATTATTAGATCACATGCAATCTACTTTTGGGGTGAGAATGTTCGAACATGATGATTTGGCTGATGGAGCTGAGAATTTAATGATTAAGCTGAAGTTCTTGACATACAAGGTTATATTGACAACCTTAGCCTCCATTATTATGGTCAAGACATCCTTCATACATCCTCATGTTATTATTTTTTCAGTTTTTCTTTGAGATTGCAGTGGAAATTTGTGTTCATTTGGCTATGTGTGAAACACTTCATAAGTTGTATCTAGTAGCATTCCTTTCTAAAGAAATACTTTTTAAGTTTGAAGTTTGGTGGCGAGGGTTGTAAATAGAGAGAGGATGGGTAATGTTATAATTGGGGAAGAATGAGCTAGTAAATTAGATATAGGATTGAGATTCATCTTGAATTTTTGACTATCATACCCAATCGTTAAGTGTTAACATCAACAGTTTTAGTGAAAAATCCAAAGTGAGATTTTTGTTGGTGTTTCTAAGTTGCATTGACTTGCTTCTTGGAGTGGCATTTGAGTTATTCCAAATGTCTTGCAGAGCCTCATCTTAGCCTTATCATTGTACGAATTTGTTGTGAACCACCAAACTTGGTGATTTCAGGACATGTGGTAGCAGCCTTACATACACATTCAGCCATAAGAGGATAGTAAATATCCAATAAATAAAACTTTTTTTTTGGTGTTATTAGGGTTTGCTCACTTAGAATGTGGGGGTTTCTGATCATGTTTACCTTGTATTATTTACAATTATTTTTTAGTAGTACTACCCTGACTTGCACCTGCACAATCTTTGCACTTGCATGGATTAACCTTGGTATTCATGCATTACATTTTGGTTTATTCTTAGCCATTCATTCTATACTTAGCTCGTTTAATCATCTATGAAGTGTGCGTCGAACTTATTTATTCTTTGCTTGCTGCTGATCCATCTCCCATTTCATTATTGTTTTGAAGATTAATTTTAATAGATTGAGTTTTGGGTGACTTGACAATCTTGAAATATTATTACATTACCATATCCAGGATGCATTTAACAAGTTTAGAGTTTTGAATGACACTGAAAGAAAAATGGTGTACTTTATGTACAAACAACTCAGTGTTATGGGAGCAATAAAAATATTAACACATGAAACTGGCATTAATATTAATGGTAGTAGCATGGATATGAGATAAAGGTCTACAATATGACTTTGATTTGAAATTTAGAGTGGATGCCTTTATATGAACTGAGCATCACCTTTAATTCACGGAAATGATGGTTGTATGTACAATTAATTGCACGATCACTTATTTAGGGGGTTTCAAATATAATGAATAATTGTCTAATAGAAGCTCATGTATTAACAAAACATTAACTGACAATTATGATGGTGATGATATTGACGAAGATTAAGCAGGCTTAGTCTAATCAAGAAGCGTTTTGATTAGACTCAAGTCACACATATAAGAACTCCATCAAGATGGATGCTAAAATTAGCTCCCTCTTTGTTCTTTAGCATGTTTCTTTGTATGAGGCTTGGAAGTTGATTTTGGTTTAAAGTTTAGGTTTGAACCCTTGTCGTTGTTGGTATTGAGATTGAAATTGAAATTGAAAATTCTTGTGAAGCAAGTCAAAAAAGAATGTCTCCCAAATCCATTTGGATGCATGAGAGGCCATGAGAGAACATGTTCTCAGGATATTTTGTGGTGATTGCCATCCGGTCATGTGATCATCAAGATGGATGCTAACATTTGCTCCCCTTTGTTCTCTAGTGTGCTGCTTTTTTTTTTTTTGGTTTGATTTGGTCGGTTCTCCTTACGGGGTGTCCTTCAGTTTAGATTCCATGACTGAGGGGGTATTCCTTCTGTCAAATTCACCCAAGACTTGCACTTGGCCTCGTCCATTGGGGTACAACACACCTATAATTGGAAGTAGCAGTTTACCCAATTTCAACAGTTAACATTTATACATTTTATCATTATGACTTGTTTCCTCAGGATTTGAACACAGTTCTTCACTATGAAAGCCCAGATGATTTACCACTTGAGCTCATTCTAGTTGACTTTAGTGTGGTGCTTTATTACTAGGACGAGAAGTTGATGTTTAAGTCTTGGTTTAAACCCTCATTGTTGATGTTGGTACTGAGATTGAACTTGAAATGCAAGATCCTTGAGAAACAAGTCAGGAAAGGATGTTACCGAGAGACATCTGTATTTGCATATAAGAGGTTCTGATTGACAACATGTTCTTAGGTGATGTTTTGGTGATTGTCCTCTAGTCGTGTGGCCATCAAGATGGATGCTTACACTTGCTCTTTCTTTTTTCTTTAACTTGTTGCTTTGGATAACATGCTTAGAAGTTGATGTTGGTTTAAAGTTTAGGTTGGAACTGTTGTTGATGTTGGCACTGAGATTGAACTTGAAATGCAAGATCCTTGAGAAGCAAATGATAAAAGAAAGCCATCTGGATGGCATAAGAGGTCACGACTGAGAACCCCAGATTCTCAGTTCATTTTGTTGTGATTGTCATCCAAACACGAGACCAAGCTATAACTATGCTGCTTGGAAAACCAAGTTGTGCACCATGCGCAAGCATATGTCGACGAAGTATTAAAATAGCCATGTTATGATTAAAAATCATATTTTAATTCAATATGTTTCGTAGATCATCACAAGAATTTTCATTATTTTTACAAATAGAATTTTCTTCATTGTTATTGTTTGTAACTAAATTCCTATGTTTCTTTGAGTTTCCAGGATGGGGTTACTAGGGGACATGTTTTCAGGATGGCAAATGTTTTCCTGAATTGTGGACGGCAGAATGACAATCAATTATATATATTATATGTGTATGTGTGTGTATAAAATGCAAGAAAATTGTAAAAATATATTTTATAGCTAATTAGAGATCCAATGTTTTCACAATCCATATGTGAAATTAAAAAAGCTTTTGGAAAATTTTTGTAGAAGTTTTTGATAAAAACATTCTAATCACAGTTTTTTCCCAAGCTCTTCTATTTATATATTATAGCTTTTAAATTGTATAATCAAATCATTAAACATCATCAAACACTAAAAAGAGCTGAAATTCAAATGAGAATAACATCTGTGATATTGAACATTGAATAATGAACATTCAGCGTTGACCTTTGAAAATTGAAATCTAAAATTGAGTGAAACAATGAAAAATGAATTCAAAATTTTAAATATAAATGATCATGAAAATGTGTGAAAATTCCCCCCTTTTTGATTTTTTAATTATGCAAAAATGTTTTTTTGTTATTTTAAGCCGTAGTTTACATACTCGGCGAGTATACGAGTACTCGCCATTTTTCTTTGCCGGCGAGTATTTTTTTACTTATATTCGTGAGTCTTAGATTGAGGATCCAAAGGCGGAAAAAACATGGAAAAAATGCTGAATCAGACAGCATGTCTATAAAATAAACGTTTTAAGTTTACATCTAGTAACATTATACTTCAAGTTATATTTTTTATATATACTTTTACAATGTTTGATAGTGGTTTTGGACCTCGAGGAGCTATAATGTAAATACTAGGGTTTGGAGGATCGTATCATATTTCACTTAGTCATATTTCAGGGTGTTAGGATTTCAGACTTAGTCATATGTAAGGGTTTCAAGATTTCAGGGAGACATCATAGGATTTATGGACGCTGCATGAAGGGATGTAGGTAACGATAGAATAGTATGAAAACATCTCTCGCAAAGTGCCATGAGCAGATTCCTCCCATTATTGGTGCACCCTTTAAGGCGTGCACTCAAGGTGATTTGATGTGTCGGCAAACCCTTGCAAGAGCGAGTGTCAGTAAATGATAAAGCTGAAAAATATAAGTCTATACATATGCCCCACACGAAACTCGTCACATGTCATAATAGTGGAACGCAGGTTGGTCCTTTGCGAAAGATACATATGAGCACGAAAGCATAAAAGAAACGCTGAAAGAAACGATGATGCGATTTCATACTCTATTTGTATTCAAATCTAGAAAACACCTCCCTAACATTTTACAGACTCATTTGATACATTTTGTAACTGTAATTTGAATAAAATTTATATTTCATAAGAAATTTAAGTATTTTGAAGTTGCCGAGTATTTGCAAGTTGATTTTTGTAGGTCTGCCGAGTCCGAGTATGCAGATTATGTTTTAAACAATTTTTGGTGCTTGATGTACTTGATATGTCCTAAAATCGATTGGGGACTTCCCTTGATGTTTCGGGGACCTTTGGACATCCCCAAGTAAACCCCCCGCCCCCTCCCAAAAAAAAAAACTAAGAAATGTCTTGGAGATGCCAGAAAAATTCTGAAATGTCCCAAGGATGCAAGAAAAAAAATTCAGAAACGTCACCCCCACATCCTTGGGATGCTCAGGATGCCCATAGAAGGTAGGGGAAACCTCCCGATGGAACACTGCTGTAGTGAATTCTAAGTTAGCAATGAGCTTCTTCTCACTTGTGATCACTGTGGAACACTGCAGTAGTAAATTCTAAGTTAGCAATGAGCTCTTTTTCACATGTGAGTAAGTGGTGTGCTTCTTACATCTGTGCTATCAATATTACATGCTCACTATTTTATTGGTTAAACATATTTGTTTTGGGATTTTATTGCAAATACTAGAAGTACTTGTGGAGCACAATAGACTATTTTTGAGATCCTATCAACCTTTCATGAACATATCTTCAATATATAAATTAAAAAGGCTCTTTCTATTTGGAAATAGAACGTGCTTATTAAAAAATATCTTCAAACATACAATAAAAGGGTCATCCCATTTGGAATTAAAATGTGCTTATTAATAGCTTAAATGTTCAACACATTATTTTCCTCTATTTTTGCCATCTTTGCATAGCTTTGTTCGGAAGTCACTGGAGCAGCCTTGCTGCCATATTTATATATATCTGTTTTTTTGAGATGTGATTGGCTACACCATCTGCATTTGTTGAGATGTTTTTGAATATCTATGGTCCAACATTTTTTGAGGATGAGGATGACAAGGGATGTGGAATTGAGGTTTAGGGACAGCATAGACACTACACGAATTTCAGTGTACACGTAGGGATTGATAAGGGTCTGAACAGGGCCCCAAAAGAATATAGGAAAATTATTAAAAAACACCTACCTCCAAAAAATATTGTTTTGGTTGTGGGGGGCCAAGAGGTGGGGGAAGGATTTCTTGTACGAGGGGAAGCCTATGCATCCCAAGGATGCGTAGATGCTCTCAATTGGTGTTTGGCATTGACCCTTGTGGGGCATGTCCAAGTTTTTATGCAAATAATTCAAGCAAAGACATTGCTTCTACTTGTTTAGAAGGAAGACCCCATAAACTTTGTGGCAGGAGATGTCCACTTTGCACTTGGATGGGCATCCAAAGGATGTGCATGGTGCCTAGTTGTCGGAACCATAGTTTTAACAACTGCAGGAAACTCGCCATACTCGCGAGCCAATCTGGGTCAGCGAGTAACTCATGAGAAACATGGATTACTCACCAAGTTTTGCACTGAAAAACTCGTGAGTACTTGCAAGTCTGCGTCAAAAACTTGCCAGCCAACAGATTTTTACTTTTCGTTTGTTTTTTTGCAAATTTGTTTTTTCAGAAATTTTCCACTGCTATGCATTCTCTAAATTCTTTTCTTATATTTTTTAATAGTATTTTACATGTTATTTAAGTTTATTTTAAATACACACACCATAATTCAAAATCTCGTTTTCAGTGATTTCTCGGGAGGGCAAAATTTGAACCGGATCTCGGGTCTCGGGAATTTCTCGGCATTTCTTGGCAACTTTATTGCTACTTTAAAAAACATATAAATTCATAAAATAAATTTAAATTAAATGTAAAACATTGTTAAATGACATGAGAAAGGAATGTAGAGAATGCCATAAGTATATTTTCTATTTATTTAAGTTAAATGACATGAGAAATTAATAACGCTTACCAAACTAGAGTATATAGACTTAGAGTTAACAGTTCCTAGCATTTGATTTATCAACAGGATGTTTTAAATTTTATGTTTAGCCCAGGTTACCTGTTCGCTGCAGATGTAAGTGGGAAAATCTTTTTAAGGATTTCCAGATTCAGAATTTCAGCTGTGGTTCCATTTTCCTGGACATCTTTCAGTCTAATATTTGCATACATTTAAATTTCATTTATAAGTTATAACTGTAATAATTCAGTTTTAAGTTCAGATTTGTCTTAGATTTTAGTGTTATTTTTAGAGGTATAAGTGCTCTTTTCAGTTAGTTAAATAGTGATGACCAGTTTAGGATCATAACAGTGGTGTTAGAGCCGCAGATTTCACTTTTGTCTGATGTTCAGCTCCGATTTGAATACTTTAGATTTTAGATGTAGAGGTTTTCCAGCTATAACAATATATTTTTTGCAGGAACATGACAACTTTTAAGGGGTTTTACAGGTGTAAGTTGTAACAATCTAGTCAACAACATACTTTCACAATCTAGTTAACAACATATATTCCATGTTGCACCAAGAATTTTAAATCCAAAGTGATAAACTGGAAAAAAGACTAAACAGATCTTAGGAAACGGTAATGGCTACTGTCCAATGTTGGCCAGAAATTGTGACAACTGACAACCTAGGAAGAAATCTCCAGAAACATGGGAGCAAACAGGAAAGAAAACTACAGTGATGCACTACTGAAAATCCACTGAAGCTCTTTGAAACTCAAGCAAAACCCCTGGAAATCCTTTGAAAACTTCAGACTTAACACAGTCAACCCTGCTGAGAAATCGCCTAGAATTGCTGAGAAATTGCCGAGAAATCGCCAAGAAATCGAAGAATCTTGTCTCACGATAAACCCTGCGGTTTCTCGTTCTGCAGTCATCTCATGAGATTCGCCGAGATTTTGAACAGACACACACACACACACACACACACACACACGTTTGAAGCATGGAAGATATTCAATATGATGCACCCAATACTATGTCAACAAATGTAGGGAAAAAAATTGGACCAAAGAACTCTTATCACAGGCATATAATCCAGAGTTGACAAGGAAATTATCAGTGTTTCCATGCAGTATATATATATTTTTTACTTTGCTATAGCAGCATTTGAATGTAATATTGTACCAAATTTGCCAACACTAAACCAAGTTGGTAACTGGAGCTAGACGAATAAAGTATTGGCATACAAAACTGAATCCTAGTTTTCTGAGGTGCATCAGCATGTATAGATTTGTAAGATGTGGGATGCAGGAAGCATATTAAAAGAGATTGGATTTCACCAATGGCAGTCAGTGGCTGGGAAGAGGTAGCTAATTATTATCGAAATTTGTTTTGGTTTTAGGAAGCTGAATGTAGCCATAAGGAGAGATTCCTTCCTTTTTCCCTTCACAGACAAAATTTATCCACTCTAGGGATGGGTTGTATCTAAAGATGAAATCAACATCACACTATGACATTATTTGTTGGGTATGACAGATATTGGCTAATGTAAGGAAACTACCCAGTAAATAGGCATTCTGTCTGTCTTTAAGGCTTTACCTAATCGCACTAACAAATAAACCCATACCATAACGAAAAGCAGACACAAACTAGAGAGGAGCTGATTCCACTCTTTTTTGCGGCTCTGGATTCCGCAAAGCATAGTAGAAAACCTTCGTAACATGATAAAAGGAAGAAACAGATTTGTGAGACAAAGGAACAAAGACAGTACAAATTGGAGACAAGATCGGATTCCGCTCCTTTGTGTGGGTATGACCTCCACAAAGTGCAGCACCAAAGCTCTTACATCAATGGTATGCATTACCTTTCAAGACAGTACTACTTTGCTTACAGGTGGAGGCCTTACACTTTTACACCTTGCATGTCATTAATTTCTATGTTTACAAGCTTCTCAATTAATAGAATAATTCATTTTTAGACATTTTCAACTAATCAAAAGAGGCTAAATTACAAAAGTGGTGTTAACCCTTAAACAGATATGTTGAAGGCCACATTTTCACCTGTTTTGGGCTTTTAAGCATACACAAAGATGTTGTTTGGACTGCACATTTGCACCTTAACATTTTTCAGATTCTCATGCATTTCTGTTGGTTGGAAAACTTATGCAACTAGTTACATTTCGATCCACCAAGTTCAATCTTTAAGTAGACACAAACAAAACTAACTCTAACCCAGACCGGTCAAAATTTAGGAAGGATTTCTGTACTCCATCATATCACTTAGATTAATCCTTAGTCTGTCATTAACACATTTTTTTTTTGTTGTCTCATAATGCCTTTCAAAAATTCATACAAACTCTCTCCAACATGCATATTCACCTTATTTACGAGAACCATAGGGTAAGAACTAAGAACACATCAGGTATGCTTCATAATAATCATGAGCATATAATCATGCTAGAGAACCATAACAAATTGACGCTGACTCATAAAACTTCATTTTATATCATACTCATCAAGGTTTGATGCAATCTCATGCAATTTTATATGTTGATCATTTATATCTTGACCACTTTCATTAGATTTCTCATATATAGAAACTAAGAGTCATGCTACTTCATTTGCATACTAACTCTTAATAATACCTGCACGGAAATGATACAACTCATACAAGTTGACACATCCTCTTCTAGTGATGCATCAAGCTAGGAGTGTCTATGTTAACCCAAACACAAATTTTTGAACAATGAAACGTTCTGAAAACATTGGTATCATCTTGAGCTATTCTCAACTTTATAGCCTTCCCATTTACCTTTTCCTCCATCCTCTTAATTCTAGCCATCAACGAGGCTTTGGTTGTCCTCTCATACCGCTATATAGCTTCTTTCTCAACTTGTTGCTTCCTGGACTCTCTCTGCAGCTCTTTGTAGTAGGTCCCCTTCAAATTCTTCTCTTTTGCTGCTTCATCAAGGTGTACCTCTAAGAAATCATGAATGCACTCTTTAAAGGTGTTAATCCTTGAGATTACTGCTAGTGCAATTATTGTCTTTGACCTATCTTCTTTAGCAAATTTGGCCTGGTGACACCCAAAGAACCCATCTCTAAAAGAGATGGAAAAGGAACATGTAACAAGATTTATTTCAATCTCTGAACTCAACACATCGTTTTTTCTTCACTACACTGGGATTTAACTTGTAGGGGCTATTTTTTAGTGGCTTTCACATCTTCCTGCAACAATATTTTCATGGTTCCTGCTTCAACCTTTATGCCTTCTAAGTATTTTAATCTTTTGGTGAATGGATCTTCATACTCTTTGAGCAGCTTAACCATCTTGTTCACTTCTTCCTCTGTCCAGTAGTCCTCAATTTTTGTTATCATAGGTTCTTCTGTCACAATATTGACATATCCAATTTTTGGGAGCCGTTAGAAATATTCAGTCATAGCATTCTCTTGGGTTTCTCTCACTTTTTTTTTCCTTTCTACCTAATAGTTGAGATACCATGGGTTGTCTTCTTTTGCCTTTTATTCATTCCTAAAGTGGTGACACCCTCATCGAGTCCCTTGTTCCTTTTTCTGAGTTCTTAATGTATATGCCATGCTCTAGGGATTTAGTGTCATTGTCCATTAAAACAAATACTATCCATGTCCTTGGATGAAATGGGTATTTTAAATGATCTCTATTGAGCCTTTAAAAATCATAATTTGATAAGTATCTCATCCTTATCCCAAGTCACAATGCTATTATGAGTATCCAGTGTTGTGTTTATTTCTAATCTGAATTTACTCATATTGAAAAATGCAATGTGATATTATTTTTGACTAAATCAAATTACATCTGAGCTTGTCGTGTAAAAGCACCTGTTCGTAGGGTAATGTTTTGAACTGCAACATGCATGTTCTTACTTTGTTAATGCTTTACAAGACTTCCAATATCAGAATTTACATCTTGTTTCTTTCTAATCTGAATTATTCATTACTGAAAATTGCAGTCCTATATTATAAGTGACTAAATTAATTGCATTTGAGCTTGGCATTTGGAAGCACTAGATTATAGAGTAATGGTTTGAAAATGCTAAATGTATTTTCTTATTTTGTTGATGCTTGTACCCACAAGCAGCTTAGGACTTTCCTGATACGGAATGGCTTATCAATACTTTTCAGAGAAGGCCCTGCTGCTTATAAGGAGTACTACTTGAGGTACGTGTGTTTAAAATATATGAAACTGTCTTTTTTGGGACCTTATTGAGAATAAACATCACAATTGATTTTCTTTGTACCCTACTAATATTTCAAAGGCTGTCATACTATCTATCCAATAGAACAAGTGCAGAATAACCAGTGCTAGTTCGAAACAATAAAGGGTGTTTTTTTTTAATTCTGGATGTTGATTGATGTCATGTGTTCGGTATATTGGTTGATGTTTAATTTAGAGCACAGGCATTACACACACATAATCTAAAGCAGTAGAAGAAGAAAAGAAATAAACCTGTATTGCATGATGTTCTACAAAAAAATATTGTCACATTTATGTTATGTGTAGGGTCAACTACCTGAAGAAAACTCAACATTTAATTACATTTTATGAATGTATATATAATTATGGAAGTCTGCACATTTTTTTACTTGTCATGGAATACTATATTCTTGGCCAATCTCAGCACATCCTGATTACTGCAGGATACAGGAGTAGGATGATTCTAATGAAAATAAGATCGAAGAACCTGTCTCCCATGCCACAGTGGCTGCTATCCTGTATTCAGCTACAGTTGACAAAAAAACTGCAGGGAATATTCATCATGTCCATTTGATAATTGTGTTTAAAATTACCGAACATATTCACAAATGGAAGAAGATGCTGATATCGAATATTGAGCAGGATTACAGTAGTTAAGTCTCTTTTAGTATGGGTATCATATTATGTGGCTGCTATTTATAAGAAAATTTGTAAACATATAAACAAACATCTCTTATGCTAAATGATCAGCTTGTTAGGTTTCAACTTAAATTTACAATATCTTAGGTCGGTCTTTAAGATGTTCTATTTCATCCAATTTCATTGCGAACTCATGAATTTGGAAATTATTCAATGCTAGCAGTTGGACCACTTTGTGTTTGATCTTAGTAGCAAGTATCAAAACATAGTGCTGGTGGAAAATGCTATGAGATTGAGATTGTTTTCCTCTTTCCTTTGTGGTTTTTGGTGAAGGGTTCTACAAGACCATTTCCCTCATGTCTTTTGTGGTGGTGCTGGTTGTAATAGAAAGAAATAAGAAATAAAGATAGAAATTATATTAATGTCCACAGATGACTAAAAGTAGGTCAATGGGACTTGAGGATACAACAGTTAGCAATAGAAAGTTCAAGGAAAAGAGAATCCAAGAAGCCAAAAAAGGAATACAAGCACATGAGACAAAGTAGAGCAGTGTGTCACTAACAAAGGTGGTAATGGAACCAATACAAATAGCAATGGAGGGCGAACAGGAGTCCCTAAAGCATGTGCCGATGAAGACTGGAAGACTTCATAAAAAATCTGTCTGTGCCGGAAATATTCTGTTCAAGTTACATGGCAATCTTCTTCCCTGTTCACAGTTTAATGAAATTTGCATCTATAATTGTGCCATTGGATTGTTTTCTTGGGATCTTTGTGTTATATTTTCCTCACTAGTCCCATGCAAAAGTCACGTGTTTTCCTCATTAGTTCGATGCCAAAGTCATCTGTTTATGCCCCTCAGATTGGCAACGCTGGTTTATTTCTCCATGCAAAATTATTATTCCATGCAATTGCTGTAAATCTCCAGCCTTGTAGAGGTCTTGTATGTACAATGTTTAAAATTGGCAGCATGCAAATAATGAGTTGCTACTGTCATTTATTATACCCATTGCAAACACCAAATGATCAATTTTATAATTTTTGAGATGGACTTCATTACCATAGCCTCTAATCATTTGGACAGGATATCAAGAGGTTCCGGCCAAATTCTTTCAATCTATACTCTGTCTCTAACCATGTTTCCAACTTTGTATTCATATAATTCAAAGTGCGTGATCTTCTAAATGAATTTTTCTGTAAGCTCTGGCATAGATTTATTGTGTTGAAGTGATCGTGAGTTGAAACAGGCAGTGTGCCATAGTGGTGAGCTATGCCTGATTTATTTAAAGACTTCAAGTTGGTCCGTGAAGTTTGGGTTTTTAGCATTGTTCTTGATGACACATGTTGGAGTAAACTGGCATGTTTTCTTTTTTATAAATCAATGCTTAAATACCAGGGAAAATGGGGATGTGTCCGTGTTTATGAGAGGCCTACTGCAATTTCTGCCATTTTGGGGATGTGTATGTAACATCCCTGGGTCATTCCCTTGGTTCCAGGTCCAAATCCCTTCTGTCCCTAGGTCTTGGGTCCCATCCCTGGACGTAACCTGTTTGAGGACCAAAAAGGGGAATGTTCCCATAGAACAGAAAGTGCAATGCAAATGGGCTCCCACCCTTTTTCCTATTTGTTTTTTCATCTGAGTCAGTTGGCATGTTCACGAAGTATATAATAACTTGACTTTAAGCTTGCATGACGACATTTTGCTCGTGTTTTCTGACTGATGTCGTATCTGTTAAGTGGATATTCTGATCCGTCTCTACAGTTTTGGTTTTAACTGGGATCAAATATGAAATTTGGTTAAATCAAGAGAATGCACCATTCTCCCTGATTCAACTTTAAGCAAATATTATGTAATGCAGTTGTTTGTGAATGCATTTCTGGAGTGAATGTGCCTATATTTCTTAATCTATAGATGATAAGCAGTGGGATCACGTTACCCTTTTTTAATGCTGTGTATGAGGATGTGATGGTAAGGACAGCATTGACTGATTGATTGTGGTTTGAGTTGAGGAAAGGTTATTGAAGTGGGGCATTCTTAGCTTGGTCCATGGCTTTGCCTGCATAGTACTTATGGCTTTGACAGCATTTACTTATATTTGTTTTGGGAATAAATTTACACAGTGGCACGTTACTGCACATGCATCTTCCCATAAACGTTGGCCTTTTCAGCTATAGATTAAACTTCAACTATTCATCAAAGGGAATAACAAATTTTCCAAATATTTCATATGGCTCTTGATGGTTTTAACTTTTAAGTTTATAACAGTTGAATGAGAGTGTAAAAACATCTATTGAGGAAATTAAAGAGATAAAGTTTGTTTAGCCAGATGCTCATCCTTTAATACCAATTTTGGCATGATAATGGATCAGTCCGTAACTTTTGAATACAATCCTTCACCAATTCGCCAGTCTTTATATAAAAAATATAGGATAATCAATTTTTAATCAAGCGTCCTTGAGATTTCAGCTGTGTGGTAGTTATACACATGGCAATGGCTATTTTGTCTAATGCATACTGTTCAATGGCATTGTTTATTGGTTCATTGAAGACATTTTTCTGTACGTAGAAATGAAGACATTTTGGAAATCATAATGGAATATGTTGTGGTGTCTTATATTATCAGTGAAGCAGAAAATTATATTTGTAGATGAGCAAAAGTATTAATTAAATCGCAAAACATGTGGGGAGGCAAAACCTGCTGTCACCTTATGAAATTTGATTGATTTTGTAGTAAAGGACACAGTGATTTGTGTGGAGTAGTAGGTGGAAGTAATGTTCTCATTTTACAATGTCCATCAATCACACGTTCTTGAATCTTTTTCCTAATTTTTATTTCACTGCCTTGTCTGATTCACTATCTTTTTGAGTAGCCACTATCTTTTTGAGTAGTGTTTATACGAATGTATGGTGCTTCTTTTGACAGGCAAATGAAGATCTGGGGCACATCACAGGCAAAGCAAAAGGAAATGAGTAAGATGTTGGACGAATGGTAAGTCTGACTCTGAAGCTTGGGATTTTTTTAATGTATGATTCATATAGAATTCCACACTTTGGTACTTTCTCTTCCCCAAAGAATATGATATTATATTTACTTGTATTTTCTCAGTATCCACTGCTCTTTCCTCTTGCAGACTAGTAAGTCATTGTTTAAGCTATATTTTATATTTCTGATTTATTTTTTTCTTTGTTAAGGGCTATTTACATACGAAGAAAACGTGGAAGCAGACAGATTTCTTCTTCCACATACCTGTCAGATGCTGAACCTTTCCTTGAACAGTATGCTCGCCGGAGTCCTCAAAATCAGGCATTGATTGGATCTGCAGGAAATTTGATCAAAACTGAAGATTTCTTGGTTGCTGGTGAGGGTGGCCTGGCTGAAGAAGACGACATCGTCCATGGAGATGAGCAGTTACCTACCACGCCGCCTGCTGCAGATAAAGTCTCTAAAGCTCAGGGAATGATAGTCTTCTTTCCTGGTAAGATTTTGCCCGTGTCATTAACTATGTATCTTCTGTTCCAGATAAAGTCTCTAAAGCTCAGGGAATGATAGTCTTCTTTCCTGGTAAGATTTTGCCTGTGTCATTAACTATGATAATATTTTATATTTGCACTTATGATTTTGGAAAGCATGATAATCACCACAAAAGTGGAGCTGCTTGTGCAAATCATTTTTGATCATTGAAAGCGAAAATTGAATTTATAAACAGAAATGTTTACAAAATCAGCGGACTTGTTGCTGTTTAAGAGCTTGATCCAAAGATATCATCAAATAACAGACTGTTTGAGAGTCTAAACATAGGGGCTGGTGTAAATCATGAAATCTTATCAATTTTTTCTGAAGGTAAATGAAACACAAGCAGATTGCCTCGAAAATAGTGGAGTTTGTTTCATAAATTACTGTTTTATATGGGAGTACTTTATAAAAAGTAGAGGGAATGCCATAAGAGAATTTTGAGAGAGAAATCACAATCATGCAGGATTGCAATATGGAGAAAGAAAGAAAAACTATACCAGTGTCTGAAAATGACCAAAGTAGTCTGACTGCGCTCAGAAGCACATCCAGTATTTGTAGAAATGAAAGGAATGTCTAAAACATTTCCCATTTGATGGAAATAACAAAAGAGCTTACAAAGGAAATGTAAAACCTGAAAGTACAAGCAGTCAGCAATATGCATATTACAATCAGAAAATGCAATAAAGCAAGAATGTGGCGGCACGGAGGACAACTCAGTATTTACAAGAGATCGTATCACATGCACCACGGAGCTGAGGATGGCACAGAGGACAACCCAATAATTTAGTTCGTAAATTGCCAAGTTATAGTATATGCAATGGTAAATAAAACAATAGTAAACCATTACACCACAATGACCAGGGGACAGGCATGGGTATTATTATGGAAGATGGGGACGATACTGGTATGGAAGACGGATGGGTACCGGTGCTAGTATGCCATTTTAAAAAAAATAGGGAATAAATACTAGAAGACGCCTATATATATATATATATATATATATATATATATATATATATATATATAGGCCCTTATCACTCCTACCTAACCCTAATTGACCAACCCCTATGCCCTAATCTCATCTATGTGCTTTAAATTTAAAGCACATAGATGAGATTAGGGCATAGGGGTTGGTCAATTAGGGTTAGGTAGCAGTGATAGTGGTCACTTATATATATATATATATATATATATGCATGGTTTACTACTATTATTTTCCAATAAACCATGCGTATATATATATATATATATATATATATATATATATATATATATATATATATATATATATATATATATATAAAAGACATAGTTACCAGGTTCGGAAATCCGGATGCGTTCGGGAGGCCAAAAAAATGCGGAAATGCGGAATTCTTGAAAAGGTTCGGAAAAATCCGGAAAAAAATCCGGTTTGGAAAAAAAAAAAATATATATATATATATATATATATATATATATATATAAAATATTTTAATCTAGTAAGGAATGAAACATTGAATATGAATTTAACAGTTGCAAAATTGAGAAATGCATAAGTTTCAAACTTGAATTACATTAAAAGATAGTAAAATGTCCATAGTTTAGAGCCTAAGCTCAAAATTGATACAAAACTTAAGTTTCAAACATTTTCAACATCAAACCCTGCTTCAAAATCAAAACTAGCACTAGCACTAGCACTAGCACCAGCACCAGCACCATCAACAAATCCTGTAACAAAATCATCAACATTATCAATATTTTCTTCAACACCTTCAAAGGATGGTTCTACTTCTCCAAGATGAAGATTGTCATCTTCTTTTGCAAGATTGTGCTCAAGCAATCTTAAATTGCTATGAACAAACACAAGATTTGAGAGCTTTTTGGCTCCTAGTCGGTTTCTTTTGTTAGTATGGATCAAATCATGCGTGCTCCAATTTCTTTCGCATGCAGAAGCACTGGCACACTGACTGTGGACACGCACGGCAAGCTTTTGTAACTCTGGAGTAGAAGAACCATACGTTTGCCACCATAAATGGGGATCCATACTAGCAATGTCTTCTTGTGCTTCCTTGAGGGAAAACAAGCCTTCTTGGTTCTTGAATGTAGTCAGCTGCCTTCTCACTTTAGCCTTATCATTTTCATCTCGAACCAACCTGTCTATTGTTGCCAATACACCATTCTTTACCTCTTCATCTGCATCATGATCCACCTCTATCAACTTTGGATTCAAATAACAACCTGCTGCATGTATAGGTCGATGTAACATGTTCCATCGGATGTCTACAATGTCCCAAATACGTTGAATTTCATCAACTTCATCTGCCAGTACTTTTTTGATTTGTTCTTTTGCTTGCTCCATGCCCTCATACACAAAACTAATACAAGGTTTCATGCCATCAGCTAATCTCAACAATTGGACTAGTGGCTCAAAAACCTTTAGTGTCTTTTCGGCACCCTCCCAAAATGAACAACCCAAGATAATTCTTTCAATGTCCTTTGCAACGCTTTCCTTAGAAAGCTTAGATTGTGCCCATTCTTCACTTACTACAACTCTTCTCAATGCTGTCCTCTCCTCCACCTCCCTTTGCAAAGTGATAAAATTAGATGCAAATCTTGTTTCAGCTGGAAAGAGAAGTTCACGCTTTGCAAATGAGCGATACAAGCTCAAAGTCAAGCGGTGATTAAGTATGAACTTTGAAATTTGTTTTCCTTCTCTGACAACATTATTTACCCACTCCAACTTTGCAAGATCTTCAAGCAAAAGATCTAAAACATGAGTTGCACATGGAGTCCAAAACAAATTACGAAACCTGTTCATTAGAAGATCCCCTGCTGCTTTACAATTTGCTGCATTATCTGTAATAACTTGGACAACATTTTCCTCTCCAATCTCCAGAATAGCAGATTCAATGCATTTGAAAATGAAATCTGCAGTCTTCACATCATTGCTTGTATCAACTGATTTGATAAACATAGAACCTTTAGGGCATTGAGTCAATATATTAAGGAGGGGTCTTCGCTTTGTGTCAGACCACCCATCACTTATTACAGTGCAACCTGATTTTTTCCATTGCTTTTTCATTTTATCTAGTTCACTAGATATAGATGTCACCTCCTCTTCCAGCAGAACAGTTCTCAGATTTTCAAAAGATGGCATTGTGTACCCTTTCCCAAAATTGGCGATCCCTTCTACCATTGCTTTTGTATGTGGATTTCGAACAACATTGAAGGGGATCGCATTTGCATAAAAAAACCGGGCCACCAATCTATCTACCTCATGTTTTTGCTGCGGTTTCCACATATCTTTCAAAGAAGGTTGGGATTGAGACATTTGATGTGCACTTTCGCTAGCTTGGGTAGATGCTGGAGAATGCGTTGAGCTAGAAAATGAGCCAAATTGTGTCAGACTACGTTGAATTTTGGCCTTCTTTGAAGATTCAGACACTGATGCAATTGTCTTTGTTTCATATTTGCTTTTGATTTGACTTACAAACGCTGCATACATGGGGTTATGCGACGTTATTGGACAAATTTTCACATCTGGGCCTCCAATGTAATGGTTTCGAACCCTTGTTGTAGTCCCTGTGATATTCGAGCCACAAAGCGTGCATTGCATGTTTCTGGGATTCGCATCTCGCTGAACAATATATTTCTTTTCGAGCGGTTGGCTTGCCATGATGATAGCTTATTCTGCAGAAGTTTTATAAACATTTTTTATTACACATTTAAAAAACTATAAATTTTTTATTTTTTATTTTAAATTTAACTAAATGACGTATATAAAATAAAATTATATAACTATAAAAATATAATAAAAAATTAAAACATATCAAAATAATATTAAATTTAATTTTAAATGACATAACTTTAAAAAATAAAATATATCAAAAAATTATTATTTCTAATATATCAAAAAGAATAAAATCTAAATGTATTTTGATTTTATTTCTAATAGTAATGTTTATTTTAAATATTTATATTTTCTATATTTCTAAATATAAATTTTATTTTAATTTTACACATAATTTTTTTAAATCAAAAAAATTTAAATTGTTAATAAATTTAATTTAAATTAATAATTATAATATTTATTTTAAATATTTTTATTTTTTATATTTGTTTTTATATATATAAATTTATTTTTAATATTTTTAATGTTTTTTATATTTGTTTTTAAATATAAAATTTATTTTATATTTAAGTAAATGTATTATTAAATATTTGATATTATATTTATATTTATTTTTTTAATAGAATTTATTTTATTTTCTATTTATATTTGTTAAGGTAAAATTATTTTATATTTAAATTGTAATTTATTTTTTATAATATTTGTTTTAAATATTTTTCATTTTTTAATATTTTTTATCAAATTTAAATTTTATTATATATTTGTTATTTTTTTTAATGTTAATTTTATTAACATATATATTTGTTTATATAATAAATTATATTTAAATTACAATGTTATATTATTAATAAAATTTAAATATAATGTTAAAACTTAAAACTTAAATTATTTACGAAATATAAAATTAATTTTATAAATATTAATTTTATTAATAAATATTACTTTATTAATTTTATAAATTTTAACATCTAATAATAAAATTAATTTTATAAATGTTAATTTTATTAATAAATATTAATAAATAAATATTACTAAATTTTTAAATCAAAAAAATTTAAATTGTTAATAAAAATTAATTTAAATTAATAATTATAATATTTATTTTAAATATTTTTATTTTTTATATTTGTTTTTATATATAAATTTATTTTTAATATTTTTAATTTTTTTTTATATTTGTTTTTAAATATAAAATTTATTTTATATTTAAGTAAATGTATTATTAAATATTTGATTTTATATTATATTTATATTTATTTTAAATATTTTTATTTTTTATATTTGTTTTTAACTTTTTATATATATAAATTTATTTTTAATATTTTTAATTTTTTTTTATATTTGTTTTTAAATATAAAATTTATTTTATATTTAAGTAAATGTATTATTAAATATTTGATATTATATTTATATTTATTTTTTTAATAGAATTTATTTTAATTTCTATTTATATTTGTTAAGGGAAAATTATTTTATATTTAAATCGTAATTTGTTTTTTATAATATTTGTTTTAAATGTTTTTCATTTTTTAATATTTTTTATCAAATTTAAATTTTATTATATATTTGTTATTTTTTTTAATGTTAATTTTATTAACATATATATTTGTTTATATAATAAATTATATTTAAATTACAATGTTATATTATTAATAAAATTTAAATATAATGTTAAAACTTAAAACTTAAATTATTTACGAAATATAAAATTAATTTTATAAATGTTAATTTTATTAATAAATATTACTTTATTAATTTTAACAACATATAAAATTGATATTATAAATGTTAATTTTATTAATAAATATTACTAAATAAATATTAATAAATAAATATTAATAAAAATAAAAAAACCCTACCTGTAACCTGTTGCTGGGTCCGTCCGGCGTGGAGTCGACTCTCGGACCCCGGAGGTGATCCGCGCTGTTCCCTGCGTCCCTGACTCCAAGCTCCGACCTTGCCTTCCAACTTCCAAGCGCCGACCAAGCCTCAAACAAGCGCCGACCTTGCCTTCCAAGCGCCGACCGTGCCTTCAAACTCGCAGTGCGGCAGTCCTGACTCCTTACAGTTTACACTCAGTATTTACCGTCGGATTTGCTTAATCGCTGTGCTTTACTTCTGCGCACTCGCGGCCAATAAATAACGATTTTTAGGGTTCCCGCGCATAAACTTAGGGTTTTCCGTTTCCGCGTTCGCGCTTTTTAGGGTTTTATGTTTTTTTAATGTTAAAAATATTTAATAATAAAAAAAGTCCGAAGTCTCCGAAGTCCGAACCCGCATGTATTAATCCGCGCGCCGAAAAAAATGCGGATTTTTCTGCATTTGGCCCAGATGCGGCCGAACCTGGTAACTATGATAAAAGATAATAAATTTAAAGCACATAGGTGAGATTAGGGCATAGGGGTTGGTCAATTAGGGTTAGGTAGTAGTGATAGGGGCCACTTTGGCCTATTTTTAATATTTTTCATTTTCTTTTCCATTTCTCAATAGGAGATTGCAACTTAAGTTAGGAGATCGCACAAGAGACTGTAATGTCTCCAAATAGGACGATTCAACCAAAAAGGGGTTCCCCCTAAAATCCACAATTTATGAATTCTGAATTTAGAAAAATTAGCAAACCCTAGTTGCTGTAATTGCACCTCCAAACTGAAAATTAACTCCAATTCACCATGGAATAATGACAAATAAATACCTTGTGAATTTGGCCATCAATGGTTCTTGCCGCAAAGAAGGAAAAGCTTGAAATGAATGTTTCAATCCTCCAAACCCTAGCGCCACACTAGCTGAATTGATGTCTTTTTTTTCCACTCTAATCCCTGTTCAAGCTTTCACAGATTGTAGACAAAATCATGCAAAAATCACATCAGTCACATCATCCATGAATCATCTACAAATCCTGTTGCAAATCTGCCCTCAACAAATATTATTTCCTATGAATAGATGAAAACTTCAAAAATTCATAATTCCCTCAATACTTGGAATTATGATGCAAATAAGAGCTCAAACTGATCATAAAATAATGAACTATCAAATAAAAATAATTTCAGAAGTTTCTTTCCATGGGAAGGTTACCAAAACTTGCTCCAAAATTTTGAAAACCCTGTTTTCAAAATTTACCTCTTCAAACATCAAATCCTCAATCCCAAACAAGTCGCCACACTTGAAAAAATTAATGCAAATAATAATTAGATTTATTAAGCATCAAATGGACCTCAAATAGTCCACCAAATCCTCACAAAAGCCTCTAAAGCAAATCGCCCCACTCTAAGACAAGTAACAAAACCTTCTTTAATAAAGGTGGCATCAAAAGACACCTTTTGTAAAGTAATCAACTCAAAATTTGCGAACACTTATTGGGCATGCATCCCAATAACTTCTTCAAGTATGAAGAAATAAATATCAAATTCAACATATCTTCAATTGTGATCTTCACCTTGTATTTGTACTTTCTAAAGGGGGCCAAACCACCTTGGGGAGGTAAAATACCTCATAACCTTCTCTTGCCAATTTTTAGGATATCTTTTTCTTTTCTTTGCTTTAGCTCCCAAGCCGACATTCCTTTTAATTTCACTTTAGGCCTTATTGAATTAATTAAATTACTTTCCTTAATAAATTAGTAATTAAAATTATTTTTTGGCAAATTAAATAATTATGTTATATTAGGTCATTGCTTAAATAATTAATTAAATTGCTCTAATAATTAAAGTGATCAAAATCACTTTTCAAGCAATTTATTAATTATAAAGCCCTTTAGAATAATCATTAAAATTAACTTAATTTTCCAAATGGTTAAAATCACTTTTTCGATAATTCGAATAATTATCCAAGATAGTTCTATTTTAATAATTCATTAAATTGCCTTATATTTTCGAATGATTAAAATCACTATTCGGACAATTTTATTAATTATTAAAATTATATGAAAAGGGGACATTACAATCCTCCCTTCTCAAATTCGCTTGCCCTCAAGCAAATGCAAGCTTATATGCCCAATTACTATGTCCAAGTGGTAAAACCTGTTGTAGTGATAAAAAAGCCTTGCTCATGTACTTGTTAAGTGGAATAACTTTTGCCAAAAAGCATAGTGTGACATACCCCAAATGGATAATGAATGCCATTCACCTTGCCAACACGTCCCATAATGCAACCAAAATCTGTATGTGTTTCCCAAGGGAAAAAAATATCCAAATTGATTTTAAACTTATAATCCCTGTATTTTGGGGAATGCCCTAATGTGTCCCAAATCATAGGAAAGCCATCCAATGGCTTACTGCGCCTGTATGTCCCTATCTCACTCAAAATCGAGTGGGGTATGAAGAGGTATCCAATCTTGTTGCCGCACCTATGTCTTCCAAAAAGTATCCAGCGCTATACTGCAATCCTTAAAGTAATCTTCCAAAGATGCAATGTAGGAAAAAGTACCATACCTTGGAAGCAACTTACGCTTCCATGAAGCCTACTAGAATAGGTTGCTCCCATTCAAAAATCATGATCAACCCAAAGCTGCCCCTCCTTGTGAATGTTGGGTGGGAACGTGACCTTAAAAACAACCCAAACTTCCAAAAATATGATTTAGAAAACTGCTGTACCTGTACCTGAAAATCAGTCATGTACTTGGAAAGAGTCTGTAAAAGTAAAGATGAACCTGATTTTTCCTTATGCCATAGGGACTGCCTGAATGGTGCAATAAAATCAGTCAACAATTGCTCTTCAAGGGGCTGTATACAAGACTTTTCCCACCTTTTTCATCCTTGTTAAGTGGCTGGAAATTCTCTTTTGAGTCAGAATTGTTGGAGGCAAGATTTTCATATATTCCAACCAAATTTCCAATATTTGATGAGAGCTATAAGCAATAGAAAAAATCAGACTTTCCATACCTATGAAGGGGCTGTAGTATGCACTCTTTTTTCTCCTCTTTGTCCTCAATTGGTGGTTGACAATGTTTTCTATACTCATAAATTTCTGAGGCAACAGATTCGGACCTTATTCGCAACATTTCAGAACTTTTACTTGGCTGTCCCATGCTAAAAGAGTTGCCTTCTATGTAGAATTTGAGCCATGAATGTAGTAAAATATCCTCAAATTTTTTTGACAAGAAGATAAACCAAAATTTGCTCAAAAACATACCTTCAAACCTCTCTTTCCCTTTTCTCATGCTCACACAACCATTTTCAAACATAATGTTAGATGAAGATGCGGGACCCTCTTCATCATTTAAGTCATGGCAAATGACTTCCTTGCTTGCCACCTTTACAAGGGATCTCTCAAATAAACCTACACATGGAACAAACAAATTAGGAAAATCATTGGTGTTTAATAACACCCTTTTGATTTACTTGTCAAGTTCTAGGATCCTTTCTTGATGTCTTGATCCTTCCTTTCTATCCATTTCACACAATGGATTGCCTTTTACATTCCACAATAAATTGGAATTTTGATTTTCTCCCATATCCATTTTGATTGTATGTAAGTCCATCATAGTGTTCTTTTCCTTCAAGCATTCCCTCATCTCATTGTGCATTGATCTATCAAGAAGTCGCTTTGTGCCATCCAACCTTGTCAAGGCTTGCACTCTCTTCTTATTTGTGATTAGGAATTGTTCCTTCTTAGCTCTTTCATCAAATCTAGAGTCATGCAACAAATTTGAACAATTATTAGATACCAAACAAAAATCATCATTCAATTTATACCTTTCTATGAATATCACCGTTTCTTTGGCTTCTTCAAAATCATCTTTTTGAATCCCAAAGTTTGGGGTACTTAGCTGCCCCAAAGCACCTAGCATCTCCTCATTTTCATCTCTCTTTGCTGCTCCAAAAACTCAGATTTTTGGTTCTCACAATTTCCCATTCTAGGCTGCCCCGAAGTGTCATCTTTTTGTAGCTCATCTTCTTCCTTCAAATCTAATTTTTTTTGTTTCATTGGCCTCGTCATAGGAACCTTTATGAAGGGCTGTCCTTTCATTCTTTTCCTCCAACTCTCCATGTAGTTCAATACTCTCTTCCTTTACATGCTCTACTAACAAATAAGGCTTCAATTTTTCCTCACAATCAATTGCAACATTTTCAAACAGCATATGTGCAATTGAAAAATTTTCCTTTTCTAGCCCTAAACCTGTCAACAAGATAGATGATAATGGCTTGGAAAGATCTTCACTCTCATTGAGTGTCACGGTCAAGATTCTCTGCATAGAAGCTACAACATTTTTGGTAGGATTCTTACAAGCAATTGCAAGGAAATGTTGAAACATCTTAACAATAAGTTATCACATTCCATATCTATCATCAAAATACATGCCTTAGTTGAAGCCATGGTTTTCAATATGTTGACCCTTCTAGCCAAGGAGTGTCCTTTGTTCTCTTTGAGACCTTGGAAGCTCTCCACAATCAACGAAAATATTTCTTTCATGATTTTATCACTGTAGGGAACTTTATGAACTGTTAGTCTTAAAACCTCATTAATACAACTAGTAACCAAGAGCCTTACCTCCTCATCTGTGTCTTTCAAGAGTTCATGTTGAACCAAGTCTTTGAGGGTTGTACCGTCCACTCCATGGACTCATATTGTGATTGATTTACCTTGGATAACTTCTTTTCTACGTCTTCCAACACGCTGATTACATCCTCCACTGGTTGGCATAGGTCCTCTAGCTTTCTACTTGCATTGTTGAACCTTTCTCTCCATTTTTTCCATGATAACACCAAATCTTTTTATCTGCTAGCAACCAAACCTCACAGGTGGACAAGATTGGTGCTCTGAGACCATTGTAATGTCCCCAAATGGGACGATTCAACCAAAAAAGGGTTTCCCCTAAAATCCACAATTTTTGAATTTTGAAATTAGAAAAATCAGTAAACCCTAGATGTTGTAATTGCACTTTCAAACTGAAAATTAACTCCAATTCACCTTGAAATAATGACAAATAAATACCTTGTGAATTTGGCTACCAATGGCTCATGCCGCGAAAAAGAAAGATCTTGAAATGAATGTTTCAATCCTCCAAACCCTAGCGTCACATTAGCTGAATTGATGTCTTTTTTTTCCACTCTAATCCTTGCTCAAGCTTTCACAAATTGTAGACAAAATCATGCAAAAATCATAGTAGTCACATCATCCATGTATCCCCTTGCAAATCTGCCCTCAACAAATATTATTCCCTATGAACAGCTGAAAACTTAAAAAATTCATAATTCCCTCAATACTTGGAATTATGATGCAAATAAGAGCTCAAACTGATCATAAAAATAATAAACTATTAAATAAAAATAATTTCAAAATTTTCTTTTCATGAGGTCACCAAAATTTGTTCTAAAATTTTGAAAACCCTAGTTTTTAGAATTTACATCTTTAAACATCAAACCCTCAATCCCAAACAAGTCGCCACACTTGAAAAAATTAATGCAAATAATAATCAGATTTATTAAGCATCAAATGAACCTCAAATAATCGACCAAACTCTCACAAAAGCCTGTGAAAACAAATCACCCCACTTTAGGGCAAGTAACAAAACCTTCTTTAGCAAAGATGGCGTCAAATGATACCTTTTATAAAGTAATCAACTCCAAATTTGCGAACACCTATTGATCATGCATCCCAATAGCTTCTTCAAGCATAAAGAAATAATTATCAAAGTCAACATATCTTCAATTGTGATCTGCACCTTGTATTTGTACCTTCCAAAGAGGGGCGAACCACTTTGGGGAGGTAAAATACCTTATAACCCTCTTGCCAATTTTTAGGATATTTTTTTCTTTTCTTTGCTTTAGCTCTCAAGCCGACATTCATTTTAATTTCACTTTAAGCCTTTTTGAATTAATTAAATTACTTGCCATAATAAATTAGTAATTAAAATTACTTTTTGACAAATTAAATAATTATTTTATATCAGGGCATTGCTTAAATAATTAATTAAATTGCTCTAATAATTAAAATGATAAAAATCACTTTTCAAATAATTTATTAATTATAAAGCCCCTTAAATGGTTAAAATTACTTTTTCAGTTATTCGAATAATTATCCAAGATAGTTCTATTTTAATAATTAATTAAATTGCTTTATATTTTCGAATGATAAAAATTACTATTCGGGCAATTTTATTAATTATTAAAATTATATGAAAATGTAACATTACAGAGACACATGGAGATTTGGAACAAAGTCTCCAGGAATTGGGAGACATCTTGGTGCTAGACTCTAGTACTAAAGACATGCCTTCATCTTTGAGTTGCGTCTCAGGTTCCCAGTTATGCTTCTCTTGGTACCATTGCATTACACATTTAGTTGCAAATAGATAGCATTATAATGCTCATCTATTTAATGAGAAATGAATAGATATGATACATATGTGTACAATGCACGGCAAGGCCGAGAATGAGGATTCCTATGATAAATAATGAGGGTTCTTGGGATCAAAGAGGTGGAGATGCTTCTTAACTAATTTTCCTAGACTAGAATGTGTGAACAAATGTCCACTCGTTTATTGCCCCTCTTTAGGTCGAATGGTTACAATATACCATTACAATAAAGTAGTTACAAAAGAAGATGGTTATTGAATGGTTCAACTTCTGTATTGGTTGACGATTCACCTTCTTGTAGGGGTGACGGTTTGACTTCCAAATGCGTGGGATGCTAACATCTGTGTTGTAATGCTGTAAACTCCGGAAGTGATACTTGGCATGGCATGACATGGTATGGAGTCTCCACATGGCTGATGATTTTCTAGTGTAAATGTTGAAGTTGAGATGCACAAACGTCGAGCTATGGGATGTTGTTGGACAATATGGAACTGCACGGGGTTGCGCAGAATGTCCCAAACTCTCAAGGTGAGAGCATGA
Source organism: Torreya grandis (assembly GCA_037957365.1). Lineage (NCBI taxonomy): Eukaryota > Viridiplantae > Streptophyta > Pinopsida > Cupressales > Taxaceae > Torreya > Torreya grandis. The sequence goes on along the minus strand of JARHVA010001439.1, from coordinate 2,334,036 downwards.
ACTAGTGGTGTTGTGCTTAGATTATTTTCCCTTTCTTGAAGAGTGATGGATCCCATTGCATCTTTGATTAGTTGCATAAATTGAACCTTAAGCTATTGAAAGTTGTATTGCTTAGCTTGGTCAACATACTGTCCTACCTTGACCACTTTGAATAATTGATGTGTGCCTTGGTGGGTGCGCATAGTCGTGCTTTCAACAATGTGATCTTTAGGTGTTGTCTACAAGTGTTTAAGATCCAAATTTGAAGGATGATGAGTTGCGGTTGGCTCAAGCAAAGGTTAAAAGTAAGGCGTAAGGATTTCGACATTGAATATTGGATGAAAGCTAAGTATTGTGGTAGATCAAGGGCGAATGCATTCTCTCTAGTTGTTCGCAGTATGGTGTAAGTACCATAATGCAAGGGCTTCATCTTCCTATGAGGACCCTTGAAAGTTCTTTCTTGTGATGCAACTAGACTTTATCACCCACCTTGAATTCATTAGGTTTGGAAAGTGCACCATGGCGTTGTTTGTACTTCAGTTGTTGGTGTGAGAGTATCTGTTGAACTTGTTGGTGCATATGCTAGATGTGTTGCAAAAACTTCTATGCCTTGTACACTAACTTTTCTTGTGAGCACGATTCAGTGTCAAATGTTGCATGGCAAGATATGTCAAGGGGCACAATTTGCTGGAACCCATTACATGTTTGAATTTGACTATGCCCCTAAAACTATGAGGAGCTCTGTTGTATGCATGCTGAATGAAGGGGAAATTATGATCCCAGGTACACGAATGTTCACTATTGTACATGCACAACAAATAAAGTGTGTAGTTGACAACTTATGTTTTCCTGTTTATCTGAGGATGGAATGTAGTTTATTGGTCCAATTGTGTACCTAACATCTTCCACAAGGCATGCCAAAAATGGTAGACAAACCTTGGGTTAGGATTAGACATGATGGATGAAGGTAGTCCAAAGTGAATCCAAATGTGATTGAAGAAGCAACACACGATGTCTTGCACTGTGACACTCTTCTTGCATGCAACCATGATAGCATCAATAAAAACTTATTCACTACAATAAATATAGTCATTTTGGTGCTTTGTTCATAGGTAACCCAAACAAGACATCCATGTTGATAGATTCCCAAGGCCTGGATGGAATTGACAAAGGTGTGTATAGCCCAAGCTTTTTGTTTGTTTGTTTAGCATTGCAACTTGGAATGTAGGATTTGATTTGGTTTTCTATGTTTGTGTGCATATGAGGCCAATTGAAGTGTTGATGAAGTCCTGCAAGAGTCTTGGTAATGTTGAAGTGTCTCTTTGTTTTGGAGTGGTGTGCCTCCTAGATTTGTTTTTGTTGAGGTCTACTGATAGGAACATAGAGGTCCCTGAGTTTGTAGAGAAGTTGGTCAGATAGGTAGGAATCCACAACCTATTCATCGTTTGCAAGAGTGGTGTAGGCCTGCACAAAATCTTGGTTGTTGAGTAAAGAGATACCCAATCAAAGAAGTGACTGCAGGTGTCAAGCACTGTGATGAGGGCCTTGAAAGGAGGGTAGCTAAGGAAAATTGTGGCCTTGTTGTTTTTCCCCTTGTGTTTGATCACCAAATGGAATCGCACATATATGTCATCCAATTTATATGGTGCACGTTTTCCAACTTGCTTTGTGTATGGAAGAACTAAAGTGACTTGTGAGTTGAGTGAATGATAATCTCCTTACCCAAGATGTAATGGAACCGTTGTATGGTTGCTTGAGCGATGGCGTACAAATGCTTTTTTAAAGTGGAGTATTGTTGAACTGTGCCGTTGAATGTCTTTGAGTGATAGGCAACCAAATGTCCATGTTGGGTGAGTGCTACGTTGAGTGCGTAGTTTGATGCATTTGTCTTGATCTCAAAGTGTTCAATAGTTTTGGCATTTCCATAGGCACAACACATAAATGCTATTTGAGTTTCTTGATTGCACATTGTTGCACAAGTGTCCATTGGAATGTAGCTTTGGTTTTCATGATTTGGTTCAACGACTGGGGTATTTGCTGTAGAAGTTAGCAAGCTCAAGAAAACTCTCAAGTTAAGTAAGTTTGCACGGATTTGGTCAATCTTGGATTATTTTTGTGTGTGGGTTATGAGCTTGTGGCATTGCTTGGCAGATACCAAAGTGACTTTGGTTTCGAAAGAGATTCCAAGATGTTGAAAATGAAGTCGTTGATTTTGACGGACCGATGTTGTAGTTTAGATCTATAGGTACCATCGCGTTCATTGACTTTGATAGACCAATGTTGTGGTTTAGCTCTATAGGTGCCATCGTGGTCATACATGTATGGCTTATTGAATAGATTGTCACATACCTCCAATGGCTTGACATCACAAGTGACTTAATCACTTGATCCCATACTCAAAGTGCATTAGTGCCGAGTTGTAACCATCCCAAGTAAAATATGGATGAGGATGTTCTTAACTGTTAAGACCTTGGCGTTGGAATGCATCTTGTGCAATAATGCTCTCTTGGCTCGTACTGTCAAATGATGACATGAGGGGGCTTACCCTTGACCCAACACTTAGCATGGAATAGGCGTTCGTTTTCCTCCAAAGCGTCGATGGTAGAGGTGTTGATGTTTAGACAAGTAGCATTTGGATCAGTGTCTTTTGTTTGTGTAGGACGTGATGTAGGTTGTGCAATCAAGGATAGTTGTGTGTGGCATTTTAAATTGTTGTGTGAGCTTGTGTGGTGTCGGTGGCACCACTTGTCACCTTTATTCTTATTGTCTTTGTCTGAGGTTGATGGTGTTGGGGCCTTTCGTTGAGATGGAGGTTGTTTCGATTCTCCTTTGTGCTCGTCTTTTGATTTTGCGTTGGAGGATTTGATGTGATTGGTGTAGGCTCTCTCTTTTGTGGGAGCTAGATGAAGAGGAAAACTTTTGCTTTATCTTGGCGCGTATATGAGGTGAGAGTTCGTTGATGTATTTCAACACCTTATGTTGCTTCGTTGTGTTTTTGTGTAGGTGCATGGTGTAGTCATGAAACTTGATGGTGTATTCTTGTACTAACTGCTCGTTGCATTGGTGTACCTATTGAAACTTTAGGTACTCGTAGTGTTTGACGAGATAATATTCCTTTTGCATGGCGTTGACAAAGTTGCTATATTGTTGACGGGCTCAATGTCTTGATCGTGTTGTTCACTGAAGGTTTCCCACCAGTGTGCGATTGTAATTGACATCTTCAATGCTACGAAGGTAATCCCCTTTGCGTCATTGAACTGATTGATTGAGAAGTAGGTTGCCATTTGTCGAATCCAACTATTCAATGTTGCAAATCAATTTTTTCTTCTATCACATGAATGGATAGATTGACTTGGACCTTGAAAGGGATTTGATGCTGAAATGACGGATTGAAAGGTTGGGCATTGAGCAAAAGAATGAGACGATGGTGGACCAAGCTGTTTCACGAGTTCGTGGAATTGGCCAAAGAGTAGAGCATTTCTCCTCGAGAGTGTACTGAATGAGCTACTAGACATCTGGGAAGGCATCATAAGGATGCCTTTGGGAATCAACCATCTTACTCTTGCGGTGACGTTCTTCAAGGCATTCTGATACAAAACCAAGTTATTGTCCTCACTTTTTCTGTTGTGCTCGCATATTTAAAAGCATGTAAAAAGCTTTACCTTGTGACCAAATGATCCACGCCACAGGGCCTAGGATGGCGGCATGGAGCCGAATAATTTAGCTAGTAAACTACCAAGTTATAGAGCATGCAATAGTAAACATAGCAATAATAAACCATTACACATTTGAATGCAAAGAGAGAGCAAAATAATGCTCTTCTATTCAATGAAAAATGAACATTTATGGTACATATGTGTACAAAGTGGAGCAAGGCTGAGAATGAGGATTCTTGTGATTAGAAAAAGGGAGATGCTTCTTAATTAATTTTCCTAGACTAGAATATGTGAACAAATGTCTATTTGTTTATTGTTCCTTTTTTGGTCGAATGGCTACAATATATCATTTCAAGACAGTAGTTGCAGAAGAAGATGGTTATAGTAGCTACAAAATAATACTATTTGTTTGCATGAGTGCATATTGATGAAGATGATGATGCATTTGCAAATGAAAGGCTTATGCAGAGTTGTGCTTGGCAACTATCTTAACTTTACAAATGATGAAGATATTGTATGGATTGCATCCTTGCAAGATGAGATACTTTGTTTCATTCGCCTCAATGTTTCAAAGAGTTTGCAGTTTCACATTGTACATACCACGTCATCTAAGGAAGTTCGGGACGCAATTGCAATATTGTTTGGGGAGGTCACTTCACCTCCACTTGTTCCTCTTCCTTCTCCCTCTCTGCGAATTTTTTTCATTGTTGATGAACTTCCACCATCTTCTCCTATTTGTGAGGATGTGATTCTTGATGGTGATATGTGTAAGGAACCTTTGGCATCTCCTCCATTTTTTAGCGAGGACTTATTTTGTCAGGATGTTGCACTTGCACCATCTTTTGTTTATGACATAGAAGATGAACATGCACCTCTTTCTATTGCTCTTATTGATGTACATTCAGATACTGTGATTGTTGCTCCTATTGTGCCTTCTGTAAAGATATAATTTCTAGCACTACATGAAGCGAACAAGAAATTAGTGAAGCAAAATTTCTTTCTGCGCTCCCTCATTTATAGCAAGGCTTCCCACATTCACTTTTTGCATAACAAAATTGCTAGCATGCACATTAGGTTGATACATTGGACATTTAGGTCCCTGTTTCTAGTCCATCATGTACTCTTGAATCTGGTATTCATCCACTTGATGCACTTTTACAATGTGATCTACCAGATCTCGAACAACCCATTGCTCTTTTTGCTCCTCTCTTCGCAACTGATGCTTCTATGCCTACTGTTGTTGCACATTCTGGTCATCCCATTCCTGTTGGCCATGCATACATGCTTGCCTCTTTTGAGAAGCATACCACAACCTTTGGCTCCTGCATGCTTTGTTCCATGGGCCACACTACTAGACTTGTGGGCATTGCTACCCTTATCCAACCTTTTAAGTGGATTGCTCGACATGGCATTGGTTATTTGGTAGGTGTTTCATCTTCGATGGGATCATTTGATGACAAAACTCCAATATTTCTTTGCTCCACTCTTCATGAGGATTTTGAGTTTCACATGAGCTCTGTCACTTCATTACTCAGGGATGTGAATCCTGCCGCCCTCACCATATAGATATAGATCACAAGGCCAATGATCGGATCACCCTACATATAGAACTCGATGCAAGGCCCATATAGAATCCCAACTCTCTCACCACTCCCCCTCTACTTTATATGGCTAACAGATAGACTCTTCTCTTTACCAGATGACGACTACCCTCTCTACTGCCCCTATCTATATATGGGGATATATTATTCACCCATACATGGATATGGATAAGATATATATACGGGGATGGGGGTGGGATCTATCTAGTCTATACCCCCTCGGCCTCCCCATAGATGGGCCTCCTCCTTCGGCTACCTATATCCCATATATGCAAGGGTGCTATATATATATATATAGATAGGGACCCTCCTTTTCTTGGCCCCCATCTCCATCGCCCCCTATAGAGAGGGCCCCACTCTATACTCAAATAGAATTAATAATATAAATTTCAATCTAAATCTCAATTTCAATCTAAATCTAAATCTCAATTTCATTCTATATATGGGGTGGGGGGTGCCAATGAAACTATATATTGTGTCCCCATATTCATATATAATCTATACCGTGCCACCATATCCATATGGAATCTATACCGTGCCCCCATATCCATATAGAATCTAGACCATTAAAAAAATATATAGATAGATAGAGAGAGCATAGGTCTAGTGATCTACTTATAGACATCGAGGAGCATAGGTCCCATATAGAGATTGTACCATCACTTGAGATAGAGTTTGCTCCGTTGTCACTGAATTGATTTTGTCAGACTTGTTCATCATGACACCTTTTTGGATGTTACTTTGCATTCTTCTATTGTGGACTTTGCACCCACTCATATGCAGGTATCTCCATTCAACATTTGTATTCATTTAGGGTGGATTTCTGAATGTTCTTGGCAGCGTCGACAACATTCTTTGAGAGGACTCTACATATGAGGTTCCTCCACCACTCAGCTTCTTCGACCACACATTGCTTCTCCTACCTTTCGATGCTCCTTAGTTGTATGAGCTATTTTAGGCAGATTTGTTTTTTGAAGCATGCCTCTCTAATTTCACAGATGGCGTTTGTGACAACATCTGTAGTTTCTTGTGTCATTTGGTGATATTGTTTGTTGGATGGGACTATTTTTCTAGTCACACTGAGAGTCACGAAGTTTTTCCTTCATGTGTGCGCGCTCCATGATGAGCACTTTCTTCTTCAGTTACATGACTATCCCATCACGATCAGGGACATCTTGAGAGATTTTGTTTCTGTATCTTTGTTTGACAATCTCTTTCCGATTTGTGATGGATTTTGTTCTCCTTCTGAATGGTAGCTAGTCTAGTGAAGTCCAGTGTCAGCGTTTTAGTGTTTGAGTAGTGGGATTTGCCCACTCATTTAGGTCTTTTGAGTCACTACACCCATTTCAACATTATTTGGGGGTGTGCACATATTGCTTCAAGTGTTTTTCTCCTTGCTAGCCCTTGACGCACCACATTTTTATTGGAGGCAGTTGATTGAGTGTACTTTTGTTAGATGTGTTTCAGTCCATTGAGTGCACTTACTACAACATTTTGTTGAGTTTTTTGAGTAGTGCTTCTTGGGATGCTTTGCAGCCTAAGTTCTCTTCTCCACTTTTGATGTGGTTCTACTAGTATTTGGGTACCATACGGTGACACATTTTATCCATGGTGACCTTTTTTCCCCATTTTTTTTGTGTTTTCTGCTAAGTGAGCCTTGTATAGAGTATCAATTCCTATTTGACTTGGCAGTTACAACAACTTGATATCCATGTATTCTCGTAAGATGGATTGGTTACTATAGGGACATTTAGTATTTGATTGTGCTTTTATACATGGATAGTTGATCAGGCCTAGTTGTTGGGACTCATTCAGTCTCTTTGCTTTATCTTTTCTCACTCCCTATTTTGTGCGTAAGGGAAGGTGTTGGAGTGAACATGTTCACACTCACGGAGTTAAGCTTAATTGAGAGTTTGTTGTAGTTGTTGGATTGTTTAGCTTTGTATGCACAAACAATATAAGGTGTGCACCTATTTAGGCAATTCGAACTATTTTTGAGTAGGATCATGTGCAAGCAACTCGTAGCATGTTTATTAGGCACTCCGTGTGCTGTCTCTAGGTGTTGAAGAAATAAGTTATGCAGATTGTATATCGTATTTTGAGTCAATAATGAGAGACTATTGTGCATAATTATTTCTTGTGTATTATGTGTGCAATGTCACAATCATTGTGGTAATGGTGTGTAGGAGAGATCTTGGGTTTGCATGAGTGCATATTTGTTAAGCCCTTAACCTATATGATCCACAGGGATATGTGTGGCTGACCTATGACACACTCTTCATTTGTAATTGCATTCATTAGTTAATTACCATTTTAGATCGACTTCTTAAGATGTAAGGGTGGGATGAATGGGTGTGACTCTCCCCTTTAATTCTATATATAGGGATGAGGGTGACTCACTCAAAAGAGCATATTGGTGAATTATATTTTTATTAAAATATTGTGGAGGTCGCCCTCTCGAAGTGGCTTATCATATATTTTGCTATATTTTAGTTATATATGATCCATAGGGATGTGTAGCCGACCTATGACACACTCTTCATTTGTAATTGCATTCATTAGTTAATTATTGTTTTAGGTCGACTTCTTAAGATGTAAGGGTGGGATGAATGGGTGTGACTCTCCCCATTAATTCTATATATAGGGATGAGGGTGGCTCACTCAAAAAAGCATATTGGTGAATTATATTTTTATTAAAAGATTGTGGAGGCTGCCCCTCAAAGTGGCTTATCATATATTCTGCTATATTTTAGTTATATTGTGATTTATTGCTTTAATTGTTAAAGAAAGTTCATTACAAGCAGCACTAGAACATCGATTTTGGCAAATAATTTTGTTTTCTTTGTATTTTGCAAACCATTGTCATTTTTTTAACCAAATTTTTACTAGAGTTGGAGAATGATAAAAGGGGTCTACAATAATTTTTTTTAAGATTTTAAGATCAATTTTGAAGGAGTTATTGTACTTTTACTGTTTTTCATAAAATCACTCTATAGTTTGCAATTTAAGGTTTTTTTTTTTAATTTTCTTACATTTTTAGAAAGCTCGAAGAAATTTAGTGTAGGTCCATTCTTTGTGTTTTTAGATTTGAGACTGACATTATTTCCAAATTGCTTGGTCAAAGTCGGGTCAACAGTGAAAATCAAGTTTGACATTGTCCAGGCTTGTTATGACAGGGCCACCAACTAGGGGTAAAAGCAATAATTTTGAAACCCCAAGTAAAACTCCTAGCAAAGATGATATAGATTCATAAACAAAAATTGATGGCTCTTTTGCTCTAGGATTTTCCTTGATGGATCACAAGGTGAGCCAAATCGAGTATGATATTTGTAGCCTATGGTCTGAGTTGACAAGTAAAATCGATCAGATCAATCAGTGCTTGGACAATCTCATGCAGAAACTCCTTCCAAATTTGAATGTTCAACATTCTCCCAACCAGCCACAAATCACTACTACTCAATGCCACGATGGTGGATCTTCTATCCAGCCCATTGCAGATCCACATACACCACATTCGAGGAACTTGAATCCAAAAGTAAAAATGCAAAAATTTGATGGGAAAAATTCCCTCACTTGGATCAACCAAATGGAGATTTTTTTTGATGTACATCAAATCTCTTGTGGACAAAAGGTGGTAATGGCATCCTTGTATTTGGAGCCAGAACAATTTTTTTGGTATAGATGGCTTTGCACTCAAAAGAAAAAGAAGGGTCTTATTGTTACTTGGTCAATGTTCACGAATGTGCTACAACGACACCACCGTTAGTGTAACAGATACTGCTTTAGTCAATTAGCAAAGCTATGACAAACATGATCGGTCCATGATTATATTCAACAATTCTAAAACATGTCGGTAAGGGTGGATGACATCTCAGATGACAACATGAATGATCTCTTTTTGGGTGGTCTTGATGATGCAATCCAACTAGATGTTCGCATGTTTAATCCAAGCACTATATTTGACTCCATGGTCTTTGTTCGTAAGGTAGAGGAACGAGATCTGGTCAACCACATGGGTTTCAGTACTACCGTTGAGCGTTTGGGTCCAATGCAAACCTTCCCTCATCCTACAAGATCAACTCCTCCCCAAATTGAAGAGAAACGAGCAAAAGGATTATGTTTCAATTGTGATAGCAAATGGAGCAAAGGTCATAAGTGTGTTGAGAAGAAATTATTCTACATTGAAGGGGTTCATGATGAAGATGATGCGACAACATCTGGTGAAATGGAAGAAGTGCCACCTTTATGCAGCAACATCTAACATTATTCAATGTTGAGGGCAACGTTGTATTGAGGAGGGGGGCATGTTAAGCCCTTGACCTATATGATCCATAGGGATATGTGTGGCTGACTTATGACACACTCGTCATTTGTAATTGCATTCATTAGTTAATTATTGCTTTAGGCCGACATCTTAAGATGTAAGGGTGGGATGAATGGGTGCGACTCTCCCCATTAATTCTATATATAGGGATGAGGGTGGCTCACGCAAAAGAGCATATTGTTGAATTATATTCTTATTATAAGATTGTGGAGGTTGCCCCCTCAAAGTGGCTTATCATATATTCTGCTATATTTCAGTTATATTGTGATTTATTGCTTTAATTGTGAAGAAAGTTCATTACAATATTGCACTCCGACATATAGAATCGTTCAACTTATGCAACGAATGACAATTCGTATCACTATAGGTGTGACAATGTCTCCCTATGAGTGGGACAATTCGTTTCCCTATAGGTGGGACAATTTGACTTCCAAATGCACAAGATGCTGGTAGGTGCGTTGCCATGGCACGAACTCCAAAAATGATGCATAACAGAGCTTAACATGGCACAAACTCTCCACGTGGCTGATGATTGTATGGTGCATATATTGATATTGAGTTGCGTGGGATGGCGCAGGATAATGCGTAGTTCAAGAGATTTGCAGGACACGTGGAGTTGTGTGGAATGTCCAAGACACTCACAATGAGAGCATGGTCTGATGTGGTTGCACTCAAATCATCATGGGATAGAGAAGGAGCATAGAAACCTTGAATTCTGATCAACACGAGAATCCGAGTATACAACACCATTGCTCACTATAGTAATGAGTTTTGAGGGTGTCGATTGGATGGTACCTCAACCTAAGGGTAGGACAGAAAACAATCTTGCTAGACACTGGATCTCCTTGCTAAAGAGGAGGATTTTCTAACACCAAAGGTAGAATTTTTATTAGATGAATGTAAAAAAGCTAGTGATACTATCTTAGACCAAAGTTGAGGATTGAATGTTGAGAAGGTGCTGCAAACAACTTGTGCTAAGACATTAGATCTTATAGGGAAAGCTGGTTTTGCAACCTCTTTTGTAATAGGATAGTCTATTTGGTATCATATTGTTCGTACCAATCTCGTGGTAGCTGCAGGGCAATTAAAGCCCTCATTAGTTGAAGTGTGAAGATTGATGTAATGAACTTGGTGGGTCTACCATGACTCCATAATAATTGATGACACAAGGATCACTATTTCTTAGAGAGATGAGGCTAGGCATCTTGGGTTGGGGTGATAGTCAAATGAAGATATACAACTAAATCTTTGAATAGTAATAATATCTCTTTGGAATATAAAATAAACCAAGCACTTAAAATATGTTGTGTTCTTGACAACCTCAAGTTTTTTAAGAAAGAAAGAATAATTTTGATGTCCACAAGTGACAAAAGTAATTCAAAAGGACTCAACAAGTACATCTAAGTATAATAGCATGGGGTAGCCCAAAATAAAGTTCCAAATCAAACTTCACCCCAAGAAATAACTAGAGTACTAAAATCTTTTTATCAGTATGAACCTTGAGATATACCCCTACACATGTTGGGAGACATCAACATGAATTATATATAGTACAAATAGTACAATTATTAGAAATGTTACAGATATTACAATTGAACGTATGAAACAAAGTTTTGTTGCCACATATGTCGAACAAGAATAGAAAGCAAATGGGACCTCGAGTGTAGTTCTATTAAGTTTGCATTAAAATTAGAGTGCAGAGTAGGATGTGTATTGTTATCAATCACCATGAATGAGCCAAGACAAGCTCGGATAATATTGATTGGTCAGTGCCTTGGGCTGAGTGAGCATGGTTGGGAGACATCAACATGAATTATATAGAGTACAAATAGTACAATTAATAGAAATGTTACATATACTACAATTGGACATGTGAAATAAATTCTCGTTGCCACATATGTTGAGCAATAATAAAAGCACATGGGACCTCAGATGTAGTTCTCCCAGATTTGCATTAGAATCAGAGTGTAGAGTAGGATATGTACTGTCATCAATCACCATGAATGAGCCAATACAAGCTCGGATATTATCGATAAGTGAGTGCCTTGGGCTTAGCGAGCATGGTTGGGCAATCCATTGATGGAGGGCAATCCATCCCTCAAAAGCTCTCTCTGCACCAAAAGTCGACGATCTACTAGAAGCACATAGAAAACTGGGAATGTTTGTCTGCCTAGGTCGCCTATATAATGGGTGAGGTGGAGTAGTTGGATTTATAGGATAAAGAACAACACATCCAACATGTCTATCATGAGAAATAGGAAACAACGAAACTCACTAGTTTTTGCTCTTAGAGGGAGGTGTGGTCACATTGACCTATCATCATCCATGCGAGCAATTGTAGTGTCCAATAGATACTTAGCAGCCCGATAATTGGAGGAAAGAAGGAGGTGATTAATTTGGTTGTGTCATGGGGGACCACTCTAGAGTATGATGCTCGAGTGGATTGCTTCTTGGAAGTAGGAGCCAAACACCTTTGGTTCGGAAATTGAAAAATGGTAGCAAGTGATCCTCCAGAGTCTTTGTATGGGAAATAATATCTCCCTCGAATCTTGTAGTAGATAGGACATCTAAAAATAAAACGTTCATTGGTTTCCATCTTTAAGAGAGAACAAAGGTGGCAAATCCATTCACCCCTAGGAATATGGTGGTCTGCCCAATCCATAATTGGTGAGAGCATATGCTCAGCAGTTTAGTAAGGAACCAAAGGCCACAAGATTAATGGTTCTGGTTATAGTTGGGGAATATGATGAGACCATCAACAATTTGCAGGAAATGCTCAACATAGAAGGCTATCTTAGGACTAAGCCCTTGGAGAGGGGAGACCCAAGTGACCTGAATATATTCCCAATAAATGTCCTCCCTAACAGCTCTTTGATTTAGTCTCTTCTCAGGGAGGAGACAAGAAGGGGCATCCAAAGAGTGTCGAATGTGAGGTAGCCTGTCAATAGTTATGCCAAGGGACAGGAGAGAGCAAAACATAAAAATCTTAACTTCACAAGGGATTTGATGGCATGTTTCAACTCATAGCTGGTATAAACGAGCTCTTAAGTGTCAAAAAGGGAACTTAATATGGTGTGATGAATGCTGCCAAAGAAAATTTGGGCAAACTTTAAAAACATCTAAGATCTGCTAATTCTCCGCAAAAGAGGGTATCTTGGAGCTAAAAGGCTAAGATAAGTTACCTTGCTAAACTGTTCATAACCCAGGGTATGGTACCTTGATAAATTGTTCATAATATCATTCCTAACTGCCATCTAATTTCGTCTCTTGAAGGTAAAATATGAGGAGAAGCATCCAAGGAGGGATGTTGATAGTCAAAATAAATACTCCCTAACTAAAGTTCTGAATAGGCTCCCGACTACTTGCATGGTCTATACCTGGACATCTAGAGGTGAGCCCATAAGGGCTATCTGATTAACATCTAGAAGCTGAAGTGCTTAAATATTGGAGTTTTTGGGTGGACGTAAGCCGGAAGTTGCATATAAGTCATATAAGGGCGTGATCCAATCTCAACCTGAACAATGCACTAGGAGATGATATCCATTGTTAAAATTTTACTTGTCATTGCTCAGCTGTTGTTCTCCTCAGCATGGCGCATTAAGTAAATTAAGAACAGCAGTTTAATAGGCATATACTGTTATTATTAGACATGCTAAATTTTAGAGGTGCTGCTGTTATTAGAGTTGCTTTTATTATTAGATATGCTTTCCAGATTTAGAGTTGTTATTTTTAGAGGTGCTGTTATTATAAGACTGTGTAAATGTATTGTAACTCTAGCCTTCTTCATCTATAACAGCAAGGCAGGGCGGGTGAATGATTCATTCCCTTAGGTCTAGTAGTTTGTAATGCTTTCTTTCTGAGTAACATATAGACTTGATGTATGTTTGAGTGAGGAATTTGTTTGCATTACAACATTGGTTTTTATGCAGATCTAGTTTACAGTCCACTGGTTTGAATTTTTTGACTAAATGCAATGTCTACACTTGTCAATTTTCAGTCCAGATTTCTGAGTCTAACGGTACACTGTTTTGAGTGGTGTTTAGTTAAGATTTTGTTCATTGTAAGTGCAAATCTGTGCACCATGAATGGAAATTTACATTGGTATCAAAGCGGTGCATTTGAGATCCTCCAAATCCATGTATGGAGTGGGATGCTACCCTGTGAGAGGGAGCTGTTAGAAGATCTCAGCAGGTATGATGCCCTAGCTTCAATGATTGAAGCCGATTTGTGATTGTAATAGGTGTGTGGACTTGTGAAGGTACTTTTGTGATGACTACTCTTTGTCTTAGAGAGTGTGACAGGTTAGAAGGTGCCCTAGCTTCAATGATTGAAGCCGATTTGTGATTGTAATAGGTGTGTGGACTTGTGAAGGTACTTTTGTGATGACTACTCTTTGTCTTAGAGAGTGTGACAGGTTAGAAGGTACTTCCAACTTCACATCATGGAAGTGCAGACTGCAGATGCTGTTGGAGGTTGATCCTTGGGGTTTTGTTAAGAAAGTTACAGCTACTACTGATCCCGTATAGTTGGCTGAGCACAATAAGAAGGCGGCCAAAATGAAGAGAACCTTGATTCTGTGAAGGACCACTTGATCTCTCATAGCGCAGAGAAGAAGAGGAAGAAGTAGATGTATGATGCCTTGATCATTCTGTATTAGAGTGTGAACATATTCTGAAGGATGCTTTTTAAAAAGAAGCTCACCACCACGCACATGAGCGACACTAATACTGTGACGAGCTACTTGATGAAGATCATTGAGTTGAGATATCAGCTCGCAGCTATAGGTATGAAGGTCGAGGACGAAGAACCAATTCCCTTAGCTCTAAATGGGTTCTTAGCACCTTGGAAACACTTTGAGCAGGGTGTGTGTGCTCTATAAAACACGCCCACTTTTGAGAAATTGTGGGATGTCTTTGTCCAAGAAGAGACAAGGCACGAGACTGTTGTAGCCAGAGAGGATAAGATCCATAATGTAGCCCTCATCGGGAAGGTGAGAAGAGGAGGTAAGAAAGCGGACCTGTAAGGGTCAAAAGGGGAAGAAGGAAGATTTAGGTTATTTTAACTAGGGTAAGAAACCTTTGAGGCACGTGAAGTGATTCAAATACCACAAGCTGGACCAATATGCATCTAAGTGTCCTAAGAAGAAGAATGAATGAATGAGTTTTAATAACGTCCATGAGACCAAACAGTCTATGGGACCAAGTGTCAAGACCATTAGGAGTTCTTCAGATTCCTTTCGATGTCATCCCGCCTCCCATGAATCTTTACCAACAGCCGGGCCGTGTTGTGTAGCCTCTCTTCCTCAAATAACTCACTAAAACTGCCCACATTCACGCTGTTATCCTGCTGCATACAGATATCCTTGTACGCATCCAACTCCCTAATGAAGTGTCATTCAGTTTCAACCGCTCTATCATTGCAGAAAATGCAAGTCCTATCTTCCCATCTTTCCTTGGGAACCGTCCATCTACTAGTTTTACACCTAAGATGGTGTGAACCGGTCCTCAATTGTGCCACTAGGAGCCTAGCTTTACCTTTAAGATCGGCACTTAGGTATGCTTTATCCCCGTGTTCCCAAGTGGGATTGAACTCTATAATATAATGCATTTTTTTACGCCCAATCTGATTTGTCCACATGGCAGTCCTGAATTTTTCTAACACACTTTTTTATTTCCTCTTTGGTGTTAGGGCACTCATGTAACTTAATGTCCCATTTTCCCAACCACTTGATGTTTTGCTTCATCCACGTCTTCTTCCTCTGATCTAACACCTCGTTCACCACCATTTTGGGCCACCAGTGACTCCCCATGTTTTCAACCTTTTTTAGGTAGTTTAGTAGCCGTGAAATCGCCGCAGCTTCCATTGGGAAAGTACCGGCTTCTGCCAAGAGGATCTCATATGGAACAATTGCTTTAACTTTAAGACTAATCGTGATAAGATGTTTTTGAATTCTTTCCAACTGTCTCTATCTGTGATTTGACATGTTGCTTCCCCAAACCTCACAATTGTAGAGGACAACCGGTGTGACCAACAAACCAAAAAGGGTTTTCTTGGTTTTCCAGTCCCAAAGTTCCGCTTTCCTACACCTGTTCTGGAGAAGGTAAGAAGCTCTCCAACCTCCTTGCATCCTTTTCGCCCTGCAAGTTTCCCAACTGAGCCTGTTATGAAAAACAATGCCAAGATACTTGTATTCTTCGACGATTTCCAACGGGCTACCTTTGAACATAAAATTAGTTTGCTGTTGTTTCCTTTTTAGAGAGAAGATCATGACTTTAGTCTTGTTGATGTTCACTTGCATCCCGACATCTTGGCAAAATAGCTCTAAAGCCTTCAAATGACCCCTCAAACCATCGGTAGTTTTTGCTATAAGAATAAGATCATCTGCATATAAAAGTAGCTTTACTACAAAACTGGCCAACTGGATGCCAACTCCTTCGGTTTTATTTATCCATTCCTCAAGTTTGTCAATGTAAAGACCAAAGAAAGTGGGGGAGAGTGGGCACCCCTGCTTGACCCCGATGTTGCTGCCAAAGCATTCAGACATGCCTTCTCTAGTTCTGATTTTTGCTCTAACACACTCATAAAGTTTGTGAACAGCTGCTCTAAACTCATTAGGGACCCCCAATTCTTCCATCTTTTTCCAGAGTTTGTCTCTGGGAACTGTGTCAAAAGCTTTTTTAAAATCCACAAAACAACAGTAAGCTTCCCCACCTTGGGTGTTCCAAGCTTTTTCAATCAAATGCCTAAGAGTAATGCAGTGATCAATGGTAGAGTGCTTTGGTCTAAAACCAGCCTGACCCTTTGCTCTTTTCCCTTCTTTTTCTGCCCAACTACTGATTCTACGTTCGATTAAGCTCCCAAATAACTTTCCAAGAAGAGGGTTGTCCATGATAGGACTCTAGTTAGAGGGATTATTGATGTCCCCACTCTTGAAGAGAGGGATAACGACACTAGTCGTCCACTCCACTGGAAATCCCCATTGTGTGACCTCATTAAAAATTCTTTTGATGTGCGGAGCAAGGTGTTCAGCTCCCCACTTTAAGAATTCAGCTTGCAGCCCGTCAATGCCCTGTGCTTTACCATTTGCTAATTTCTTTATAACCTGTTTGATCTCCTCATCCGAGAAGAGCTCGGTTGACGTGCTAACATTGGGAGGGAGGGCTTCCTCATGGTCACGCTCATAAAGCAGTTTTGCATACTCTAACCATTGAGATTCTGTGATATTATTTTTTGTATGTTTCTACTCTTGCTGTAGCTCCCTCCAAAAACCTTTGGGATTGTGCTTACCTAACACTATTAGCTCGTTCCTTCTTAGTATAACAAATTTTTCTTTCTTGGCTTTTAACAACTTCGCATAGTTTTTCTTGTTTTCTTTGTTTGGCTCGCTCTCTTTGTAGGATCTTTTTGCTGCTTTGCACTCTTCATCATACCAGGGGTTAGCCGGGAAAGTGTTAGAGACTCCTTTCCGAGGCCTGGATTTCTTGCAAACATTTAGAGCCTTGTGAATCAAAGGGACCAGCAAACTGCTGTCAATGTGTTTCTTCGTAATATTGTTTTCCTTAAGCCCAACATTGTTTTTGGTCATCTCAATTTGCTGCCCAAGGGCAGCAGTAAAGAGTTCTTGGTTTTTTTAATTTAAAATGATTTTACCATGTGGATTAGTTGTGCTAACCTTGTGTTGAGCTTGCCTTTCACTTTGTTTGTTTGTGAGAAAGCCAAACTTAACCAAGAGGGGCATATGGTCAAACTTCATCTCCATAGGGCATTCCCCTATAACAAACTCCAACAACCTAGCAGTCGAATTTTTAGAGCAGATGACATAATCAACCACACTTTGACCATTGTAGGTTTTGCATGTAATACCCCTAGATCTTGGCCAAGCTCTTGTACTGTTACATATAACCATGTCATATAAATTACAAAGTCCCAAAAGTTCGGCACCGAAGTGTGTCACACTGCCTTTTCCATCTTGTGACATTCTTTCCCAAAGTTGGTCCCTACCCTCTTCTAGCCATAAGGGATTGCTATCCTCTCTATCTTCTCCCATTTGAAGAGATTGATTGTTGGCGGTTGTAGCATTGAAGTCTCCTATTAAAACAATTTCCCCAGATGTGCTAAAAACAAAGATATCTTTCTTTAGCGCCGCATACGGGTCTTTCCTGTCCAAGTTTCTCTTTTTGTAGAACGTTGACCCTTTTGGAGCAAAGTAGCAAGCAACCAACCTGATTATGTCCTTATTGTCTGTTATTTTCAGTCAAATGTATTGTTTATTGGGATCCTCTTTCTCTATTTTCACTGTTTTAGCTCATACTTCTTTTATAAGCACGGTGATCCCCCCATGACCCTTACCTGTCTCCATCCTTTCATTCCCTACTGAGATTTTCTCGTACCCTACAAAATCTGGGACTTTGCATCCATCATGCTCATGTGTTTCGGTTAAAATAATAATGTCTTTTCCTTCTGCTATGGGCCCCAACCTCGGTCCTCTTCTCCAAGGGTATCCTATGCAATTCCAACTTATCATGTGCAGAGATTCTCGTGGGGCCTCGAATTCCTATTTTTTGTGGAAAGAACGCTCGCTGATTTGAGCTTTTTCATTTTTCAGCGATGCCGGTTTTCCATCCTCCCTTGCTTTTTTCACTTTTTCCCACTCCTTTCTTCGTTCTTCTTATTGTGCAAATGTTAAGTCCTCATCAAGGAAAATGTGAGTGCCTCTGAGTAGCCCCCTATTCTTTAGAATTGTGCTCTTATCCTCTATGTTTTTCAAGATGACTCTTACGTGCCTATTCCTTCTTTTTTCTGTTTTCTTTTCAATCCTGTTTACTAGCTTGATAACACCCGTCCATTTCAATTCTTCTTTAAGAAAGTCTCTTGCTAGGATGTCAGTTCTTTCTTTCTCGCCAAAATCCTTCAAACTTTTAATGATAATATTAACCTCCTTGTCCTGTTTGTCTTTTTCTTCTTTTGTGTCTCTTGATTTGTTTCTCGATGGTTTCTTTTTGCTCATGAATTGGTTCTCTAACAACCTGGGCCCAGGATTTCGCTTCTTCTAATTGATCTCTTAGCTTATTTTCCCTTAGTTTCATGCTTGCCAGAGCTGTTTGGATCTTTTCTAGATGTGAAATGTCACTTTTTATCACTGCTTCTGGTATATCTTTTGTTGATTTTGTTTTCTCTAACTCCAGTTTTAGATAGACCAGCGCCTGTTGACCCCTTATCATGTTGCTTTGCAGGGTTAAAACTTGCTCTTTGAGCAACTTGTTTTCTCTTTCAAGGTTCGAGTTGGTTTCCAAAATTTCTTTAATTTTAGTGCTTTCATGGCGCCCTTTCTCTTTTATCTTCTCCAGCCGTTGTTTCAAGTTCATAAGCTCATTAACGTACAGTTCTGATGACGACATCAACGATGTAGTCATAGGGTTGTACGGTCCTGCATGGTCTTGTGATCCATCTTCCCCTCCGTCTTTGCTTATTAGAACAGTTTTTGTTTTACCCGTCTGCCTCAAGTTCTTTGTGATGCAGACGATTCTCACTCTCTTTCCTACTGTCTTCATCTAGTCCTATAGGTTCTCCTTCCGGGTGATTCATTTTGATCGCAGTGTTTGCAGTGTTTCCATCTATTTTGGGTAAAATCTTAATAAGCTTTTTACTATGTTTTTGCCACTCTTTACGGATTTGTCTACGTCTTATTATCCCCTTGTATTGTTTTGCGTTCACAAATATTAACTTTCCCTCCATTTTGATAGTGTTATCATGAGGGTGTAATAATGAGAAAGGATCTCCTGTCTCCTTTATACTTTGACCATGAGTGCTTGGATCAATAGGTTCGTTTGTTAACTGTAGAGTTTGGTTCCAAGGAGTGCTTAACCCTCCCTGGTAAAGTACCCTAACCATAGACCCCGTTAACTGCACTTGGGGGCCACATGGATCCCTTGTAAGAAATGTGGAAAGCTTCAATGGTCAAAGAGTTTGCACATTTTTGACCCGTGGTGAAAATCGTGTTTTCTCTGCCATATAAACGTGTGTGACCAACTGGAGGTTGTCTTTTAACTGTTTCCTTTTGTTTACCATGGCTTGCTTTGTTTTGAGATACTCGATGAGAGAGGATTAAAAAAAATAGATAAAAGACAAATACTGTAGAGGGTTTGGGAAAACCAAGTGTTGTGAGACTACCCTGTTCCCCAGCCTTCGGCCAGCAAGACCCGTCGAGAGAGAGCCCGAATTTTGCAGTTTCCTCCGAGAAGAATTGAAAGATACCTGATAGATCTCTTCTGCTGATCTGCTGTAATTTTTGTTATTTTAAATTGATTTTTCCTGTTTATTAATATTTTCTTTCAGAAATAGACGGAAGTTGCAGAAGGGTTTGATTGTTTTTGTGTTTTGATGATTTTTCAGCAAGTAATTAATGAAGTAAAAGAACATGAACAATTTCTGAAATTGAATACCAAATATAGCCAAACAAATTCGCTCCCAGGGAGAATTCTAGATATAAAACCAAATATGTAACTAGATGCAAATTTCCAATAGTTTCAGGAAGATTACAATCAGAAATAAACCCAACTTGAAGGCTGAAGGAGAAATGTAACCTAGAAGGAAGCTGCGGCAAGGTTCCAACCCTCTAAGTGCTGCACGTGGGAAGGAAGATGGCTGCCAGGTACATCCGTACAGTTGCAAAGTGCTCTCAACTGAAAAGAACTCCCAAATCCACGCTGAACTCTGTCACAATCACTGCGCCCACCAGAAGGAATACTGAACAATCTCCAAGATGCTAACGAGCAAATCCAAATCAACAACCACTGTATTGGGGGCTACGTCCCAAACAGGGAAGGCATTGGGGTTGGCGTCCCAAATGCTGAAAGCTCTACTAGAGCCAAATCGCAAATCCCAAGATATAAAATGTCAAGAATGAAATAGAATTTGGTCTTGACCTCCTTATAACCCCTTCACACTTAACTCGAACCCTAAAAGCAACTCAATGTGGCGTTGAGTGATAAAATGTTATATTTCTCATTTTTAAGTGGTCAAGTACATAGAAAATGACCTTTTTTCAAATAAAAAGAAATCTGTTCACCGAAAGGATCTGAGTCAAGAGAGAAATATTTAGAAAAGTCCAAGACCTTTCCAACGAGCTATTACACCATGGGATACGCATCCAGATGAGGCCAAAAACCCCTTATTACTCCAAAATGGGTATAAACTTAGCCTTATTTAATTAATAAATGCTAACTTAGGAAATATTAAAAATATAACCCAAATAGCGACAAAATGCTCCAATGATACCACAAACTAGAAAGTCACCCTGCCACCTATCTGTGACTGAAGTCGGAAATCAATGATTCACTGGCAATCTCATCCCTAAAATCTAGGGATGCTCCTAGAAACTAGGAAACAAACCCTATTCCTTTGAAACTGAACTCAAGGAATAATCTCATAGAGACTCAACCCTGGGTATGATCATACCTTCCTAAAAAGTAGGGATAACCCCCATAAATTTAGGAGCTGCCTCCTAAAAATAAGGAACGTCTCCAAACTGATCAACGACTGCCAGAACACCAAGTCCCCAACACTTTATAACCATACTGGGTCTGTATCCAACATTGTCAGCCTACAAGACCCCATAATACGCTGACTCACATGTCTCTGCTAGACCGAGCTAAAGAGGGGACATGACAAGAATTCCAGGAAGGATCTGTTCTCTAGCTCACCTAGGAAACACAAAAGGTGGAGGGCTCTTTTTTGAAAAAGGTGTGGGGCTCACCTAGGATGCTGATGCTGATTACGTCTGCCTGTTCTGGCCTGTGGACACTCTGCTTTGTGTTTGTCTGCCCGTTCTCTGCCTGCAAACTGCCTTCCCTATGTCTGCTGTTGGGAACATCGAAGCCCGTTCATGCCCTGTGCCCTGTGCCAAAACATCATCATCTATTTTTCAAATGAGAAGGGCAAGTAGCAACAACAAAAGTAGTTTGAAGGGAGTGCAGAAGCTTCCGCTAGAGTGGATGAGTTATCATCCAAGATTGAGGCAAACTTCTCCATGGTGTCACACCTTTCAATTAACACCATCTCTGGAGTAGGGTGGTATCTGGATAGTGGAGCATCTAGACACTTGACCTTCAATAAGAAGGCTTTCAACAGGCTTCAGGTACAAAGGTTGGCATCTAGGTGGAGTTGGGCAATGATTTCACATATGCAGTTACAGGAATGAGCTCTATCTCCTTCCGCATGCCATCATGGGATGTTCTTGAGCTTGAGGATACCTTGTATGTTTCTGGTTTAACACACTTGTTTTTGAAGGATTTTGGATTGAATCTTCTTTCATTGCTAGCAATGACAGATCTTAGGGGTGTGGTTGAGTTTGATGATCAACAATTTATTATCATAGATCGCAGCTGTGAACATGGCCAAGTTTTGGCCAAAGGTGTGTGGGAAGGTGGCCTATACATGTTGCTTGTTGATTTGGTGAAGCATGGTGCTTTGGTGCATGATAGTGACAACCTACGTGAGCTATGGCACAAGCAATTGGGTTACCTACACTATGGAGCACTACCCATCTTGAAGGACATGGTGTGGGGATTGCCAAATGTTAAGATTGAGTAGACAAGTGTGGCAAGGGCTGCATACTTAACACGCATGCCAAGATTGCTTTCTCAAGTAGTGGGCACAAATCAAGGGAGATTCTTGATCAGATTCATTCAAACAACATGTGGACTTGAGCCTCTTTGAGAGGTAATCTATATTATGTCTCTTTCACTGACAATTATTCTAGGAAACCATGGAAGTATTTTTATGTAGACTAAGGATCAAGCATTCTCTAAGTTTCAAGAGTTCAAGGCCTTAGTTGAGAATCAGACTAGCAAGAAGATCAAAGTGTTCAGATTTGACAATGGAGGAGAGTACACCTCCAAGGACTTTGATGCATTTTGCAGAGAAGCAAGGATCAAGAGGGCGTTGATTACACCGTACAACTTGTAGCAGAATGGGGTTGCAGAGAGGAAGAATACAACCAAAGATGTGATTGATGACATGTATTTTCCCATGTGCCTATGGTCACAGGCCTGTGTTACTACTGTCTACATTTTGAATAGGTGTCCTCATTGGGTTTGGAAGGACAAGACACCTGAAGAAGCTTTCATAGATGTCCTCACAGGGTTTGGAAGGACAGGAAACCGGAAGTATCTTTCACAGGCGAAAAGCCTCAAGTATGTTTTTGAGTGTCCTGTTTATATTCATGTCTTAGATGAGAAGAGGACTGAATTTGAAACCTCAAGCATCAATGGTATGTTTGTTGGTTACAATGAGACCTTTAAGACTTACCAGATTTACATTCCAGTACAAAGGAAGATAGTGGTGAGTCGAGATGTGAAATTTGATGAGGATGCATGGTCCTTTATTTCTTAGTAGCCTCTTGGGAAGGTTGAGGGGGAAGAAAATATTGCTGTTCCAAGGGCGGATTCACAGATTACAGAAAAATCAGATTTAGATAAGCAAGGTTCCGGTTAAGGAACAAATGTTACTTTACCATCTAGTTCAGCCAGGAAGCCTAAGTGGCTTACCCATACATTATAGGAGGCACATGGGCAAGTAGGAGCACCAAAATCGTCTTTCTGGGTGAATCACCCCCCAAGAATTTACCTACTTATGTTGCATTGATGTCTTCTATTATTGATGCAGAGCCTTCCAGTTTTGAGGGAGGCTAGAGTTGAACAGGTATGGCAAGATGCCATGACAGAGGAGTATAACTCCATTCTAAAGAATAACACGTTTAGGAGATTGTGTCGAGACCAATGGGGAAATCAATGATTGATTCCAAGTGGCTGTACATGATCAGGCCTGTGGCTGATGGGAGCATTGAGAAGTACAAGGCCAGATTTGTAGCAAGAGGATTCTCCCAGAGAGGAGTTGACTATGATGATAACTTTGCTTCAGTTGCCAGGTACACTTCTATCAGGACCGTTATGTCTATTGCATTCGTTTTTAGGTGGCCTTTATACCAAATGGATGTAAAGACTGCTTTGATGAATGGCCTAATTGAAGAAGTTTACATTAATTCGTGGGATGATTTTGGGGTGCATGGGCAAGATAACCATATCTGCAGGTTAAAGAAGGACCTTTATGGGCTGAAGTAGGCACCACGTGCTTGGTACTCACAGATTGATGGGTATTTGTTGAATTTGGGCTTCACTAAAACTTCTACAGATCCTAATCTTTATTATTTGTATGATAAATATGATGTGCTTGTTTTGGTCATGTAACTAGATGATTTGGTTATTAAATTGTGGATATTTTGAAGAGATTGCAGAAGCGGGATTATAAACCCTTGGCCACTCCTATAGTTCCAAATTTGAAGTTGTTTGCAGATTCAAATTCAAATGTGGTAGATTCCTCTTTATATAGGCAATTTATTGGTTCTCTTTATATATTGTGAATACTAGGGCATATATTTATTTTATAGTAAATACCTTGAAGCAAAGGTACCTATACAAATAACCATGTGGGGGGAAAAAGAACCCCCAAAGAGCATGGGTTGATGATAGTTGGAAAGAATGGATGCTAGTCCCACCAAGCATTTCTGACCATTCCCAGGATAGAGGAATCATATTTTCATTGTCTATCATTGTGAGAGGGCCAATGCAGATTTTGATAATGCTCGTTGGGGAGTGTCTAAGGCTGAGGGGGCCCGGTTGGGTAATCCTAGGAGGAAGCAAAGCACTTCCCCTAGAATCCCTCCTAACATCGACCAAGAGATGTTACAGGCATATTTTTGAGGTACAGGAGTTCATATTGCCACACGACCAATGAATGCACATATTATGAGAAAAATTCATAAGCTATCGATCATGTGTGGTGCATTTTGTTTATAGGTGTTAGATTCCTGCCAGCTCTGCAAGTTTAACATGTTTTGTAGCTACAACCTCAAAGATTTTGGCAAGATGTTAACTTCATCTTGTTGTAGGGAATACATCCAAGAAATGGTAGATGGATTTACTTCCCTGATCGCCCAAGATGTGGACTTATACACACACATGAAGTAAATTGCACGACGTGGGCACATTGTTTGTCTATGAGCTCTGCCCCTTGGAACAGAGGTAGGAATGTTGTTGGTACCTGGTGGTATGAGTTGACCTTAGCAATGTTGCTTGTAGGTGTTTGGGATCCTAAGGAAGCCATTAGAGACGGCATAAGGTTTGGCATGTGATCCATGCTTGAATTGCCCCAATGGTGTTGCACCATTATAAATTGGGTGCGGCTTCAGGTGGAGATGGATCAATGATATGGTAAGTACCGCAAACCTTTGTATGTGGTTTTGGAGTAACATAGACCATTGAATGTGAATTGAAACTAAAACAGGCCACAAAACGGCTTTGTGTTATCACTACTTATGATGTGGGATACACATGTTTCTAGTTGTCAGGGTAGTATGGTGCAAACATGGCTCAAACTTTTGCAAGACAACGAATAGACTTGTGAACTGGAATTGGGCTTGCAAAGATAATTCAAGATTGTGAAGCTCAAGAGGGCCACACGAAGCTCAACTTAAGCTTGTGAAGAGCGAATTATTGCACGTTATTGTAGAAGCTTCACTTCATGATGCTTTACTCTTTTAAAAAAATGTTCCGTGAATTTTATAGTGTAGGATAGCTTTGAGTTCCAGTGATGCTCTTGCATCAGACTCTGGAAAAATGATCGTGAGCATGGTGCTCACAATGGAAGGGGCTGAAACTGTTGGTCATAGCGAACCCAACTGGGTAAATTTTGTCTTGAAAGTCCACAAATCCTCTTGCAGTCCTTTGTTCTTCCATCAAACTAAGTACTCTTTGTACTGTTGATGCTTGGTCTTGTTCCCAACTCTTTCTTCTAAGACTACTTCAAACTCTTCACGCTCCTCGTTAGGAATATGTGTCTTCTAATCTTTAAGTTTTCCCCTTTCTTCTTCAACTCTATTTAATTCCATAATAAGGATACAAGTTTGCAACATTGAAAATGAGTGAAATATCTAACCCTTTTTGCACTTCCATCTCATATGCATTGTTTGAAAACTTCCTCAGAATCTTGCAAGAACGGATCTTCTTACATTTCAGCTTACCATACATTCCTCATGGGAAATTTTATTTCCTCTGGTGCACTAGCATTGAATTTACTTCAGCAAATAGCTCCCCTCTCCTCTTTTCATCTTCCTCCTCATACTTCAGGCTACTCTGTTGCAACTTCTTCCTCACTTCTTCATGCAACTCGTGCAAGTGCTTTGCAAAATGATCTGCATATAGTCTTTTTTGTTGTTGCTAGTTTCAACCATAGATTGCATAACCGGTGAGTAACCACTGGTTACTCGCCAAGAAAAAGTCTAGGCAGTTAATTGCCACTCAAACTCACTGCAAAAAAAAAAATCCCTAGTTTTTTAGTACCCATGTCGGTTATTTGTGGTTAGTCCCGGTTATTGGCGGTTATTCTTGGTTATTGGCGGTTATTCTTGGTTATTGGCGGTTAATGTTTTTTTGATAAATATAAGTATTTTTTGCCTTTGTCGGTTATTCTCGGTTATTCGACCAGCTCTGTCAAATAATCGTCGATTACCCAAAATTGCCCCTTGGCAAGTACTCGCCAGTTACGGTTATGCAACTATGTGTATAAGACTATAAGTCTATAAGTATCATTCTAGTTATTGACTCTATTGTATTCGAATGATTATGCGATTTTGTACTTTCTTTGTATTCAAATCTAATAGAAGTCACTTTCCCTATGTTTTACAGACTCATTTCATCTATTTTGCTTTTGTAATTTCTAAATTTTTTTTTTTTTGATAAATTCAAGTATTTTTTGCCTTTGTCGATTATTGTCGGTTATTCGACTGAGCGGGTCGAATAACCGCTGGTTACCCATTTTGGCCTCTTGGCGAGTACTCGCTCCAACCGGTTATGCGAACTATGGTTTCAACAGATCATTACTCCCTTGGGTGATCTCCCAAACTCAATATGAAATGGAGTCATTCCAATTGACTTGTTCATTGAATTGTTATAGGATTGAGCCAACATATGCCCCATTGTGTTGGCTTGTTTCCGACTAAACATTTGATAAAATTCCCTAAGCTTCTATTCACAAACTTTGTTTGCTCATCTATTTGTGGTATGTTGAACTATACTACAACTTGGTGCCCAACTTCTTCCACAATGGTCTTTAAAAGTGACCCAAGAATTTGGTGTCTCTATAGGAAGTAATACTCCTAGGAGATCCATGCAATCTGATTACTTTTTTGAAAAGAAAAATGTGCCACGTTCAAAGCATCATTGGTCTTGCCACATTCAAAGCATCATTGGTCTTCTTGCAAGAGATAGAATGTGCCATCTTTGAAAATGTATTTGTTGACAATTCTTCCACAGGTCAAATTGTCTCTTGCCATTCGGAAAGTTCATATCTCTAGCCAAGGAAGAAAGACTACAAAGGAAAGAATACATTGGGTTTGTATAGACCAATTGTAAATACTCGTTTGCAAGGGCCTTTGCTACAACAGGATTTCCTTCGGACGGACAATTTGTCCAAAGGAATGGTTCATCAAAGAAGGGGTTTTTACATAGCTTCGAAAAGTTCAAAGGACAAATTCCGAAGGGCTTGTCATTTGGAAAAGGACTTTACAAAAAGTCCGAAGGAAAGAAAACGATCCGTTCAAGAATCCCGAAGGGCAAGTCATTACAGAAATCTCGAAGGGTAGGTAGGCACCCTTCGGGAAAGTTCAAAAGGTCTCTTTCAAAGTTCGGGAAGGCCAAATACAAAGATCCCTAAGGGTAGGTGCCCTTCGGGAAGGTTCATTTCCAAGGTGCCCTTTGGCAAAGGTCATTCCAGGAAAAGAAAATACAAATTCGGAAAATTCAAAAATAAAAATCTGAAACATAACACTTTTCTGAAGGAAGGAAAAGTCACATTCCAAAGAAGGTGGTTCTCGTGGAAGGATATCCTTCGGACAAAAGTCTGAAGGATTCCTTCGGAAAACTTGGCAGAGACAAAATCTGCAGAAATAGAAATCAACCAAGGCAAAGTCTAAGACAATTCCCGCAGACTTTTTGACCGCAAAGTCTGCGGGAAGATGAAACACAAGGGCAATTCAAGTGGACAATAAGTCCGAGGGAAATCCGGAGGTTTGAAATGTCAAAATCCAAGCATAAGAATGACAAAGGAGAAGCCAAGAAAATCCGAAGGAATTAAAGACTAAGGGTAAAGTGAAAAATCCGAAAGAAAGGAAGACATACAAAACAAAAGTCCGTAGGAAAGAAAATCCGAAGGAAATAAAGACCAAGGGAGATGACAGAAAATCCGAAAGAAATGGAAGCTTGACTGTGTAAAAAGAAGAGTATGATAAAGGGGCAAGCAAAATAATCCGAAAGAACAGATACAATCTGCATAAAAAGACCCTGAAGAGAATGAAAGAAGTTGAATACATGAATATCACTAAGATAAAGTCCAAGTAATTTAAAAGGGCCATAAATAGATAAAATCCGAGGAAATACATGCAAAGGACGGAATCAACGTGGAATATTTTACAAAGCAAAGGCTATTTTTGGTTGACTGGTTGTTAAAGTCACGCTTCTCCACGGTTTGACTAGTCAAACATAGGGAGACCAAAATAAGAGAATACATGCAAGCGACCAAAAGTGACTACCAAAAATAGATGCACCTTTAGATGATCAAGCAAGATCATGCAAAGTAACCGTCATTTCGTTCCTAGATTAGCAAAGTGAAGTCTCTAATTTTAGACATGGCTCAACTGAACATGCACAAACAAAGTCAACCGTATGAATTCATTGTCTAATTCTAGCACCAAGGAGCTTTCATGCAAAGAGGAAGAAGACAAAATAATTTTTCTTTTTGGAAGGCTTAGTTATCTCCTTGAACCAAAATTAGACTTACGTGAAGTGATAGTTGATCTTCCTCTTCTATTTTCAGTGTCACCTCTTGTTTTAGCATATTCTTTCTATATAAATGGCTTTTCAGCCTTAGGATTCCTCTCATTGGCAAGACTTTTGACTTGACCAAAATTCTGAGTTGTGTAACCTTTTCTGATTAATAGGATTGTTTCAATTTCAGCAAGCTGGTATAGTGTATCTTTTGTCGATGATTTGCATATGAGATAGAATTCTCTTTCTTAGCAAGTCTTGATCCGTACCTAGTTACTAGCTGGTTTTATGCAGGACATGTTATGTGTTTGATTGTCTTTTGGTTGAGTTACAGTGGATATTAGTGGCTGGTTAGTGTCTTATTTCAGACCTATCCTATCATTCTCCCTCAAGCTTTGTCATTTGGTAGAACCTGCTTATGCATAATAGCCATTTGAAGTTGAGTTTCAGTCTTTCCTTTGTCTTAATCAGTGTTAAGAAGCTTGAGTTGAGTGGATCAAATTGTTCAGGTGTATCACCCCTATTAGATAGAATTTCCTTTTCAGTTTCCTTCTCCCTTTCATCCCCCCCAAAATCAGAAAATCCCAAAAAATAGTTCAAATCTAATTGATACATCTTACAGGAACCAACGTTCTCTAGAGGTTTTTCTCATCATTGAGGCACTCACCCTCGTGAGAAAATTCCATTGTTTCAACTGGAGCGAGGATTAGCGATTTCAACACGTCTTCGATCAGGGTGCAACCCCAGATTGACAATAGTATCAACACAAAAAAATATTCTCTCTTCCAAAGTGATCTCTTAACTTGCCATTATGCAACTATTTGATGAGGTTTTCCCTCATTGATCCTCTCGGGATACACAACTGTTGTTTCTTGAATAAATATCCTTCTTGGATTATGTAATCCTCATATGGGCTTCGATCACTCACCCATGGCTCTTTACAAGATATTAACACTTCTTTGAAGTCTACATCATCTTTGTACAACTCCTTTAGATTATCCAACCAAATCATCTCTACCGACAATGTTCAACCACACAACTCTCCATCTTAAGGTATCAACAACCTTGTTTGATTGACTTGATTTGTGCTTAACTTGATTTGTGCTTAAGCACAATTGGGTATATCTGCAAGTATTCAACCCACTTCGTGTGCCTTTGGTTCAATTTTTTCTCGCTGTTTATGAACTTCAATGCTTGGTGGTTTGTGTACAATATTAACTCCTAGGGCATAAAATAGTGCCTACACTTCTTCAATGCTTGAATAGTAGCATAGAGATCTTGATCATACATTGAATATTTTTGTTCTGCATTATTCAAATTTTCAATGAAATGTGCCATTGGTATGTGCTTTTGTCTCAACAACACTACACCAATTTCTATTCAATTTGTATCACAATCCACATGGAATACTTCTCCAAAATCTGGCAAGGCTAGCACAAGTTTCTCTATGACCTTTTTCAATTTGCAGCTTGGAGTGTCCACTTGAACAATCCTTTCTTCATGCACATAAACAATGGTGCATGTTTGTTGTCTAAACTACACTACCAACGGTACGTCAATTAAATAATAGTAATTACATACCACAATGCAGCATAGAAGAACATTAGAGTAATATTAGCTTTATTGCATTGGTAGTGCTCAATGGAAGTTGTTTGGTACAGGGAGGACCTGATATACAACTCCATTACCCCGACACACATCATTCTTTTTATATGACAAGATGCTGTGGTTGTCAGTTAATGGGCTGCATCAATCTAATCCCCTAGCTTTCAAAAGGAGAAAAGACATCTTGCCACTAGCATTCAACAACTATTTACCTTGAGCTGTACTTACCAAGGAGATCTGAGATTTCCCTTCATAGGAGTGAATAATGTAGCTCTTCCCATTGTTGATCAACTGATACCAATTCACCCTTCTCATTAAGACTGCATCACACACATACATGTAGGGGCTGCCAAAGACTATGCCACAAACATCCATTGGCACTTCAACCACAACAACATTGTCAATGAAATGTTCACTTATTGCAAAATTGACATCACATTGTTTGGAAACCTTTATCTCTGCTCTTTGTTTCACCCATCCTAATGTATAAGGATTTGGATGATTGTATACTTCCAACCCAAGGCTATCTACTAGCTCTTTACTGATTAAGTTTGCATGAGAGCAGTAATCAAAAAGAGCATCTACCTTTGTTTTCTTAATCTGAATTTTGGTATGGAAATGTTTAGAATGTTCATCTTTTTGTTGAGCGTCATTGCCCATACATACCTTCCTTTGAAGGGAGGCCATAAACATCCTCTCTTCCCTATCTTGGCTGCACCCATCCTCTTTTTCCGGAACCGAGGTCATAACTTTCTTCTTCATTTTGTTCCTAAAGGGATGCAATTCCGGCTGCAACTTCCAGCAAGTCTCATTAGTATGACCATTAACATCGAAGTGCCCACAATGCTTTACACATTATTTATTAGCAACAAAAATAGCATTCAATTCATGTTCCTTACCATGTGAAGAGGGAGACGAACCCTTGTCTTCATCTTGAGAACAAGCTCATCAAGATTCTTGGGCTTGGCAGGGAACACCGGCCTCCTCAGGGGATTGTGCAATCCCCCAATGTACTCCATAGATGTCATGATCAAAGGTGTATTGACCCATTTGAACTGCCATCTTGCTATACACGCTAGTGTAATCCTGCACACTTTGTCATAGTTGTTGATTAGGATATTGCCAAACAATAGATCTTTACTCTTTACAGCAAATAGGATAAAATTGCTTCTTATTCATATTTTTAAATTCATCCCACTTACTAAGGGGTGGTGCCTTCTTCATAACCAAAGAATTAACATAATTCTCAAACCAAGTTAGTGCATGTTAACCTTGCAAAAGAGATTTGCTGACACTCATTAATCTGATGTAAATTGAATCATACCTCAAGTTGAGCTAGGCAATGGTCTAGCTTATCTACATTCGCCTATCCTTCATACAGCTGAATTTCTATCTTTGTTTCAGTCTTGAATGGAGGTAGAGTTTGGTTGGCACGGGGCTGCTCTTCCACCTTCTCATGTTGGAGAGCATCCTCCTTATTTGCTTTTAGTGCCTCCATAGAAACCCCAAGATTCTCCATGAGAATTCCCATGATGGACTCCAACTTATCAAACTTTTTAATGGAAAGAGAAATAATAGCAACATCCTCTTCCAACTTGCAAAACCTTCCATCTGTACAAGTATCTCCATCAAAATGTGCCATGTGTCTCACTTTTATTTTTCCGCTTCCTTGTGGAGATGTTTTCTTGCAAGAGAACCAAGTCACTTTTTGCACTAGCACTTTTTGCTCAGGTAATGGGCATAAAATTGCACATAGGTCACACAAAACCACACTCTACAACATAACACAAACTAACACAACTTACAAAAAGTGTTGGAAACCTTTTATGGATAAAAGAAAAAATGTACTCTGATACCAATCTGATACGTAAACTAGGTGGATATTCCACATTGAGCTTCACCAACATGGATCCTTTTAACCTCCTAACATAACACAATTGAATGACTACAAAACAAAGCACATAGAACACAAGATACGCCCTGGAGAAAACTTGATGCGGGAAAAAATCTAGTGGGTGAGTCAATTGAACTCCTCTTTTCACTATGTAATTCTGAACATGTACAAGTTATTGTCACTTCTTGGCATTTATGGATACGGCTTTCATTACTACACTATCCAAAGCTTGCACACAAATGCTTTGCATTGTTACAACACCTCACTAAACGGTCTCAACACTTAACAATGCACTAAAATCTAGGAGAACAATGAGATACAAGAATAAAGACCCAAACATGCAATTCCACAATGTGAATCCAACTCCAAGACCGCTCACTACTTCTCTGATGCCTTGCACAACACTTGTATTTATGCTCTCTCAACTTTGGAGCCGGCAAGAATCTCAAATGAACTGTCGTTAAGGATTGGAAATGTTTGCAATTGTTCCCATTCTCATGCGTTGTCTCGTGGTGAAACTGCCTGTGTATGTAAACCGGCGGTTTCAAAATTGCTGGGGT
This sequence comes from Torreya grandis, assembly GCA_037957365.1. Taxonomy (NCBI): domain Eukaryota; kingdom Viridiplantae; phylum Streptophyta; class Pinopsida; order Cupressales; family Taxaceae; genus Torreya; species Torreya grandis. The sequence continues at coordinate 2,301,539 of JARHVA010001439.1, read as the reverse complement.
AGTTATGCAACCTTTGGGTTGGTCACACAACCGCCACTTGGAAACACCGGTGGTTATGCAACTGTCGTCACCCTGCAAATAGTGGTGGTTCCGCTATTTATGATAATCCCCTCCATTTCAAGAGCTGAAACTCACCAACTTCATCCGGGGTAGTTGCGCAATTGCCACCCTGCAAATAGTGGTGGTTCTGCTATCTATGATGAACCCCTGCTATTTCAAGAGCTGGAACTCATTGACTTCATCACTATGAAGATGTTTGGATCACCCCCACACTGACTCTACCATTGTAACATATCTGATCTGATGTTTTGAGTATGAAATGTCTTACAATAGCATCTTACAAGCATGGATTACATAAATTGGGAATAGTAGAAATATTTAGCAAACATAGCAAGTACATTGGGATCCATATTTGGATCAAAGGGTCTGCTGAAATTTTTCTAACCAAGTAGAAATTCATTTGACAAATCTACTATGATGAACTTGGGGATTTTGATGCTAATTACATCAATTTTTTTTAAAGTTAGAAAGATGCTTTTTTTTAACAACTTTGTAGAAATTCATTTGAAAAATTTACTTTGCTGACACTCGTCAAAAAATCTTTGTTAATCACACAGACGATTTTATTTGTACAGAGATGGTTTTTTCCTGCTTCCACTATTACAAAATCATTTACCTGAGATGCTAACTACATTCCAATTTCTAGTTACAAAGATGGTTGATTTTGCTAGCCTTGTAGAATTTTATTTGAAGGATCTACTTTATAGAGATGCTTGTTTTTATACTTCGATATTATAATGCCATTTAGGAGAGATGTTAATTACATCAGAAATTTCTTAATTACAAAGAATGATTGTTTTTGCTAATTCTGTAGAATTTCATTTGACAGATATACTTTGCTGAAACTATGCAAAGAATTCGAGGGTAATCCATTAAATATGAGAACATCGTATTGCAGCGGGGATAAATCTTTCTGCTTGATGTTATTTTTCAGATTGCGTTTCTAATCCTATGCTTTATTCTTTCAGGAATACCTGGCTGTGGAAAATCTGCTGTTTGCAAAGAGATTATTAATGCTTCTGGTGGCCTTGGAGATGACCGGCCTTTAAACAGTCTAATGGGTGATCTTATAAAAGGTACACAAAATATAGCTACTATTAAACCTACTAAATCTATGTTTCAAACTCCGGATTGTGAACTAAGTTCAATTGAATATTCCTTGGTATAAAATTAAGAATTTCAATGCACCATTAGCGAGAGCCAGTTTGAAAAACGACTTCTCAAATGGCACACAATGGTCCAGACAATATTCAGGTGGATTGGAAAACAATAAAAACCATGCACAGGCTTTACTTTGGAATATCTGGAAAGAACAGAATTTCAGAATCTCTGAGGATACCTGCAGGGACTCTAACATGTAAATAAGAATTATCAAAGGCCAACTTAGAAGAATGGATTTGATATATATGAGGTCTTGCCTGGAGAGATTTGATTCTTCCAACATGCTGGATCTTTGTCTCTCCAAGCTTTGGCATATCACTTTTCACTTTAAAATCATAGCTTTCAATGTCAACGGACACCAGGGGTGTTCCTCCCCTCCTAGCATCAATATAAACTGAATTTTTATGCGGTATCCAGTAGGAGCCCCACAAAAGCAGGTAGAGGGGGAATTGTCAGAGGGCATAGATGATAGCTTATTTTTTCTTTTCAGCAGCATGTAGGGCAACAGACATCTAATTTTTCTGTGTTAATGACACTAAGCTATGTTATTGGATGTGTCCCTGCAGGGCAATGTATGCAGATACGTCAGAAAAAGTATCCTGCAGGGATATGCCCTGGGTATGTACAGGGCAGCCCTACGCAAGCAATTGGCAGTTTCTTGTAAACAGGAACCCTCTTCAAGGCTTCTACATGTATGCCTGCTCCCTCACCTCACCACAACTATGATTGATTTGCATTATCTTGTTGGATATACTGTGAGAGCCCAATGCCCTCCCTTGTCCACACTCAGGCCCATTCACTCACAAAGTTTAGCAACATAATGCCTCCTGCACACAACCCATCATCCCAGCCACTAACCACTTCAATCTGCCTCATTCTTCAGTTTATCCATCCAGTAGCTCCTTTGCTCAATAATTTGACTTTTCATTAAGCGAAATTGATTTTTTTTTTTTTTTTTTTTAATGCATTTTCCAGCAAGGATACGCCCTGGGTACACACAGGGAGAGGGCTATGGGGGGACATACCTATCAAACTTATGATTCCACCTTCTTGGTGATTGCTTTAGGCTGTAAAGAGACTTTTTTAATTTGCACACCAAGTCTTCCTTTTCTTTCACCTTAAAACTTTCATGGTGCACCCTATATTTCTTTCTCAAGCTCTCAGCAGAAATGCTGTTTTTACATCCATTTGTTCTATTTCAAGATCAAAAGCAACAATAAACAAAATAAAACTACTTGAAGTTAGCTTAGAAATAGGAGAAAAAACCTCACCAATAATAGTTCTCTCTGAAATATCCGTTTTTGGAAAAATATTAACAATTCTGGATTTCCCGTAAAATTCTTATAAAATAATTTAGATTTCCCTTAGAAGGAATAAATTCAACACCCTCTTGAAGAAACTAGAACCCTCGGGTAATATAAATCAAAACCCTCATGAATAAATTAAAATCCCCGTTAATCTATTAATGTCACTGAGTAATAGTAGAGGCGTAAAATATATGTCTTTCACATGATGACCAAATAATAAATGAATAGATTAATACATGCAATAGGATTTCCAACCACAGGGAAGTGCCCTCCTTAATTTCAGTCAATTGAATACTAAATATTGTATGCAACATCAAATACGAATAAGCCACTACTGATTATAAACAACTGGATCAAACCCTACTGAATTTGCTCAAATATCAATGATTACAAATGATAAATACTACATATTGTTTTCGTTTATTATGCTGTAGTAATTATTCTGATATGGCAGACCTGCAAGTGTGATGTAGGACTGCTGTCTGCTTATTTGGGGCTGCAAACTGCTATTGGGAGGAAGGGCGCTGCAAAAAAGGTGATGCCAGCCACAATGGAGGCTGCCAACGGTGGCGCTAGTCCCAATGGACCAAACCCTAGCTGTAAAGCCCTCACTTTACTAAGAAAACTGTTGATATTTGCTCCAAAACTTTGCTAAAAACCTGTTTTCTGATTGCATGTGAATAACCAGCTGTGTAAATCATTTGTAACCCCTATATGGGGTTACCACAATGGACTGGAGGCGTTTCGTCCTCTGATCTGTTGCAATGAAGTTTTCCGTCCTCAAGCAGAAGTTGAATGAATTTGGAATCCAGTCGTGAATTGTCAAAAGTTCAATAATCAATGATGATTATTCATTGCTCGCTTTGCCCTTATATAAGATTCACTTTTTAATTCACCAAAACCTTAAAGTAATTAGAATTAATTTTTAATTTCATGTTCATCTTTTTCAACTTAGGAATATTAATTACTTTTGGCCATGTATATATTAATTGCTTTTGGCTCCACTCAATAATAATTAATGTCTTTTTTCCAAAGCTATAACTTAATGTACCTTTTGGACAACTAAATAAATTATTATTAGATTATTAATTATTTCGAAAAGGGGACATGACACTCTCTATTATTTGAGAGAATCCCTTTGCTACCAAGGAGGCTTTATGCTTCTCCATTTTTCTTTCTGCATTGTACTTATTCTTGAACACCCATTTGCAACCAATAGGTTTTCTACTAGAAAGCAATTTCACCAAGTCCCATGTGTGATTTTTATCCAAGGACTCTATTTCTTCTTCAATGGCATATTTCCAAGACATTTCCATTTGAGCCAAGTGCCTCCTTCACAATCTTGTGGTCTTTATGATTAACTGACAAAACTGATTAGTGAAATGCAAAATGGAAATGAGGTGGACTATACCTTGCATTCTTCTGGTTCAATCTGATCTTCTCAAGACTGGGGTTTGAGACCCTTCCTCACCTAGTCCATCATCCTTTTCTTTGTCTGAATCTTCCTCATGCAACTCCCTTTCTGGTTCATCTTCTTCAATTGCTTCATATTCAGACATAGATTCTCTCTCTTCTAATTCAACATGCACTTTTTCAGGGTCTTCATCTAATTGTTCTTCCTATTTTGGAACCCCTTTAACTTGCTTGAAGATTATATTTGATTGTAAACAATCTTGATTGTTTTTGGGTTCCAAACTTTATATCCTATTACGCCAATAATATATCCAATAAAGATACACTTAGCTGATTTATAATTTAGCTTAATTATTTTTTCTTTTGGAATATGCAATAAGCATCACAACCAAAGATCCTAAAATATTTGAAAGAGGTTTCTTACTAGTCCATGTTTCTTGTGGAGTTTTATTGACCAGGTTGATGTGAGCATTCTATTGATCAAGTAACACGTATTCGTGATTGCTTCTACCAAGAACTTCCTTTCTAAGCTTGCAACACTTAACATACTTATCACCTTATCCATCAATCTTATTCATTCTTTCTGCAACTCCATTTTGTTTTGTTGTATATGGAGTTATCTTTTGCCTTTCTATTCCACATTCCTTATAGAACTAATCAAAAGCATTTGAGCAGTATTTTCCACCATTATCACTTTTCAAGGCTTTAACTTTCTTTTCTGTCTGGTTTTCAACAAAAGTGTTAATCTTTGTGTACTTAGTGAAAACCTCAAATTTATGTTTCATACAATAAATCTTTGTTTCTATAGAGTAGTCATCTATGAAATAAACATAATTCAATGACTTTCCTAATGTTGGAACTTTCACAAGTCCATACACATCTATATATATTAAGTGCAAAATCCCAGATGCTTTAGTAGTACTACTGGGAAACTTTACATGGGTATGCTTCCCATGTACACAATGTGCACAAAAGTAAAAATCTAAAGGACAATAAAAAATTCCTTCAGCATTACCTTTAGTTTATAGCCCTTGAAGGCCTTTCTCTTCAATGTGACCCATCCTTGATAAAATAGCATCGTCTTTTTTGCAAGGAGTGTAAGAGTCCGATGCAATCCATTTTTACCCTAGATACAACTGAGCTATTACCTCTATCACTCCTAGTGCCTGCCTTAAGCTTGAATAGTGTTCTAGTGCAGACATCTCTAGCCAATACCATGGCTCCACAAACCATCTTGCAAATTTCCTTGTTAAATATAACCTGCACACCCACATTGTTTATCTTGCTTACAAAAAATAGAATTCTAGCCATACTTGGAATGTGTAGAACACTGGGTGGGGTTTTAACCCTTCCATCTTTGAACATCAACTTGGATTTCCTTCGACCAACAATCTTGTAGGTCGAGTTGTCTCCTAAGAAGATATCACCTCCATTGATCTTTTCATATCCATATAACCACTCCCTATGGGGAGTCATATGAAAAGAGGCATCCGAGTCAATCAACCATGCATCAAGGCATGCATGTGAGCTTGATGTTGTCGAGAATAGATCCACTTGCGTCTTTATTGGGGTTCTTTGTTCTTTAGAATAGAAATCCTCGTATGACTTACCCTTTTCAGCATTGTTAGATCTACAATCTTTCTTAAAATTCCCCATTTTACCACAGTTCTAGGATTTCCTCTTATTATTTGTTGTGGTCTTTGATTTACCTTTGGACTTTGATTGTCCTGGCCCCTTTTTATTTTTTTCTTGGGAACAACCTCTCTCAAACAAGGCATCTTTTGTTTGATAATCCTCAACAGATTTCTTGCTAATAAGGCTGCTACTACATCTTCAACTTTTAATTTCAATGCAGTACTAATTATTGTCATAGCTATATTATCTCAAGACTCAGGTAAAGAACAAAGCAAAAAGTAATACACTTTTATTCTTCATCCATTTTAATTTTGATATAAAATAACAGACTTACCACAATATTTAAGGCATTTAGATGTTCTACTACAGAGTCGCCATCATTCATTCTCCATGAATACAACTTCTTTCAGAGAAATAGTTTGTTCACTAGAGACTTTGTTTGATACAAATTCTCCAACTTTTCCTATAGTTCCTAAGAAGTTTTTTCTGTTAAACAAAATTGAATCTGATAGACACAATTTAATTGAACTCTTTGCCTTCCTATTGATCTTTTCCCAATCTTCTACCTTCATACCCACAGATTGCACTCTTGATATAGCAACCCATTGATCTCTATCCACAAGATGTTCGATCTTGAGCTTCCACAACTCAAAATGTTGACCATTGAATTTGTCAATCTCTATCTTTGTGCTTCCCATCATTCTCTTTCACACAAAGATCCTCATGTGTAGAACTCCCACTCACGAAATAGGTTATCATATGTAAAAGAAACCTTAAATTTTCACACAAAGATACTCATGTGCAGAGCCTTCCCCCACGAAATAGGTTATCATATGTAAAAGGAGAGAAAACAACCAATAAACTATTACAAGAGAAGCAATACTAACGAAATCTTTAGCTAAAAACATAATAGTATAAATTGCATACACACAAGATTTCACCTAGGAAACTGTTATGGGGAAACCCAACACAATGACCTCCATTTTCCATTGTATTAACTGAACCGTTTTACAATAAAATAATGGATTTTAAACTTCTTACCTCATCCCAATCTGTGTGTGAGTATTTTATTGGCACATCAATCAGTAACTATCAAAACGGTATTACAATACCATGGGTACCAAAACCATCTAAAATCTGATTGTGGATTTGGATTCCTCTAAGAAAAATACAAATTTACATAAACGACACTCAAAACGGAGCCTAGACGAATGTTATGAATATTACAAGTTGTGGAAGTCTGCAACAAGGTATCTCCTAGGCAACACCTTGAAGGTTGTTCGAGGAAACATCAAGAAGGTACCTCTTGGGCGATACCTTGAGTGGTGTCTGGGAATGGATCAATAAGGTACGTCCTGGTGATACCTCGGGAGGCGTTTGTGGCCAAGGTAAGAAGGTGCCCGCCCCTCATTTTGCATGTATAGTCTAGACGAGTGTAAATTGTGTAGAGTGTAAATTATGAAAAGTACACAACAAATTTCCAACAGGAAGTTATTGGAAGATGGAGGCCTTTTTTATTTTGACAATGTTACAAGTACTTTTTTCTGTTGTGTAAGGTTCACAATTTAAAATATTAAATTAAAGACTCTTTCTTAATATGGAGTTGAAAATGAAAAAAAAAGATGAGTATGGAGATATCAATTTTAAAAGAAGCATTGCTAACAAATTCCACATTCAACAAAATTTAATGGATGGTGAGAGTGGTTGGGAGTTTAGAACAGTTCACTTAAGTCATTCGTTTGGAGTCTGGACAGAAATTAACGTCTTTTCTTAAAAGTTATGCAATGTTATATACGAAGATGTATATCCTTTCTTCCCTTGAAAAGTATGCAAATTTTTTATCTTGCATTAAGATCACAAAATGGCATAACTATCAACACAGCTGTTTCCATAAATGGTTTTGTGCATATTGGCATGTAAAGGAGGAGCTCCGTAATAATTTGAATTTCATATCATTTTCTAAGGGGGTTGGGAAATGTTTGTGTTTCTTTTTGTTATTTGATGATGCTGTATTCTATTTATTTTGATTGATTGGTCTGTTCCTTTTGAAGTCGAAGTCGGTATTTGGTTGTAAAGTATGCATATATTGGAACTTCTAAATTTCAAGTGTGCCATTTTGTGGGCTTGATGTAGAAGCAATGCTTTCCTTATGGCCGTGGAATGATTTCTTTTGTAATAACTCATGATTTGAAATAGATAATTATAATGCTTATAAATAAAAAAGGAAGCTATTGAGTGCTTTACAGGAAGGTACTGGCAGAAAGTGGTTGAAGAGCGGAAAAGAAGGCCATATGAAATAACTTTTGCTGACAAAAATGCACCAAATGAAGAAGTATGGAAACAGGTAAGTTTCAGAGAAATGGTTAATCCTGATTTAATTTTTGGCATCTTTCTACAAGGCATGATGTCTGTTTAACATTGGGTGCATGCCTGAAGTATAAATATTCACAAGATGAAAGGTAATCGTCTTTAGCAGGCCCACACTGACTGCAGTATTTCTATTAAGTCCTTGAAACCTGTTTGTATTCATTTGATGTTTTTATTTGAGTAAAGGTGGCTTTTAAGCCATTTGGTAGAGAATGGGAAATGAATCTAGGGTGTGAAGGGAACTCATCTTTCGAGGGGAGAAATGGAAAGGATGAAAGAGAAGGGCAATAAGTACTTGACTAAGGGCTTTGAGTGTATCTTTTTTATATTTGTCTGTCAGAAACTTTGGCCTTTATTACTGTAATAAAATTATCAAATAATTGCAGATTGAAGACATGAGCAGGAGCACAAGGGCAGTAGCAGTTCCAGTTGTACCAGATTCCGAAGGTAGTTTCCTTTTTTTTCTGCTGGATTTTTTGGATGTGATTTGATTTATTCCTGAAATTTTCTACCTTAATTAAACGATTTGGTATGTATTTGAATGCAACCTTATGCTAAACCTTTTTATGTTTTTAGGATTGTGACTTCACACTTAGATGCACACAAATTATCCTATGAGAATATCACACACATTGTAGTAAAGAGTCCTCACATTCACAGCATAAAGAACACAACAAAGAGAATGAAATTCTTTTCCATTACCTACATAATTACATTAAGATGTACAATCCTGATCTATAATGAGAATCGATGGAAATCCATACCGGTAATCTCTTATCCAATCCATTTCAGTAGCATGTTATGATAATGGGTATGGCCATTGGGGAACAAACATCTCTATGGGGGCAACACATCATCATGCAAAATTAAACAATCAAGTACATCACTCATAACATAATGACTCGCCTTTGTGCTCTTATTCATCATTTATTCACTAATTATTATGATTCTTCCTAAATCTATACCGTCTTCTAAATTGAGTCATGGTCCCTTGCAATTGTTGTAGGTAAAATGGGAATCATGAGTAGATGCAATGCTGGTATTGTTGTCAATCAGACTTGCACCCCTGTGAAGGTAGTTTTAGGCCTTCACAGTCTGCTGAAATATGGAAACAATCTTAAGCTGTGGGTGACTTAATCAGTGGATTGAATCTCTAGATTATAAGGGCTAGCTCCCTTTGGTGTACCAATTAGGACCTTTGCTCTATGCTATAATCTGCTTGGAAAAAGGGAGAAAGACAACTTGAAAGAAAATCCTATCTAATGATAGAGATACATCTGGATGATTGGTTGATCCACCCAATTAGAGCTCCTAAAAAACACTGATTTAGACAATAGAAAAGCTAAACTTTCAACTCCAATTGACCAATATGCATAAGTATTTCATGAAAATGTTTGATATAGTAACTAAAACTTGAGGTAAATGAAAGAATAGCCCTGATTGAAGGCACTAATCAGCCACTTGCATCCACTAAAATTTCAGTCAAAAGACATTTAAACACAGAGCATGCCTTGCATAATTTGACCAGCTAGTAACTAGGTAAGAATCAAGACTTGGCAAGGAAGAAAAACTCTCTCACTTATGCAAATCAATGACATAATTACACTATACCAGCAGCTGGAATATGAAAACAACAGTTCTATTAATCTGAAAAAAGGTTACTGTTGACAAATCCTCCACGAGTCAGATTTTTTCTTGCCACTTGAAAAATTCTATGGAGTCACTCAGAAAGTTTCTACGGACTCACTCAGAAAGTTTCTACGGACTCACCCAGAAAAATTCTACGGACTCACTTAGGAAATTTTCTACGGACTTACTCAGCCAAAAAAAATTCTACGGACTCTCCCGACACTTAGAAGAAATTCGGAAAAGTTGCAAAAGGCAAGGAAAAGACAGTTTCAAGAGTTCCGAAGGGTAGAATACCCTTCGAAAGGGACACAACAATCCCGAAGGGCACCTACCCTTCTGGCAGGAGAAAGACCAAATTCATAGACCGTCGCAAAAAGCCCGGGTGCCCTCCAATTTTTCCAAAGGGCACTTGCGGAGGACATTTGGATATACGGAGGACACTTGGACTGGCTGCCGAAGGGCATATTTTAGAGCAAAGGCAAAGAAAGAATCCTTCGGACAAAAAATCCGAAGGAATTCGGAAATGGCCTAAGTCAATATATAAACAAGACCAAGGACGCTTCAAAAAAGCAAAGGCAAAAAAAACAATTGGAATCCTTCGGACTTTTTGTCCGAAGGAATTCCTTCAGACAAAAAGTCTGAAGGAATTCGGAAGCTTAGACAAATCGAAAAAAAAGGCCGCGAGAAATAAAGTGAAGGGGACCATTCGGAAATGTCATAAGTCAATATATAAACAAGACCAAGGACGCTTCAAAAAAGCAAAGGCAAAAAAAACAATTGGAATCCTTCGGACAAAAAGTCCGAAGGAATTCAGAAGCTTAGACAAATTGAAAAAAAAGGCCGCAAGAAATAAAGCGAAGGGGACCTTCGGACTTTTTGTCCAAAGGAATTCCTTCTGACAAAAAGTCCGAAGAAATTCGGACAAATAGCCCCGAGGAAAATAAACCCGCGGGAAAGAGGCAAAGACATGTCATCAAAAGAAGTCCGTGGGAATATGACTTAGCGACCAATACAAAAGAGCCGACAGAGCAACGGACCGTGGGAAAAATCCCAAGCAAATAAGAGTAAAGAAAAATGACAGAAATAAGCTCGAGGAAATGTAGCCGAAAGAAATATGACAGTTTCCGGTGACGTCCCGCAGGCCGCCAAATTTTTCTTGTGGGAAGTAACCGTTGAGATTAAAAAGATAACAGGGGATCCGAAATAAATGGAGGCCGACTGTGCAAAAAAGAATAGAAAATAGATAATCCGACGAAGAATTGAATATGGAATCCTGCCAGAAATAGACACGATCAAAATTAGAACGAAATATATGCAAACATAAGGGCTATTTTCGAACATAAGAGCTATTTTCGAATAAACGGTCAAAGTTTCAGTTGACTGATCATTAAAGTTCGTCTTCATTCAGCGCATGCATCCGAAGGACTAAATCCGGCTTTAGCAGGAGTTTCGAGTTTGAGCGAGGAGTTGACTATTCTAGATTGAGAGTTAACTAATTGATTTAAATGCCACGTTCACTAGAAAATTTCATGCAAAAGATAATGATCTCTTCGTCCAACTCAGTTTTCAAATACTACAACTTGGTAATCAAGCAGCTCACGTGGAGTTAAAAAATTGACATCTGCGTGGATTTTCATGCAAAAAAGAGGTGGACGGTTCATGACAAGGATAGGTGCGCTTCATCAAACGAATAACCTTCATGCAAGGGCAAAAGGAAAAATATATTTTATTTTAAGGCCAAGTAAAGCTTGGAGATAACAAAAGTAAATCTTTCCCTTCAAGTTTCTACGCCTATCTTTGGCCTCTTGTAATTTTCTATATAATGGCTTTCAGCCTTGATTAAAAATCATCCAATCTCTCTTGGTTAGACTAGACTCTGCCATTGGTGAGTTGTGTAACCTCTTCGATCAATAAGGACTGTACTTTCAGATTTCAAGCGTGGCATAGTGTATATTTCTTCAGCGATTTGCATAAGTGGTAGAGTTCTCTCCCTTCCCAAATTCTGTTTCGTACCTAGTTGCTATATTATCCTTGTGCAGGTCATGTTAAAGTGTTCTTTATTGTCTTTTGCTGAAATTGTAAGTGGATGTTAGGTGGCTGCAAAGTGTCTTTTATCAGACTTCTCTCCATCGTTTTCCCTCGGGTTTTAGTTATTGGATCAAACCTCTGCATGAAATACTTATGCATAAGTGATTAATTGAAGTCCAAGGTCTTCCTTCTCTCTTGTTCGTTCAGTGTTCAAGGTTCCAAGCTGAGTAGGATCAAAATCTTGGTGTATCACCCCTTTTAGGTAGGATTTCCCCTTTAAGTTTTCTTTCTCCCTTTTCCATGGTAGTCAGCAGCGTAGAGTAGGAATCTTCATTGATACATCATACAGGGACTAGCCTTCTCTGGAGGTTCTTCTCACTATTGAGGCACCCACCCTCGTGAGAAGATCCCATTGTTTCAGCCGGATAGAGGATTGGCAGTTTTGCGCACGTCCTCGAATCAGGGCACAGCCAAGTTGACAATAGTTACAACTCAGTCTTTCGCAGAATTTTGTCTTGCCAAAAGAGGGATACATTTCAAGGCTGAAAAGCCAACTTAAATAAAAAAGATACAATCAACCAAGATTGGCGCTGAAAATAGAAGAGGTTAACTCAGTCCAACTTAGCGTTCAAATAAAATCTATTTTTTCCCTTTTGTCTTGCATGAAAGATCCTTTGGCGTTGAAAGTGGATGGTGGGCTCAAGTTTAAAATCTTCAAAATTCATCAAACTTGCATGGATCTTCAAGGTTGGCATAGAAGTTTGGATGGTGGGCCCATCTTGGACTAATCTGTTCCATGCATGAAAGCTCTTTCAATCTTCAAATATAGACTGCTTGAAACAAGAGAACAATCTCTGTCAAATTGAATTTAGACTCTGCCTGAACTGCTGGAACGTTGAAAGCTTTCAACAAGATAAACAAGAACACATGCGTGAAATTTCATGTTAAGCTCTCCAACGTTAAGCTCCTTGAGTTCTCTATGCAAACGAGTCTTCGTTTTAGAATTGAAGGGGTCGTGTTTGAAGGCAGCTGCATGTCCTTGAATGATTTGATTATTTGGCGTTCTCTTTGTTGTAGTCTCGGACTGTAGATCTTCCTATTTAAGGGATTTTTGCATGTCTGTTCCACCTGGACGCGTCCAATCCTTTTTGGGCCACTTTGCATGTATTTGTCTTGGGCTATTTGTTTTCTTCTTTTCCACGAACTTATTTCCTTTGTCTATTTATGCAGACTTTGATTTCTTTGGCTTTGTTTATTCCCTCGAACTTTTGCTTGCAGCCTTTTCTTCCCGAAGGAAATCCTTCCTTAGGCCTGTCTTTGTTATTTTCCCATGGACAAATTGTCCGCGGGAATTGGCTCTTCGTCCTTTCCATTTCTTCCGAAGGAATTCTTTCGGACAATTTGTTCGAAAGAATTCATTCGGACTTTATGTTCATGTATTTCTTCCCATAAAATTTTGTTCTCTTCTGCAAATTGCCCTTCGGGCCTTCTGTAGAGTCCTTTTCCAAAGGGAAGAGCCCTTCAGAATTTTTGTTTTGAACTTTCCCGAAGGGCAGATACCCTTCGGGATTTTTGCAATGGTCCTTTTCCGAAGGGCAAGTGCCCTTTTTTGTTTTGTTATGTCTCTTTCTTTCAGCGTTTTTGGAACTGTCCTTTGGCACTTGTGAAATGAACCTTTTCCTAAGGGCAAGTGCCCTTTGGGTTTCTTGAAAATGACTTTCAGGATTGTGAAATTATCCTTTTCCGCTTGAAGTGGCCTCTTGCGAAGGGCAAGTGCCCTTCGGCTTCTTGCAAAGTGTCCCTTCGGACTTCGTGAAATGGTCTTTCCCGAGGGGCAGAGACCCTTTGGGTTTTCGAAAATGTGCCCTTCAGACTTCCAAGGTACCCTTCGGAATTGTGTAAGTGACTTTCCCGAAGGGAAAATGCCTTTTGGGAAAATTGAAATGGTCCCCTTCTCTGGAAGTGCCTTTCGGGTTTTTCAAAATGAACCCTTCGGGAATCTTCGATTGGTCCATTTCTTGCAGACAATCTGTCCGCGGGAATTCATGCCTTCGGGCTTTTGACTTGAACTTTCCCGAAGGTAAAGTGACCCTTCGGAAGCTTCCAAATGCCCCTCGAAAATTTCCAAGTGGACTCTTCTTCTGAAAAGTGCCCTTCGGACTTCCTCAATGAACCCTTGGACTTTTGTTTTGAACCTTCCCGAAGGGTATGTGCCCTTCGGGATTTTTGTAATGTTCTATTTCCTTCGGATTTTTCTCAACTGTCCTTTTTCGAAGGGCTAATAACCCTTTGGACTTTTCATTTTGAATATTCCTGAGGATATGTGCCCTTCGGGATTTCTACAAATGTCCCTTCGGAATCGTGACGAGCCCTTTGAAACATAGACCCTTCGTCGAGTACCCTTCGGGAGAAATGTTAAAGTCATTCGGCCTTTTGAAAATAGTCCTTCGGCCTTTCTTTAATGGACCATTCCTCTTGTATTTCCTTCGGACAAAAGTCCGAAGTAATTCTGTTTTAAGCCTTTTCAAAGTATTCCCTCGGCTTGGTCCTCTTCCCCTTCTTCAAAAAGCATGTTTAAGCAAAGTTCTGAATGATAGAGGTTGCAATTTTGACCTGTAGGGTCAAAAATTGTCTACAGGTATGTCATGTAGAATTGTTTATGTCATGTAGAATTGTTATGTAGGCCAATTGTTATGTAGCCTGTAGGCATACGAGTAGTAGTATTTAATGAAGGTGACTCCCGGGCTACTCAAGGAGTATTTGATGGAGAAGGTGATACACTTTCCTTGCACCCGTCCAACTTCTTCAAAATCATATCATTTGCTTCATCGCTGATTTGGTTTTGTTGTATTGTTCCTTCTTGAATGCTTTAAAACTCCTCCCTAAATGCCTTGGAACAACTCCTTGCATGTGTTAAACTCTTTCCCAAATGCCTAAAACTCCTTAATGCCTCTAACTCCTAAGCCCTTAATTGCTTTTCCAATTCAACTTCCCTATCATGGACTCTGGCTTGCTCTAGCTGGAGACTTCATGCTTTCCTAGAATGTAGGTCATGATAGTTCGACAAGGATGTAGTGAACCCAAAAAGGATCGTAAGCAAAAATAAGTAATTTCCTTTAAATCCCCAAGTCAATCTGAAAATAAATTGTATGCTGCACAAATACCCAGCAAACCCTAGTCACAATAGTCTTCTCAAATCCTTACAATAACACTTCAAATTTGATGTAATGAGTGACAAATATAAAGCTATAATTGTGTACCTTGTAGCATGAAGGATGTAACTGCTGGAAATATATGCAATAATTCTGATATTTAAGCGCTGGTACAACAATCATACACTTTGCAAAACTACCTTGAAACCCTTGGATGACCTTCCAATAATCAGGCCAAAAACCCTAAAAATTGTCAAAGCTTCCAAAGAGCAAAATTCAGCTAACAAAGACACTTTGAACCCTCCACACAAGTCGCCCAACTCACGAAAAATAATATAAATATTTTTTCTGACTTTTACTCTTTTCAAATCTGCGCTCAATAATTTATTATTTTACCTCAAATAGCTGAAACTTAGAAAATTCATAACTTCTTAAATACGTGGAATTTTAATATGAATGAGGACTCAAAACGAAAACAAAAATAGTAGCTATCCAATAAAAATAATTTCAGAATTTTTCATCCACAGGTGGTTTCCCAAATGATATCCCAAAGTTCTAAAAACCCTAGTTTTTCACTCAAAATTATGCAAATAATTTCTGAATATCAAACGCTTGAAATAAACCCTCAACAATGCCTCCCAAGCCTTCAAACCAATTCGCCTCTCTTGGGAAAAATATAGAAATAATTCTAAATATTTTCAAAGCATAAATCAGCGCAATAAACATGTAATCTCACTTCAAAGGCAATTCGCCCACTATGAAAAATACATAAAATTTACCTTCACCCTAGGAGAGGGTTTCCGCCAATAACAAGGCCTTTCAAAGATGATTCCAAGCTCCCAAGCAAGTCGCCCAAGGAGAGAAATCTACAACTTCCCCTCACAAGCAATTCGCCACTCTTCAATGACATCACGAACCCTCCAAGTAATTCGCCCAACTCCTCCAAGCAATTCATCCACCTTAGGAACCTGCAAATTCTCATATAGAAGCTTTTCAAAGTGTTCACACAATTTCTGAAAGGTGGTGTTGCAAAAGACCATTATAGAGCAACTAGTAGAACTTGAAGGGTAACATTCTTCAAGCATCTACCTTCAACAACCAAGCTTGACATGATTATCAAATCGAAATATCCAAATTCACATAATATTCAAATGAATCCTCATTCTCCTTAAGTACCCTCCTCCAAGTGTAGCGCTCCAAAATAGAAAGGGTTAATTTAAAAAATAACTTAAGTCTTATAAGCCAAGACCCAAAACTCACCCATTTAAGTGAAATATACATAAAGTACTTTTTTCATTAGTAACTTTTCACAAGTGGTCCACCATGTCTCATAACTTTCTTCTACCCTTAGCCATCGGAAACAAGAATGGGCTTAGGGTCCCATCAAGATCTCAATCAAAAAGTGGGGATTGGAGCACTTTCCTTTCCCTAGCATTTGAACCCATATGTCCTTTGAGGCCTTTTTGTGCTTTGAGATTCCCTTGGATTTCCTTGTGCATTGTGTGTCAATCAAGTATTCAATTGACTTGTATTGTATGCAAAAAAGAGTACAACGCTCATCAATGCACCATAATACCACCTTTGGTTCCTTGTACTCATTAGTTGCACCCCTAAATGATCTAGATGGATTCCCTCACAGTGACTCCTGCATCAACACTCAATGCATTCTTTGGCCTACGAAGACTGCAGAGACACTTCATTGGTCTACGTTGATCCAAATGGAGCAGATTACCGGTGTTGCTTAGTTAGGCCTGCGCTAACAACAGGTCTTCTCGAGGATTAGTACCATCATACCAATTCTCACCATCCAGTTCTGTCACTTCGTTGCTGCCCAATTCCGCAAGTGTCAATGCTGAAGAATATCTGATAGATCCAACCCTACGCATCCAACCTTGCACTAATGACAACAGACACGTCATGAGGATCAACACCTACATGCCAATCCTTGCAATCCAATTCTGCCACTGCATTATCGCTCAGCTCCTATAGTGTCAACCCTGCATTTTATCACTCGATAGTAATGGCAGTTGGTGATGTCATAACATAACTGCCAAAGATGACGAGTCTTACATGGAAACGGTTCAACTTCCATAATGTTTGTCAGCCTTCTCGACATGTAATTCTATATATACATATCTGTAACATACCGTAGATGGGATAGAAGCAGCAAATATGCTAGAAAATTGCAGCCATACATCTTTCTAAAGAGCATGGCATGTATATAACAAAAATAAATAAATACATTTATTGTTTCAGTTATAGATCTCTCTTTGTTAGTATTGCACTCTCTCTCACCAAGGTTTTGCACATGCACAGCTCGATCAAATCCTCATCTAGAGAGTTTCCATTGGTTCACCACTTGGGCACTGGATCAGTGGTATCAGAGCAATACATCTTGTTCTTGTTCTTGTATGACCCATCGAACATTATCAAAGTATCTTAGCCTCCACATCGAACCTCGAGATCCATCAAACTATCTACCAGACCGTTTTGACAAAATGGGCAAACCAACGCAAGAGGAGATTCATGTCATAATCAAAGCAGAAATTGGAGACACACTCTAGGAGTAATGATATTTTTTTGTTTTAGCCAGTAAGTCCTTGAGCGGATGGTGCCATCCATTTCAACATTAGGTAAAGCTTTTGGTGGTCGAGCCCCCCCTAGGTTTCAAGTAAATCTAGACGTTCCTATGTTTGAGGGTGAAATTAATGCAAATGCAGTAGATGTTTGGTTAGATCAGTTAGAATCTTATTTCTCCATGAATGATTTCTTTGATGAGGAAAAGATTAAGATTGCACTTCTTAAAGTTTCTTCACTTGTCAAGAAGTGGTGGCAAGCACATTCTTTGCAGGCGAAAGACCAAATAGAAGATGAATCAACCTGGGATGAATACCTGGAAAGCTTCCAAAGGTGAATATTATCCCGAAGATGTCTATGATGATCACTACATGTAGTGGTCACAACTACAGCAAGGACCAAACTAGTCAGTCCAAGCCCATATCGATGCTTTACATATTATCTATGCAAGATTGGGCTCTTTCAAGATGGAGCAGCATTACATCTTCAAATATTGAACTGGATTACGACCATTCATTCAGTCCAGACTGAAGCTGATTAAAGTCAAGACGATGGGTGAGGCCTATTGCTATGCGGCAACCATTGAAGAGGAGTTCAAGCATAAGGGAAAGGTGGAGGCAACCTCCATGCAAAGGAACACAATTGCTTCAGATAAGAGCAAACCATCTAAGTCGGTTAAAGGGTGCGACAAACTAAAAATCGGCAGCGACTCCAACGTAGAGTGCCATGTGCAAAAGACCTTGCTTACACAGACAAATGCAGAGGATGATGTCAAGCCCTCGGATGGAATCATTGACACAGACCCCAACGTTCTAGTCAACACTGCACAAGCAACCTCCATAGCGCCAGACGTCGAAGCATAACACCTGTTCCTTTCGTAGATCTGGGTACAAGGGCAGCCAATGGTTTTTTTTTTTTTGATGGCGGTAACATGAAGAATCTCATTTCCACAACAACCGTTAAGCAACTGAATTTGCCAACCATGCCTCATTTGCAACCTTACAAGTTGGGATGGTTTAGTTCCTATAACAACCAAGGTATACGCGTCATCCTTAAATGTTTCTTCTCATATGCTATTCATCCATTCAAGGAAGAGTTAGTTTGTGATGTAGCCACCATTGATGTTTGTGATGCACTCCTTGGGCATCCATACATGCATAGCAGCAAGTGTATGTACAATGTCAATCCTCGCATCACAGTTGTATCAATAGACGTTAAGAGATGCCGGATTCATGAAGTGATTCCATGCTCAACACATTCCATGCCAACACCAAAGAAGATTGTGCCATACAACTATGCATACTCCACCTTCGCCATTTCATCGCCAACTAACACACGACCTCTAGGGGCAAAGACAAACCAGATTATGGAAACCATGTTTACACAAAATTGTTCTATGCCTATGTACAAAGTCGTCATAATAGGTTTGCTCTCATAGCAAGCCAAATGGTTCACCAAGCAACAACTAGAAACCAAGGTTTTTAACCTGCTTCCTAGGCTTAACTCAATTGGGGCTATTGCTTTTCAAAGAGGGGCGATTGATCTAGGTGGATTATCTCACAGTGACTCCTGCGTCAACGCTTAGCCCATTCTCTTGGTTTGCGGAGATTGTAGAGACACTTCATCGGGCTGTGTCGATCCAAGTGGACCAGCACCACTTGATTCTGCTGCAAATTATTGTTGTTGCTTAGTTAGGCCTATGCTAATGGTAGCAGACTCTTCTCGAGGATTAGTACCAACATACCAAATTTCACCATCTAGTTTTGTCACTTTGTTACTGCACAGTTCATCTGACAGATTACTGCTGTTGCACATCCAACCTTGCGTTAATGACAACAAACATGTCATGCGGATTAGTACCTACGTGTCAATCCTCACCATACAATTCTGCCACTGCGTTACCGTTCAGTGCCAGTGTCAGCCTTACAACTTATCGCTCGACAATAACGACAGTTGGTGATGTCATAACATCACCGTTAGAGATGATGAGTCATACATAATGGTTCAACTTCCATAACAACTCTCGGCCCTCTCAACATGTAATTATATATATACATATCTGTAACATACCACTGATAGGATAGAAGTAGCAAATAGGCTATAAGATCGCAGCCATACATCTTTCTCAAGAGTATGCCATGTACATAACAAACAAATAAATAAACATATTTACAATTTCAGTTCTATATCTCTATTTGTCTATATTTTACTATCTCTGTCACAAAGCTTCTGCATACACACATAACTTGATTAGATCCTCATCTAGAGAGTTGTCCACTGGTTCATCACTTGAGCACATGATCACTAAAAGTGGAAGGTAAGGATTCCTCCTTTGGAACATAATCATCCGCAAATATGTCATCCTCATCAATCTCTCCTGATGCTTCCATTTTCGCCTCCCCTGTTGCTGCCCCTTCTGCAGCTTTTTGCTCAAAATCTGCATAGATTTAAAATGGGAACAAAAAATCAAAATAAAAAAGCTAAAATAAATCTGAATCTTAGAGTCTTACCTCTCAAATCCCCGTCAAAATCCTTCAAAGCTGATGGAAATCATGTCACAAGTTACAACTTGTAAATGATAAAATTTGTTTTAGAATAGTAAAAACAAAGGAAAAATAAATTACAAAAGTGAAAATGACGTTCTTGACTATCAACTGTCATTATTTAATAATCGCTGAGTAATTGACAATGACTTGCGAGTCCGAGTTAATTACTCAGCTTGCAAGTAGTACAGTGGTTTATTGGCAGTAAAATTTGTTGCAGTTTTTTGTTGAGTACTCGTCATTTTCCACGAGTTTAATAACATGATCCCAGGTGTCCAAGGATCAATCTCACCCCGACATCCCTTAGTACCTCCATTTTGTTGTTCACACTTACCTTTTCGTAGTTCCTCCATTTTTTCATACAATGTCTTATATTAACTTGCCAAATAGAACCATGAAGTAACATTTGTTTGGGTTCAAGGCATGTTCACCCTGTTGGCAAAGCTTTCTGCACTTCTCTAAGGCTCCCTACATCGATGGATCATCCAAGATCACCTAGAAGTTTTGAGTTTTCTTCTTGAACATGTGCAAGATCATCCTTTGGAATGTAGCTAGGGCAATACACAACCCAATTGGCATTCAATTATGGACATAGATGACATTCTTGACTACAAATGCAGTTTTCAACCTATCCTTATCCATGATGCTTATCTAGTTATATCTATTGAATTGGTCGAGGAATGAGTAAATATCATGTCTCACTACTTTTTCAAGGATGAAAAGAATGAATTGATTAGGGAAGTGTTGGTTCATGGTAAATGTGTTTAAGCTTCATAAATGAATATGAATTTGTATTTGCCCCTTTCCCTTATTCAATTTAATGACTATGGTGTGGTTTGTTCTGCTTCTCTTGTTTTTCCTCTCGCTTCACTTTGTCCTCAATACTTGAAAGTGTACTCTCTCCCTATCCTTGATAACCTACTTTGATATATCTTTGCTATTTTTGCATATTTTCAGAGAGCAATTGGGTCGGGAGGACTCTTGCCCACAAACAGAGTAAGTTGATTCTTGTATCCTCTGAACTTGTAATTCTTAAATTCCTTGATAATGTTGTTCGTTCTCCCTCTTGCTTCATTTGGTCATCATAGGGCTTAAGAGAGTGCTCTCTCTTGACACCTCTCTTTGTTGTTCCTAGCAACTTCTCTTCAATTTGAGATAGTGGCGAGCCAAGAAGGATGGAAAGTTGACAAAAATGTGCTTGATATGCTCGTTCCAAGTCAAGTTGTCAACCACTAGAAGGGTAGTTTGAGTGTCTCCAAACTCTCGATGGGAAAAGTCAGTTGTGGTCATGTTCTAGACCATGTTGAAACCTCTTGCAAACTCTTCCTCCTCCCCCGCCTACCCCTTATTGTTTTCTCTTACATTGACCTCTATTCTTGTCAAAATTTTTTTTTTCCCTCGATGAGGATATTCCATTCTAATAGTGTGTGTTCTTGTGCATTGATATGATGATGATTGTGTTAGAATTTGAATAACGTTCTATATATGTGTGTTCATTGCCGTTTTGTTCAATTGGACTCCATATTGTCATTAATTATTTAATGACTTACATTGATCACTTGCATGAGATAATTGTTGACCATTTTTGGTCCAAAAGGCCAAAAATCGGTCTCCTTTCCCTACTGTTTTGAGCTAGTTCATTTTTTTTGATTTTGCGCAAGTTTTGATTTCTATGAACTCTGCAAGAAATTTCTACGGACTCTGCAGGCTGTTTCTACGGACTCTGTAGGAAATTTCTACGGACTCTGCAGGCTGTTTCTACGGACTCTGTAGGAAATTTCTACGGACTCTGCAGGCTATTTCTACGGACTCTGCAGGAAAGAAATAGGTTCCCAACACTTAGGTGCAAAATGGACCATTCCAAGTGCCCTTGCGGAGGGCAGGGAACACTTTCAAAGGGAGCCTAAAGAGTTAAGAGAGTTTCCATTGTGACATGTGGAAGGCAGGAGCTCAGCCTCCTGTCAAGGGTGCAATCCACCGTGTCAACAGTTTTTGGCACGCCCGGTGGGACAAAGTTTTTACACTTAGTAAAGTTTCAGGATTGATGCTGGTTTTGTTACAACAAAATCAACCATTTTCAGCATCTGGCGACTCCACTGGTAAGAACTTCAGTTTCTGATCAAAGCCCAGTCTGACCTATGCCTAAAATCACCACACGATCTGCTGCTAAAGGTGTCCCTTTCGAATTCATTGAATTGCCTTTGAACTCAGCAAAGCAACTGAGGTTTGAGAGGACTCATCTTTATTCAGCAAATCACTTTCCCATACCTGCTATAAAAAACGCCTACACAAGAAGGCCTCGGTTGCATCCTGTCATAGATGGCATTACCTTTTGTGGCCTTTCGTGGTCAGAGTCATTTGAATCTCCAGCATTATGACCCAATTCCAGGAGCAGTCCTTAAAAGTGTGCCTCCCTTTAATGGAGAGGGGCCCATTACCATTATTGAACACATCAAAAATATTGCTAATCTCTGCAATATTCACAATGTCACTGAGGAAAACATTGCAATTAGATTGCTGGCATTGTCTTTCAAGGGTAAAGTTCTGGTCTGGTATGGGACTTTGCCCATGAATTCAGTGGATTCCTGAAACGAATTAGGCATCCTCTTGACAAACCGATTTGGGGAGAAGAGCGACCACCTCTCACTTGTCGAGCCGCTGACTACTATGAAAAGAGCCCCACATGAATACATGCAAGATTTCAACACTCGTTTTCAGAAGACATGGGATAGGATTCCCATTCTGGTAAAGCCGACTCCGAGCTATGCTTTCATTTATTGTTTGAAAGCATTGAACAGCTACATCGCTGTTATGATACAATTCATGGGAGGACATGTGCCGTCTGCCGCCTATGACATAGCTATAACAGCTGAGAATTGCCTGGTGCAGGCTGGAAAAATAGCTTCTAGGCCTCATATGCCGCTCTTTCCTGAAATGCTACCTCCAATCCAGACTGTTGCACCCACCTTGGCTCTTCTGCCTGCCATAGAAAATCCGCCTACTACTTCATCAAATGACCTCCATGAAGTCAAAAGTCTGTTACAAAGTGTAACAAATGAACTAGTGGCCATTAAAAGGCAGCAAGCTCAAAACAACCGACCAAATCAAGGATATCAGCAGTATGGTCAAGCAAATAGACCCCCTTTCCAAAATTACAATCAAGGGCAGGGTCAGTTTGCACAGGCCATACCTTTTCAAGGCTACAATCCAGGCGCTCTTTCATCATCCAAGGCCATGGTGCCCGTTCAAAACAATCTGGTACAAGAATAGCGCAGTTGCTCAACCATGGGATATGGTCAAGATCATGCTGTTTATACAAATGAAATGCCGGGTCACTACACAAATGTACAAGACAATCAGGCAGCCGCCCAATTCTTAGGGTTTGAGGCTCCAATGCAACTCGGCATGAGCAGCAGTCAAACTCAACCCGATTCCACTCTCATGAATCACCTGGAAGGTGAGTTCTATGCAGTCAATTACGTGGGTAATGCGGACAATCAGGGCGACTATGTCGCAGCCAACACAAGGTTCAAAAGGAGAGCAATGGAAGAAGCTCAGCTTGCTGCCCAAACGTCAGCAACACCTTCATCACATGTAAACCAAAAGGTTCCAATTTTCAGACCGCTGGGTGTACCTTTAGCGCCTCGGCCTGTGCCTCAGGTCGTAAGTAATCCCAAATAAAATTTGAAAGAAGGCAACCCTCGAGTCATTGTGGTAGACCAGATGAAGACGCTGCACATGAATATCTCCTTGTGGGATTCATTGTCAATACTGGGACAAAAGGACATGCTGCAAAAAGAATTGCACGAGCTGAACGAACGAGCTGTCCCAGCAAAAGCTGATAATGTTTTGATGATGAATGGGCAACCTTCCACATTAGGCCAAGTTAAGAAAGAGGAAAAGGTTACCCCTTTTATTTATCCTTGGTTATAGGAGATTTTTTGGTGCACAATTGCATCATTGATAGTGGAGCAAGCACCTCAGTAATGCCCAAATGCATAGCTGATAAGCTGGGGCTAAAATATGAGGAAATGACTAAGGGAGTCTTGCAGCTGGATGGAACACCAACAAAGACACTTGGGGTGGTGAAAGGTTTGAGCTTGACGCTACATGCTTGCCCAACCTTCTCAGTTCTTCACGATGTGGTGGTGGCGGATGTCCCTCCTTACTTTGCTATTTGCTTGTCCAGGGATTTCACATCCAAGATAGGCGGCTACCTAGCAGTAAACTGGTCTTATCTAGTTTTCAGAACCAAGTATGAGACTAAGGTCAAGATTGAATCGGAGCCACTCCACAGAGATCATCTGGAACCATATTCGCTCAAGGCGGCAAATGTCAGCTATGCCATTATTGACCAGGAAGAGTTCCAAGTGGATCAATCTCCATCCTCTGCCCTTGAAGGAGTTGCTGACCTGCTTTTAGATGAATGGGGAAGTGACAACTTTGAGCATGATCCTTACAAGTTCATAGAATAGGCAGGCCTTGGAATTTATTGCATGCACGAAGAAGGTACTTTTGTACCAAATCTGATGAAAGCAAGCCAAACAAGCTTAGGTTTATGGCAATTGTTCTTTGATGGCTCAAGAAGTAAGTTGGGAGCTGGTGGTGGAGCGGTACTAGTTTCTCTTTCAAAGGAGAAATACTTTTCAGCTTTCAGATTTCAATTTTCTTGCACATGCAATGTTGCAGAGTATGAATCCCTCATCCATGGTTTGGAATGGGCGAGGAAAAAAGGAATCAAAGAGCTGCAGGTTTTTGGTGACAGTGAGTTGATTGTCAACCAGGTAAGAGGCCAAAATTTGACAAAGAATTATTTACTTAAGTCCTATAAACATAGGGTATGGGTCTTGGTGGAGAATTTTCTTGCTTTCAATGTCACCTCCATTCCTAGAGAGCATAACAAGCAAGCAGATACGCTGGCAGCAGTTGGTGCCCAGTTTGATGCCCCTAGGAAAATAGGCCAAGATTGCAGTTCACGCCACTTGAAGGTAGTAATCCGGCCCTCTGTCCCTGACAACATCACTAACTGGCAGGTCTTTGACAGCGACCAATAAATAACACTTTTCTTGCAAGAAGCTGAGTTCGCTGCTAAAAACCAGGCAAAGCGTAGCCAAATTGTTCAGCTGAATAATAATAAACTCCCCAAAGGCTTGGTCACTCTAGAGAGTATCTTCAATGACGATGACCAGTTGAAAAGCGATAAGGAAAGCATCACAACGGAGGAGAATTATGAGAAGGTTGAAATATTCAAAGATAAGCTGCTTGCACTTGGGAAAGTGTGCACGGACTGTGAAAGGTGGGCCTTCATCTTGTTATGCCAAGAGTTTGCTGATGTCTTCGCTTGGGAATATAGCGATTTGAAGGGTTTCGACCCAGTTTGGCTCAACATACCATTGAGCTGGAAGAAGGCGTCAGGCCGATCAAGCATAAGCAAAGGCCTGTCAACCTAAAGATTGAGCCTCTCATGCGGAATGAACTAACCAAGTTGATTGAGTCCAGAATAATATTTCCAATCAAACACTCCTCTTGGCTGGCCAATCTTGTTCCTGTCTGGAAAAAGAATGGGGAGATCAGACTATGCGTTGATTTCAGAGACCTTAATAGAGTCTCTTTGAAAGACCATTATCCTCTCCCAAGCATGGAGCAGATCCTTCAAATGGTGACAGACAGCGAGTGTTTCTCCCTCCTGGATGGGTATTCAGGGTATAATCAGATTTTGGTGCAAGACTATGACCAGTACAAGACAGCCTTCACTACCAAATGGGGGACGTTTGCTTACAGGAAAATGCCATTTGGACTGTCCAATGCTGGTGCCACCTTTTAGCAAACCATGGACATGGCCTTTCGAGGCCTAATAAGTAACATCGTGCTGGTATATCTTGATGACGTGACAGTTTTCTCTAAGGAGGCGAGCCAATACATGAAACACCTCAGACAAATCTTTGAAAGGTGTAAAGAGTTCGGTGTCTCTCTCAACCTGAGGAAATGCGTTTCGCTGTCCACGAGGGGAAACTCCTTGGCCATGTTGTCTCCAAGGAAAGCTTGACCATTGATCCAGAAAGAGTTCGCTCCATCTTGGAACAGTCCTTGCCTAAACACAAGAAGGGCCTGCAGAGCTTCTTTGGCAAAATAAATTTCATCCGGAGATTTATTCTGAATTTTGCGGAGGTAGTCAAGCCGTTGACGTCTATGCTGAAGAAGGATGAGGAGTTCACGTGGACAGCGCAAAGAAAGGACAGTTTTGAAGAGATCAAGCAGGCTATAGCCCAGGCTCCTACCTTGATCAGCCCTGACTTCACCAAAGATTTCAACCTCTACATCTTCGGAAATGAAGAGGTAATCTCCGCCATGCTTACCCAAGCAAATGTGATAACTTTGAACAATCATTTGCGTCTTTTAGCCAAGGCCTAGAGGGTTTTGAGGTCAAGTACACATGTGGAGAAGCAGGTCCTTGCAGTCATACGGAGTTTGAAGAAATTCATGTATATGCTGTCCAACAACAGAATTCATTTCATGGTTTCACATCCCAGCATCAAGGATTTCTTGACCAACCGTGACCTGAATGAAAAGAGAGCGGGGTGGATCACTAAGGTAATGGAATACGACGTGGATATCAAGATCACCAAGTTAGTAAGAGGGAGAGGCTTGTGTGAACACCTTGCTGCATACCTTAAACAACAAAGAGAGGACAGTCTGCTAATTCATGATGTAGCTACGGCAGAAGAACCCGCTGTCATGAAGGATTGGACATCAGACTTGAGGCGTTTCCTTCTCACTAGTGAGTGCCCGCAGGGCCTTGATAGGACCAAGAGGAGATATTTCAGACTCCAGTCTCTCCCTGATTGATGGAGTGCTGTTCAGAAGGGATCTCTCAGGAGTCCTTTTAAGGTGCATAGACTCAAGTCAGGCTGACAGGTTGTTGTTCGAGTTCCATGATGGGCCAGCTGGTGGTCACTTTGCGTCTAGGCCTACAGCTGCAAGAATAATGAGAGCTGGTTACTTCTGGCCTACTCTATCATGGACACCCATGCCTAGGTACGAAAGTGTCAAAAGTGTGCACTTTTTGATGGAAAACAACGGCTGGCTGCCATGCCTTTACAGCCTATTCAAGTGGAGCAGCCATTCATGCAATGGGGCCTTGACTTTATAGGGATGATTAACCCTCCCTCTAGTGCTGGACACAAGTGGGTCCTGACCGCCACAGATTATTTCACAAGATGGGTAGAGGCTGTTGCTTTGAAAGAAGCCAACGAAAGTGCAGTCCTGAATTTTTATGAAGACCTGGTGGCAAGGTTTGGGGTTCCAGCTACCATAATCTCAGATAACGCTTTAGCTTTTCTGGGAACTAAAACAAGTGAATGGGCGCTGAGATATGGTATCTATCTTAGCACTTCATCCAATTACTACACAGGTGAATGGGCTGGTTGAATCCACCAATAAGAATCTGATCAGGATCATCAAGAGAACAATGGAAGAGAATCAGAGGACTTGGCATGCCGAGTTGAAAACAACGCTGTGGGCAGATAGGGTCACTCCAAAGAGGGCAATTGGCAACTCGCCGTACACGCTCGTATATGGAAGAGATGTTAGGTTTCCTCTTTCACTTGAATTGTTAGCCTTGGACCTCGCTCACCAGCTGCAGTTAGAAGAATGCAACAGCATGGAGGTTAGGCTATGCGAGCTGATGGAGCTCCAAGAGACAAGGGACCAGGTTATGACTTCTATGACCAGCCGCCAACAACAGACGAATAAACACTTTGACAAGAAATCTTCATCAAAAGGTTTCTCTAAATGAGACATCGTCTTGAAATGGGATGCGGACCGAGCTAAGCCTAGAAAGCACGCAAAGTTCGACGGCCTATGGAGTGGTCCATACGTCATCACTCAGTGTAAGCAACACAATGCTTTCCAACTCTCCAGGTTGGATGGTGAAGAACTGTATATCCCAGTTAATGGGATACATCTTAAGCGTTATCACTGAGCCCTCCTCCCATCATATATATATTTTTCTTGCTTTTTTCCTGCTTTCCCTAAGTGTTTTTGCACATGTTAGTAGTTTTCTTAGTCTTGTGTGTGTTTTCATTTCCTTTTGGGGTAAACCTTCGTGATTGATTCTTGGATATCTCAAGGCTGTTGCTAACTTTTTCAAGTTACATTCTGACTCCGTGCCCAATGGATTTTAAGGCAATTGGTTTCTAAGCATAGTAGGCATGCTTCCCCTGGGAGTCGCCAATTTGTTGACCATTTTTAGTCCAAATGGCCAAAAATCGGTCTCCTTCTTTCCCTGCTATTCTGAGCCAGTTCATTTTTTTTGATTTGGCACAAGTCTTGATTTCTACGGACTCTGCAAGAAATTTCTACGGACTCTGTAGGCTGTTTCTACGGACCCTGCAGGGAATTTCTACGGACTCTGCAGGCTATTTCTACGGACTCTGCAGGAAAGCAACAGGTTCCCAACACTTAGGCGCAAAATGGACCATTCCAAGTGCCCTTGCGGAGGGCAGGGAACACTTTCAAAGGGAGCCTAAAGAGTTAAGAGAGTTTCCATTGTGACGTGTGGAAGGCAGGAGCTCAGTCTCCTGTCAAGGGTGCAATCCACCGCGTCAACAATAACAATCCCATTCATGAATCACAAGGATGGTGTTAGAGCTCAAGAATACTGAGATCATTGAACATACTATATACCATTCCATTTGATGTTTCAACAATATTTTCAAGCTCATGTTTAATGCAAACTAATTATGCTAACTTTGAGGCATAAGTATGATTGTTATACAAGTAGAGAAAACTTAGGGGATTGATGAAATTTGAGACACAAGCATAACATAGTTTGTTCCTAGAACTTCCCAACATGATATGGCATGCACATATTCAGATTAGAGATTAGATGATAATGTATTGTTAAACTGTTTGGTGGCCTACAAGTGAGAGTTCCCTTGTTTTCTGACTTTTACTTAATTAAATTCTAAAATGGACCCTGTAAAGTTGGCTTGGGAAAGGATGTAATGTCCTCAAAAGGGACGATTAGTTGAAAATTAGAAATACTTATAAACCCTACTTCAAATTGGAATTTTTTTGATTTAATTGCAGCAAACCCTAGCTGCCAACAATCCCTCAAATATACCTTAAAATTATGCTAACCCTAATCAAATAGTGGCTGCTCAAGACATGAAAAGATAGCCCTTCAAAATCAGATTTTCTTTTTCAAACTCTAGGCATCCTTGGCTACAAAATTAATTTGAAAATTATAGATGTTTTTTATGCCAAAAATCTTATCAAACCCTCAATATTATTGCATAAATATATTTGCAAGAAAGACAGATTTTTTTATGAATTTTATGAATATTAAGATAGCTAAAAAAGCTCAAAACCCAAATTGCCAAGCCGAAAAAATATGAGAAAATTACAAAATTCAATTCAAGATAAATTAACCTTCGCAAGAGCTCCAAACCTCTCCTAAACCAAATTGCCACTAAGCAAAATAATTTGAATAATTTCAGAATTGCTCCTAGGGCACAAAAATCACCAAAAGTGTGAGATTTCACTCTCCAATCAAGTCTTCACTCTCGCAATAGCAAGGTGCCAACTTGAAAATATCCAATTGGTGTCTAAAACACCTTTGAATGGCTAGTTGATTCCAATGATAACACCTGAATGAAGTTACCTTAGAGAAAGAAGAGGGTTTTCGTCCCCTAACTTCATTTGTTTGAAGGATTTCGTCTTCAGAACAATTGGCCTAGCGTTTTCGTGTTAATAGACCAAATTTTCAATATCCAAAACATCAAATGCCCTCACCAAACGATTCCTCTTCATTTTTGTAGCAAAAGAGGAAGGGAGGGTAATTTGAAAAATGTTTTAAAAGACCTTTCCTTATGATATTTTTTAAAAATCACTTAAGCCTTTATGACCCTTAAAGGTCCTCTTTTTAAGTCAAATAATAAACATAAAGTACTTTTCAAAATGGTAGTTTTACAATTATTCAAATAAAACATTCAATACTCACTTCCCTTTATACTTGTCTCTTAGTGTCCGAGAATAGTTTTAAGACTAAGGGTCTTCCACGATGTCCCTATCACAAGAGGGACATGACAATCCATCATATCCAAAATTGCTTGTCCTCAAGCAATAGAAGTAGCCAAAGTGTTATCTCCACTGTGGGTCTTGTGCCAGACTCGAACCTAGGCCCTTCCCAATGGAAACACCCCTTTTGGTGATGCCTTCTACAATTGTATATGAAGTACTCTTGTTGCTTAAGCAAGCTGAAAATGAAAGATCAGCAGCACCTTATGTTGTTGACTCCTATCCTTGAGCCCACGTGTTCAAAAAATGCCCATAAAATGCTGAAAGCAAGAAAATCTTCAAATTTGGCATCACAAGGGTGGCTGGAAAATGGTATTCCAGCTAGGTAGTCTTCAAGCGTTAGGGCCTTGATTGCCCCCTATGTCCATAACGCACATCAAGCAAACATGTTAGTCAAAAGAATTATCTTCCCCTTCTGTTTTGTGTTTTTGGCCATGATTTGCTTACAGAGTATGGCTCCGAACTCCTGAATGTTATGAATGGTCCAGTTCCTAACAACCTCCTAATCCCTCTATCTAATGATTTTTCCATTTACTACCTTGCTGCCCGAAGTGTATCCCACTTTATGCAACTCATAACCCCTGCATATGCTCTTGATTTTATCCTTCAAATTTGGCATCACAAGGGTGGCTGGAAAATGGTATTCCAGCTAGGTAGTCTTCAAGCGTTAGGGCCTTGATTGCCCCCTATGTCCATACCTGCACATCAAGCAAACATGTTAGTCAAAAGAATTATCTTCCCCTTCTCTTTTGTGTTTTTGGCCATGATTTGCTTACGGAGTATGGCTGCGAACTCCTGAATGTTATGAATGGTCCAGTTCCTAACAACCTCCTAATCCCTCTATCTAATGATTTTTCCATTTACTACCTTGCTGCCCGAAGTGTATCCCACTTTATGCAACTCATAACCCCTGCATATGCTCTTGATTTTATCCTTCAAATTTCTCCAATGAAATATCCGAAGGTCTGGAAATTCATGCGTGAAAATGTTAATTCCACCCTTGACCCATAAATTCATTTGTATCTATGTATTGGAGTGAACCAACTCCTTTGTCAACCATCTAACCTGATTTTCCATAACCCTGCAATTCTTTACGGAAGTTAAACCATTCATCACCAAAGTGTTGTCCAACAACTCGTGTCTATGCCACATAAAAGAGACCTCATGGACATAAAAAAGAAATCAGAATTGGAAAATATCAAAGAGTTGCCCTCTGTGTGTACCTTGACGGTTTTGAAAGTATATGTTGGGTTCCCCAAGTGTGGAAGTTGCTTATCTTGGAGGAGTGAAGCAATAATTGGAACCTTGCCATCTAAAGAAAACTTACATTTCCTTGCAAAATCAGACTTTGTAGATGGCTGTCCATTGCCCCTTTTTACCTTGTTCCAAGTGCACATATTCAGCTGAAGTGGCCCATTTATTCCCTCATTATTATCATCATCAAGTGTCCTCTTGGTTTCAAACCTTGGGGTGTTTTTAACTAGTTGAATTGACACCTTATTTGGCATGTCTCCAAATTGTATGCTAGGCTGGAATGACATACAGGACTCAGAATTTTCTAAGTGTATTTTCAAATTTCTCCCTATGTCATTTTCAGATTTCTTAATTCTCCTGAAGTATGGAACTTTACTTCCCCACAATACCAATTTTATGCACAAATTTTCAAAATTGTCAAGAAAAAGTGGAATTAAGTAATTCTTTCCATACCTTGGGAACCAACTAGCATTGACTCCTCTCAACAAACCTTTCACCTTAGCATGCCTTAGGACCCACATTTTAGCATATTTTAGAAACCAGCTTATGCAAGGACTTTCAAACTTTCTTACCTTAGAGGCTGCCCTATGCCCCCACTACTGAATTTTTTGTATGGAAAACCTTTTCCCACTTTTCCTTCACCCCATATGCCATGTACGAGACTTTTTTCCTTCACGAGAGTTGGCTGTTCCAACTTAGAAAATTCTACTTGCCTAGCTGCCTCTACATGAATTTCTTCATGTATCATGCTCTCCATTCTTTTTGATGTTGTCCCCTTGGGTGCCTATCTTGCAAACCATGTAATATCACTTCTTTCCCATTGGCATTAAATTTGAGCTCCATTGTTTGGTAATTTTGGGTGCACTCCCCAAGAGAATGCAACCATTGTATACCAAGCACAAGGTTAGTTTCCCAAATACCAACCACATAAAAACCATCTTTAATGAGGTGTTCCCATAATTATGTTTAGCTTGGGAATTTTAGTGGTATAAGGGATGGTGAAGCCATCCTCCACAATAACATGAAAACCACTAAATTCAATAGATTGTAATCCACATACAGCGACTAATTTTTTGTCAATGAAATTATGTGTGGCTCCACTATCAATAAGAATAGTGACCTCTATACCTTTCAAATGACCCTACACACGAAAGAGGTAGTACTAAGGGGTTCCTGATAAGGAAGCAAAAGTGCCCTTCAAGTTTTCTCCACCAAAAATTTTCAAATGCTCTTCATCATAGGTGGCTGCCCCTTCCTCTACATCCTCATCTTCTCCGTCTGAATTCACTTCGATGTAGTGCACTTGACCTTTTCTATGACAATGGTGACCCAGTGACCAAGGGTCTTTGAAATCAAAACACAACTTTTGTCTCAATTCATTTCTTGCCTTGAAACTCGTTCTTGGCGGCGCTATTTGCTGCCCCAAACTCTGCTGGTTTGGCCTTCCAAAGTGTCCTATACCATGCTGATTGGGCTTATCCAATTGCCCCAAAGGCTCTGGTCTAGGTGGCCCAAAAGTGCTGCTCCTTGGCTGCCCCCATTTGTTGTCTTTTGGCTGTCCATAGGGCTTAAAAGAATTAGTTTTCTGAAAATTAAAGGGCATAATTTTACCTTGTGGCGCTGAGGATTCAAGATCAAGAGCCTTTTGAATGGCTCTTTGGGGAGTGGAAGGATCAAAAGCCTTGACCAAACCTCTAATTGAATCAGTCAAACCTTCCATGAAAAGAACCATTAACCTTCTCTCTAAAACATCTGTCACCATGATTGAAAGCCTTTGAAATTCAGTCACACAACCTTCCACTATGTCTTTTTGCTTTAGTTGAGGCAACTCTCTAAATTGCAATTCCAGATCAGCCCTATCAAATCGCTCAATAATTCTCTTACTAAATTCCTCATATGATGAAATGAGTTGGTGGCCTTGAGTAACCAAACCATCATACCGCCATTCATGGGCAGCCCCTTCCAAGTGCAAGGTAGCAAACTGAATGGCCTCTTTCTTGAACATAGGCCTTAGCGAAAAATATGTATCCACCTTTTGGATCCAAGCCCTATCTGAACTTTTAGGGGACCATCAAAATTTGAAAGTGAAAGCTTACCCAAAGTGTGGTGGAGTCCTCCTTGGCTGCCCTTGTGTTTTTAGCCAGCTCTATTGCCTCCAATTTGATCATGCTTCCAAGAAGTGAAAGCTGAAAGATCCATTTGTTCCCTAAAAGGGGATGGATATGTCATGTATTCATCATAATTTTTCAACAAAGTGTTCCTCAATGAGGGTTGTGCTTCTCCCTCGGGAATGGCCACTTTATCTTGTAAGAAGGTAGGCTGGTTAGCCCTATGTGAAGCTCCTTCAATGCCCTTAGAATGCTGATCCATGACGTTGTGACTTTCGGAAGCACTACCATCCCCATTGGTGGTTTTCCACCCTTCATTTCCTTCATAGTTCGCACAAATTCTAACATCATGTCTGTCATTTGTTCTTTGGCTTGTGTGTAGCTGTCAAACTTTTGTTCCTCTCTATTTTCTGCCTCTTCCCTTGATTGATCCAGGTGAGACATGTCTTCTATTTGTGGAATTTCTCCCACTTTCTTCTTGCTCCTCAAGCAATATCTTATCTCTCCTTCACCTTCTTGTATGTATCTCTGCAAAACCTACAGTTAGCCAAGATTTGGCTCTGATACCACTGTAATGTCCCCAACAGGGGCGATTAGCTGAAAATTAGAAATACTTATAAACCCTACTTCAAATTGGAATTTTTTTGATTTAATTGCAGCAAACCTTAACTGCCAACAATCCCTCAAATATATCTTACAATTATGCCGAACCCTAATCAAATAGTGGTTGCTCAAAACATGCAAAGATAGCCCTTCAAAATCAGATTTTCTTCTTCAAACCCCAGGCGTCCTTGGCTACAAAATTAATCTGAAAATTGTAGATGTTTCTTGTTCCAAAGATCTTATCAAACCTGCAATATTATTGCATAAATATATTTGCAAGAAAGATTTTTTTATGATTTTTTTGAATATTTAGATGGCTAAAAAAGCCCAAAACCCAAATCGCCAAGCCAAAAAAATATGAGAAAATTACAGAATTCAATTCAAGATAAATTAACCTTCGCAAGAGGTCCAAACCTCTCCCAAACCAAATCGCCACTATGCAAAATAATGTGAATAATTTCAAAATTGCCCCTAGGGCACAAAAATCACCAAAAGTGTGAGATTTCACTCTCCAATCAAGTTGCCACTCTCCCAATCGCAAGGCGCCAACATGGAAATACTTAATTGGTGTTTAAAACACCCTTGAAAACTAGTTGATTCCAATAATAACCCTTGAATGAAGTTACCTCAAAGAAAGAAGAGGGTTTCCGTCCCTTAACTTCGTTTGCTTGAAGGGTTTCGTCTTTAAAGCAATTGGCTTAGCGATTTCGTGTTAATAGACCAAATTTTCAATATCCAAAACATCACATGCCCTCACCAAATGATTCATCTTCACTTTTGTAGCCCTCCAAGGGTGGCGCCCAAAAAAAAGGGAGGGCAATTTAAAAAATGTTTTAAAAGACCTTTCCTTATGATCTTTTCTTAAAATCACTTAAGCCTTTATAACCCTTAAAGGTCCCCTCTTTATGTGAAATAAGAAACATAAAATACTTTTCAAAAAGATACTTTTACAAATATTCAAATAAAACATTCAATACTCGCTACCCTTAGCCCTTAGGAATAGTTTTAAGGCTAAGGGTCTTCCACGATGTCCCTATCAAAAGGGGTACATGACAAAGGAATTGAATATAAAGTAAAGAGAGATTTTAATAATGTCCATGAAGGACCAAAGCAGGTCAATAATTTGAATAGTACATCAAGTTACAATAAATAAATAGTGTGCTAGAATGGACCTAACAACATAAAAAACAGTATATGCGGAGCCATGTAAATACAAAATAAGAAGCAGCTAAAGAATCTAAAAAGATAGGGGCTACCCAAATTGATAAACCCAAACAAATCAATATATAGAATCCTCTCCTACTAAATGAGAAGATAGAGCTAAAAGAAGAGAGCCAATTCAAAATGAGTCTCTTGTTTGCTTGTCTCTAGGATTGGAGAATGGCATTTTAGACCACATACGCAGGTAACAAAGCTTGTCTGTGTCGGTGGTATATTTTTAGCCATTTGGTAAATATGTATATGAATTTCTTGTTTGTACATCTGTCTGTATGTTTATGCATGTGTGCACATTTGTGGTGTGTGCATGAGTGCCATGGAAAATACCAGTAGAAGTCGTCACTCCCATCAATAAATATAATAAAATAAATTGACCTGACTTTGACAAATAATTGTTTTATGTTGGTAGTTATAGTTATGCACATTTGAAGGAATCATCCGGTTGTGCCCTCTTATGGTATGAAATAATTGCATGATTTTCCATTCAAAGTTATATCAGGAAACTCAAATTCTATGAACTGTTTAAGAACTCTGGGCTTGTCTTGTTCTTCTGAGGGCATGTGGGGTAACATTTGAAAGGAGAGTTTACCCTCGGTCCCCCACAATCACAGGATTTCTTTGAAAATTGTCTAAAATATGAAATTAGCCCTCTGCCACGTTAATTGCCCTGTTACACTCGCCCCTAGAACACCTATTAAAATTGGCCGTTTGTAGTGTTTGTGGTGACTACCACGTTGCATCCAGTTTGATCTCTGAGCCTATTGCAAGAGAAATTGGTAGGGAGAGACGTGAGCCTTTTCCATCATGGTTGAGGATCTTGTGGAGATTCGGTTGATGCTAAGTGAAGCTTTTTATAATCATAGGTTAGCACAACAACAAGGTCCATAATCTTGGTCTTGGAGTGGAAGTATGTAGAATACAACAGGAAAGGAATGCTAGGAATATAGTGCCGCTCAGCCAACAGGAATTGTTAGAGAGAATTTTTTAATCAAGCCAGTGCTCTGAAGTATGGATGCTTTTTGGTTATCTATATGCTAAGGTTAAAAATTGTTGATGTATTTTGAATGATATTTCCAGCTTTGCAACCTTTTTTTCAGTCATTCTCAATTTTGAATTAACACTGGAAGTTCCTGTTGTCAACTTGGAGCTGCGCCCTGAATCTAAGACGTGCATGAAATGGCCAATCCTCTATCCGGTTGAAACAATGGGATCTTCTCACGAGGGTGGGTGCCTCAATGGTGAGAAGAACCTCCAGAGAACGCTGGTTCTTGTAAGATGTATCAATGAGGATCTCTACTCTGTGCTGCAGACTACCATGGAAAAGGGAGAAGGAAACTTGAAAGGGAAATCCTATCTAATAACGGTGATACACCAAAAGATTGATCCACTCTACTTGGAACTTTGAACACTGAACAAACAAGGAAAAATGAAGACCTTCGATTTCAATCGATCACTATGCATAAGTATTTCGTGAGAAGGTCCGATCCAATGACCAAAACATGAGGGAAAACGATGGATAGAGGTCTGATACAAGACACTTTGCAGCCACCTAACATCCACTTACAACATCAACAAAAGACATAAAAAACATTGAACATGACCTGCATAATACAATAAGCTAGCAACTAGGTACAAATCAGAATTTGGGAAGGGAGAGAAATCTACCACATATGCAAATTGCTGAATGAATATACACAATGCCAACACTTGAAATTTGAAAGTATAGTCCTATTGATTGAAGAGGTTACACAACTCACCAATGGCAGAGTCTAGTCTTGCCAAGAGAGGGATCGATTTTACAACGCTGAAAAGCCATCATATAGAGAATTACAAAAGCCAAAAGATTGGCGTTGAAAAAAAGAAGAGGAGGATCAACTTAGATTAACTCAAGGCTGACTTTGTCTTTCAATAAAATATGTTTTCCTTTTGTCTTTGCATGAAGCTCGTTGGTGCTAGAGGAAGTGGACTCGTCTTTGTTTATTGAAACGCCCACCTCTCTTTGCATGGAAATCCACGCCAATGTCAATTTTAGCTTCTTCATGAGCTGCTGGAACGTTTGAAATTATGAGATGATAATATCATGCATGAAATCCAACGCCCATGTCAATTTTAGAACTCTGACTTGATTCGTTGGAAGCCGAGTTAGAACGTTTGAAAGGCTGAGTTGGAACGTTTGAATGGCTGAGTTGGACGAAGAGAAAGGTTGAGTTGGACAAAGAGATTATTCTCCTTTGCATGGAAAACTCCTAGTAGATGTGGTGTTTAACAATTAGTCAATTCTAAATTTGGAACGGTCAACTTGACGTCCAAATTTGGAACTCCGATTGCGCTGTTGGAACATTACGAGCTTGAGACGGATGAAAGTGCTTGCATGGAAAACTATCTTGCTGAGTGAGATAAATTCAGGTTGAATTTATTTCCTGTCTATCTATTTTCTATTTTTGTGCATGCGTTGCTCTTGGGTTTATTCCCGTGGACTTGTCTTTGGTCTTGGATTTTTTTTCCGATTTTTTGTTAGTTCCACTTTCTCGCGGACAGTTTGTCCTTTGCCTTCAGACTTCTCTCTTCAGACAAAAAGTCCGAGACTTTATCCTTGGCCTTTTCTTTTCCTTCGGCTTTATTTCCCTGTTTATTCTCCGAAGTATTTCTTCGGACAAAAAGTCTGAAGGAATTCCTTTGGACTTTTTTCCGAAGGAATTCCTTCGGACTTTTTTCCGAAGGATATCTTCCTTTGTAATTTCCTTTGCTTTGTTGGCTTCGGACTTTATTTTGTCGGGTTTTTTGTCTTTTGTACTCTCCGAATTTCTTTGGACTTTTGTTTGAAGGAATTCCTTCGGACAAAAAGTCTGAAGGTATTTTCTTTGTCTATTTAGGCCACCGGAAGAAAGCCCTTCGAAAAAATTGCAAAGGTATTGCCACCGACCAGGTGCTCTCCGCAAGGGCTTGTGTCCTTCCTCTGTGCCCTTTGGGAAAGTTGGAATGGTCTTGTCACCGACTAAGTGCCCTCCGCAAGGGCTTGTGTCCTTCATCTATGGCTTTTTGAAAAAATTGTAGGGCACCCGGGTTTTTTGCAAGGGTCCTTATTCCTTTGAATTTTTTGGATTTTCTAACTTTTCCTCTCTCGGATTTCTTCGAACTTTTGTTCGAAGGAATTATTCCTCGGGCACTTTATTCTTTGGCGGACCTTTTGGGAGGCTGCGGGTTCTTTATTTACAAATCCTCCGAAGTATTCCTTCGGACAAAAAGTCCAAAGGAATTCCTTCAGACTTTTTCCTGAAGGATATTTGTTGTCTTCTCCTTACTCTTGGATTATTTCCTGCGGACTTATGTCCTTTGAACTTTTTCGAAGCTATGTGAAATCAAGCCTTCTTTGCCCGAAGGAAATCCTGTTGTAGCCAAGGCTTTTGCAAAAGAGTTTATTTCAATTGGTTTACGTCTTACCCAATGTATTATTTCTTCCTTGGCTAGAGACGTGAACTTTCTGAATGGCAAGAGACAATCTGACTTGTGGAAGAATTGTCAACATTTCTGGCGACTCAGCTAGCCCAACATGCCTGCTATGCTTGAGAACTCAGACCATATAGATGCTATTTGAACTCCCAAAACAATGATAAACTTGATTTCTGACTGAAAATCTCCTTTGATCATTGTTGAAGTAACCTCCTTCAAAATAAGAAGGAAAACACATGAAAGCAGAAAACTAACTAAGAAGCAAATGTGCAAACAAGCACTTATTGGACAAAACTGAAGCAAACTACTGTGCTTGAACAACACTTGGAGGAAAGCAAAAACAACTATGGACATGGAGTTTTGCTCTTCAATAGCAATGTTTCAAATGTATCCCATCGACTGGGATTGGAAGCTCTTGGCCGTCCATCTTAGCATTGGAAGACGTGGGATTTGCAGCTGGAGATCGTGTATGGGCCACTCCAAAGTGAATCAAACTTTGTGTGTTTTCCTGTTTTGGCTCGATCCTCATCCCATTTGAGGACAAAATTTCCATTGAAGCTTCGTAAGAAAGCTCCTTTGTCAAATGTTCTTTTCACCTGTGCCTGCTGACTTTTTATGGCTAGCATGGCTTGATTTTTTGTCTCTTCCAACTCCATAAGCTCTGCATACTTGATCTCCATAGGCTCATTCTCCAACAACTCAAGTTGATGCATTAGTTCTAAAACTGAAAACTCGAGAGAAATAGGTAACCTTTCTTCCTTACCATAGACTAGTTTGTAGGGAGAGGTGGCTATTGACCTCTTGTAGGTGATCCAATCAGCCCATAGAGCTGACTTCAACTTGAGATGCCATGACCTCTGATTGTCTTCAATAGTCCTTCGTATGATTTTTGAGAGGTTTTTGTTTGTAGATTCAGCAATGCCATTTCTTTGTGGATAATAGTTCGATGAAGTACTGAGATAAACCCCATGTTGGACAGCCCATTGACTGATCCTAGATCCCACAAAAGCCATTGCATTGTCAAAAATAGTAGTCGAAGGAACTCCAAACTTAGTGATCAAACCTTCATAGAAATCAAGAACGTTAGTTTCGTTTGCTTCTTTCAATGCAATTGCTTCAGTCCAACGGTGAAGTAGTCCGTAGCTGTTAGAATCCACTTATGCTTTAAACTCAAAGGAGGGTTAATGAGACCAATAAAGTCCAATCCCCACTGGACAAAACACTGATCCACTGCAATTCGCTGAAGGGGCAGGGCTGCAAGTTTAACTTTTCCTACAAACATAGCACATTGTTTGCATTTCCTAACCCATGTATGGCAATCACCAAATATAGTAGGCCAATAGTACCCACCTCTCATGATTTTCAGTGCTGTAGTTCTTGCGAAAAAGTGTCCTCCACCAAGTCCATCATGGAATTCTTCAAGTAATCTTTGAGTTTGGCTTGGCACCGCACACCTTAGTAACATTCCATTGGTATTTTTTTTGAACAAAATGCTGTCAACGAGCAAGAATGGAATTGATTGCAATCTAAAATACATTTTTTTTGAATAATTTAGGTGAGAAGGGTAACAACCGTCTTGCAAATAGCTTGCCAAATCACGAAACCAGCGGGAAGGTGAGGTGTGAACAACAACAATCTTTTTATCATTTGACACTAAAACAACTTCATGAGTTTTTTGCAAGTCTTGAGCTAGATGCTCACAAAGTCTTTTGCCTCTAACTAGCTTTGTATTTTAATTTCTACATCATATTCCATTGCTTTGGTTATCCAACCAGTGCTCTTTTCATTTATGTCTTTGTTCAAAAGAAATTCTTTGATGCTTGGATGAGCAACCATTAGACGTATTTTATTATTAGACAACAAGTGCCTAATTTTTTTCAGAGATCTTATAACTGAAAGGACATGTTTTTCAACAAAAGAGTACCTTGTCTCATACTCCTGCAAGCCTTGGCTGTAGAAAGCTATTGGCTGCTCCAAATCTTCATGATTTTGCTGCTTCATAAGAATGCCTGAAATGGTGTCCACATTAGCTTACATATACAAAATGAAATCTTTCATAAAATATGGATTTAAAAGCGCGGGAGCACTTGCTATGGCTTTTTTAACATCTTCAAACCCTGTTATTCTCTCTTTGGACCAGCTGAAGTTCTGATTTTTATTTAACATGGCTGTAAGTGGTTTAGCTACAATAGCGAAATCTAAAATGTATCTCCTTAAAAAAATTTATCTTTCAAAAGAAACTTTGCAAAGCCTTTTTGCTCTTAGGCAAGGAGAGTGTAAGAATGGATTGAATCCTTTCAGAATCTATGTTTAAACGGTGCTTTGAAACAACATGTCCAAGAAGCTTACCTTCATGAATTGAAAATACACACTTTTTGGGATTTAGAGATATCCCAAATTGCCTACACCTTTCAAAAACTTGTTGGAGGTGAACCATGTGATCTTCTGCATCTTTTGAAAATACTGTTATATCATCTAAACAGACAAGCACAAACCTATTAAGAAGGCCTTGGAAGGCCATATTGATGGCTCTTTGAAAGGTTGCTCCAGTGTTGGACAAACCGAATGGTATCTTTCTGTAGGCAAATGTCCCCCACTTAGTCGTGAAAGCTGTCTTGGATTGGTCCTCTTCTTTGACCAAAATCTGATTGTAACTACTATATCCATCCAACAAGAAAAACCTCTCTGAACCTGCAACACGCTGTAAAATTTGTTCCATTGATGGCAATGGATAGTGGTCTTTAAGCAAAGCCCTGTTTAAATCATGAAAATCAACACACAAACGAATCTCACAATTCTTTTTTCGTACTGGAATGAGGTTCGCCACCCAATTGAGTGATTGATTGGAAATATGATAGCCGATTTTATGAGCTTGTGAAGCTCAACTTTCATCAAAGGCCCAAGCTTTGGATTGATTGGCCTTTGTCTTTGTCTTACTGGTTTAGTTTCGTCTTCTAACTCAATAGTGTGTTGAGCCAAACTTGGATCAAAACCTTTGAGATCGCTATACTGCCATGCGAATATATCAACAAAATTTGTGCATAATTCAATGAAAGCTTTCTTTTGTGGAGGAGTGCATACCTTGCCCAATTTCAAAATTTTACCAGCTGCAATCTCTACATTGGCATAGTGTTCTTCCTTTGTTGACAAGGATGGTTTCACTTTCCTTAGCTCATCATCTTCACTGAAAATATTTTCAAGAGTGACCAATCCCTTGGGTAGCTTATTAGTTTTCAATTGTAGAATTTGATCACCATACTGCTATAAGCGTTTTGAATGATTTCTTAAAGAATACTCAGCCTCTTCCTGCAAAAATCTCACAATTTGATTGTCATTTTCAAACCCCTGCCAATTTTCTTGGTTATCTGGAATGGAAGGCCTTAAAACTATCTTTATATGTGACTGAAAAATGTCACTTTTTACATCAGCTGGGATATCAAAAGCCAACCCATCAACGTGTTTATTCCTATCTCTTGGTATTGCCTGACTATTAAAACCTTGAAAATCTTCAAGTAAATCCCATACTCTGTGTGTATAAGATTTAAGCAACATATTCTTGCATATATTCAAACCTCTTACTTGGTGGACTATAAGTTCACTATTTCCAAACACTTGCAAACAATTTGCTTTCATCTTCCTAGCCCACTGCAAACCGTGGACTAGTTCTTCATATTCAACAACATTGTTTGAACAGCCAAACTGAAATATAATAGAGGAGAAATACCTTTGTTTTGTAGGAGAAATTAACATCATTCCAGCTCCGGACCCATGCTTATTTCTTGATCCATCAAAGTATAATTGTCACAAGCCTTCATTAGATTTGTCCTCTTTGACCATGGCTGGAATTGGTGCATCGTTTTCATGAAGACAATACACACGAAGATCTTCTTCAATCAGCTTGTAGGGATCATGCTCATGCAAGGTGGAAGCCCACTCATCAATAAACAAATTTGAAACTCCATCCAAAGGTGAGTCCTTTTCTACATCACTAGTTTGTAGTATTTCATCTGAGATGATGCAATTTGCATTGACCACACTTGGTGTATAAGGCTTCATGTGAAAACGTGCAATAGGTTTTGAATGAATTGTTACCTTTGTAGAGCACCCGGGTTTTTTGCAGGGCCCTTGGGTTTTTTGCAGGGGTCCTTATTCCTTTGAATTTTTTGGATTTTCTGACTTTTCCTCTCGGATTTCTTTGGACAAAAAGTCCGAAGGAATTATTCCTCGGGCACTTTATTCTTTGGCGGACCTTTTGGGAGGCTGCAGGTTCTTTATTTACATATCTTCCGAAGTATTCTTTCGGACAAAAAGTCCGAAGGAATTCCTTCGGGCTTTTTTTAGAAGGATATCTGTTGTCTTCTCCTTACTCTTGGATTATTTCCCGTGGACTTATGTCCTTTGAACTTTTTCGAAGCTTTGTGAAATCAAGCCTTCTTTCCCTGAAGGAAACCCTGTTGTAGCCAAGGCTTTTGCAAATGAGTTTATTTCAATTGGTCTACCTCTTACCCAATG
The DNA here is from genome assembly GCA_037957365.1 of Torreya grandis. Classification (NCBI taxonomy): domain Eukaryota; kingdom Viridiplantae; phylum Streptophyta; class Pinopsida; order Cupressales; family Taxaceae; genus Torreya; species Torreya grandis. The sequence continues at coordinate 2,258,442 of JARHVA010001439.1, read as the reverse complement.
TATTATTTCTTCCTTGGCTAGAGACGTGAACTTTCCGAATGGCAAGAGACAATCTGACCTGTGGAAGAATTGTCAACAGTTCCTACTTATGAAATTGTATATTCGTAATTGGATTCATGGCAGTTTTATCTTTTCTGCATTATCTTTATCGGCGTAAGGGACCTGCTGTCAACACGTATTTACCCATTGAAAAGAAAAAAAAATAAATGTTGCATAAATGCAAGTTTGTAATGTTTATCATATCTGAATATCTTATTTATTTGAGATACTAACAGAAATGATGAGTGATCATTTAGTTTGCATGTTTATCCATTTATTTTCTTGCTTGTAATTATTTAGGTACGGAAACAAATCCTTTTTCTCTTGATGCTCTGTCAGTCTTTATGCTGCGTGTTCTTCAACGAGTTAATCATCCGGTAAAGTTATTTTTCTTATGTTAATTTATTTGCTTTTACTTGTGCTTTCCCATTTTCATTGATATACTGTTACTTTTTCCTGTAGCTATGCTTATCTGAATGATATATTTTAGTTTAGCTTTGCATTTTGTAGTTGGAAATAAACAGTTTATATGTCTTTTGATGTTTTTCATCTTTTCCAGCTTTGGGTTAATAGATTTTGAATAAGAACTGTTTATGATGCAATTGCAGGGGCTTAAAGAAAAGTCACTTCTAGAGAGCAGCATTTGTTCCATTTTTATCAGAAAACTAGATACTGAAACTTGCATTATTGTGTTATGAAGGGTAGTTTGGATAAAAATTCACAGAATGCAGGCTATGTACTTCTGATGTTTTACAATCTCTATGAAGGAAAGGTATGTACATAATTTTAGGTATAATTTTGAACAACCAAGTTTCTCTCTTTCCATATTTACTCACACACTTGGCACTAATTTGCAAAAAATAATTGCATTTGTAATTGCTTTTCAGAGCCGGAGAGATTTTGAGGAGGAGCTGCGTGCACATTTTGGCTTACTTATAAAAATGCCTTTGCTGAAATCTGATAGGTACATAGACTTAATAATATCCAAATTTTCTATTTAATTTGTAAATACTATACTGGCTATTCTCTTCGTTCGAGTTCATGTTGTCTGATTTGTTTTCAAATTTATGTTTGCTAATACTAAATTTCCCTTATTTGAGCTACGTTCCCCTTTTCAACATCCTAAAATTTATTGCAGTGCTTTAGATAAATTAATTTAAAAGAGACTTATTTGCTTTATAATGTGGTAACGCGATTATGAGAATCAGTCTCATAACATTTTAAAATGATCAGCTTATTCTAAGCTCGGAAATTTGATGTTGTAGTGGTTAATGCGTTGTGCATATGGAGTCTGGACTGTATTGGTGATTTCTACAATTGTGCATGTTTATTTGCAGGGATCCTTTACCCGACCCAGTAAAAGGTATCTTGGAGGAAGGCCTGAATTTATACAAGCTTCATGCTAACAAACACGGAAGGTACGATGTGAGTTATGCTAAGCATGATGCAATATTGTTTGGTTGGAATACTTAAGCTGTTTTCATTCTTTCTTTTGTAGGGCACATACTTATATTCCATGTCACAACACTGTATTTGTAATGTCCCCAAATGGGACAATTAGGACAAGTTGGGGTTTTCCAACAAAACTTTAGATAATTCTGCTAACGGACTGAAATCTGACCCAAAAACTAGAAAACCCTGGCTGAAAAATTTGAATAATTTCCAAGCAAAACACACTCCAAAATAACCCCAAAAATAGCTGAATAAAAAACTGCAATAAAGTACCTTTTTGGCCCAGTGAATATGGCGAGGAGGCTGAAAATAATACCTATAAAATATTCTGATTTTTAAGTGAAGGTACAATTGCTTTTCCACTTCCAAATCAGCCTTAAAACTTCTACAAGTGAGTCGCCACACTTAGGAAAAATTAGATAAATAAATATGGCAATCAAACCCTTGAAATTAACATTCAACAAACCTTCCAAACCTTCCCAAGCAAGTCGCCCAAGTTGCAAAATATTATAATAATTTTTTGAATATTCCTAGGGCACGGAATGGCCCTCAAACCCTGCAAATGATCCACAAACAACTCGCTGATACTAGAATAAAATATCAAAATTACCTATTGACCCTAGAAGAGGGTTTTGAAGCCAATTAGCGCTCTTGAGAGGGGTCGCCACTCTTTCAAAGCAAGTCGCCACCCTAGGGATGGCTTTCTAGACCAACCAAAGCTCTCCAATCAAGTTTGCCCACCAATGCAATCATGAAGCCTTCAAAGGTGTTCGTCAATTTTTCGTACAAGGTGGTGTTCCAAAACACTTTTTTAGGTCCAATTGTATGTAGCTATGCAAATCTGAAGCACAATTACAGCGTTTGAATAGAGCTGTCTTGAATGTAGGAATTGATGTTTTTGTCCCCAAATCTTTGGCACACTTGAAGGTTTTCGTCTTCAAGATGTGGTGAACAAGCTTGACATACTTGTTCCACAATTTCAATATCCAAACTGCATAACCTTCCAAATGAATCCTCAATTGTTTTTTATAATCATCCCTAAGGGTGGCGCCCAAATTGGAAGGATTTGACTTTTGAATCATAAGCAATTTTACCTTTTTAAATTTCTTTTTTGAGGGGTTAGGCTCACTTGATCTTAAAAGGCCCCCTACTTAAGTGAGAATTAGATCAAAAGTACTTTTTACATAACTCAACTGAAAATTAAAACACTTAAGCACTTTTCACTTTTTTGCTCATTGAATAGCCCCGTCATAGTTCATTTTTCTTTCTTTCCCTTAGCTTTATGGGAACAAAACCAAGCTAAAGGTCCATAAGAAAGCTATGCCGAAAAGGGGAACATTATAGTAGTACCCTCTAAGAAGCCGTTATGGTTGTGATTTAGTTTAATCCTTAACGTTCTTACCATGTACGCCTAACTATGACTGATTTGTATATTTCCTTATGTTATTCACACTGTTTGGTGAGTACTGTGTGCCATGGAAATTCTTTATGATTTCTAGTCTGCCATTGCTGTATCAAATCAAGTATTAGAGTGTGTCACTTCATTTATTACGGATTATTATTCAGTGTTATTGTAAATTAAATATGGTTGCTGGTCTCACTTGTTATTGTTTTGAGTATGTGGCACATTTATTCCAAGAAAACAACTTGTAACTTCAAGCACAGATTTTACTGCCAGACCGAAGTTTAAATCCTTAATGAGATTTTTTTGAATTAATTTATGCCTTACATTTGCAGACAATAGGACAATACATAGACAAATTAAAGTACACAATCAATTACAATGACAAAATAAAACTGTCGAATTGATTGAAACTGAGGGTCAATATTATATATTTGAAGCAATGTTAAATCCAATGTTTATACAACAAATCTAACATAAGTTGCACAACTTCTTATTAAGCATATGTATAATTTCGGCCTTAATATCCATAACCTGCCAAAAGCAAGGCTGTATAATGTTTAAGGATGAGTGATCAAATCCAAGAATGAAATATTAGGGAAAGTTTAACACATCAGCAAAGATAGGACCAATACTCCCTTGATTAACAATTGAGACGAGATGCTAAATCCAATAATTAAATTCCAAATGCCTTCACAAAAAGATGAAACTGATAGCAGGCACAGGCCAACAACCTTGACCAATTGTGAAATGGGCTGGCCAAAAGACGCCTTCCTTTCCATGAATACATGTATTGGTCATGATCGCTTGGTGAATGTGAAAAGCCAGCTTGAGAAAATTAAATGAAGCGACATTACAATGGTTGTCATTAATAATTTCAAGGTGCATAATAACAGTCAAGATTCAGAATATTAAATTCTTGTTATCATGCTGGACAATTATGAATTCCACCGAAGCTTTCTCTCGTCTTTGTTAGAGTTTTCCAACTCATGCAAAATGGCATTTAAATGATGCTAAAACTGATGACAGCTATGGAAAGCCAATTGTCTCCTTTAAATTGCTAGCAACGATTCTGTATGTGTGTATTTTAATTGCACCATAGGTATCCTTTGGAGCAGTTTAATATGCTCAGTGGTTTCAGATTTTTACTGCTTGCATTGGGTGCACCTCGGCAATGATTTATCCTCTGTCAAGAGTTTTCTCTTACTTTCATCCTGCAACCAAAGACGATAAGAAAGATTACTGAAACAGTGCAGATAATGATAACAACCTCGAATGCTCCTATGATATTATGTTTGTAATTCTTAAATTGTTTTACTCAAGTTGATTTGTTAAATTCTGACTGTGTCAATGAGGCTCACGACTAATTCTGTCCTTCATATGTTTACAATTATTCTCTAAAGAAATGCATATGGTTAAACCCATTTCAAATGATTATGAATCTCAGTACTTGGAAGGATATGCTTTGCATAAATATGAAAGTACAAGAGGAACACTAGAACATGGAGTTGAGTATTGCTGTATTAGTTATCGAATGATAGATTTCATATTTCATATAGCCTAATTTGAAAAAAAATATATATAATGCGGTACAAGTTGGGCAAAATTACAATTCAGTATAATGCGACACAAGTTGGGCAAAATTACAAATCAGTAATTATAATGAAGAGTTAATATATATTTTGTTTACGATCCTCTTAATTTTCAAGCCATCCATTTTATTTATTTCCTTTATTCCCTATAGGTTTCTCAAATAATAATTAGAATGAAATTCAACTATTAAGCATGTAAAGGTATTAACCTTTAAAACAAGGGTCAAAGCAATGTTTTAAAGAATGAAATATGAGTCGATTATTCTTCTCCGAAGTTCCAAATAACGAGGAAATGAAAGGAGAAAATGCAACTAAATGATCAACTACCACAATGTGTTTACTCAATAAAACACCCTTTTTTTCGTATATTTAATTGACTTTTGTTGAGCACAGGAGCAAAAAAAAAAGGACCGTCCAACAATAAGGCAAGTTTGACTGATTATTATCAACCCGGATTGTCTCAAAATCAACCATTTGATAGTCGAGCATAATTAATATGCAGTTGTTGGCATTGATTGTAAGCAGCGTTTTAAGGCCACTTTCAAGATTTCAAAGTAGCCGTAAAATATTTTGAATGTCCTAGAATATAACATTTGATTTAGCAAAATATTAGGAGTTAAGAGGTTAGAAAAAGATGGAGCAAGAGTTAGTGTAGAATATTTGATTTAGCAGCAAGAAAATCTGGTTGAATTTTCCGATTTTGCATCAAGGTAGAATTAGACACTCGTTGAGTTTATTAGTGGTGTTGTAAGGCACTAGTGCATTGGAAGTGGTTGAAGCTCACAAATTTGGGATAGAGGCTAGCCAAGATATCAGTGCGATCCAAAAATACAATCAACATGGCATGGGTAGGATCCAATAATCCCACTCTTGAGGGAAGTGACACAAGAGGCGGAGGGTCTGGCAATAAACAAACCAATGGCGGTGGCTCCTTCAGAGGTAGATCTTCTTCAAATGATGGTGTTACACCTGGAGGTAGTGGCACCCTTAGTCGAGGAGGTTTTGGGGGTCAATAGTCTCTTATGGACCATTAATGACAGTGATCTATGAGCCCTCTTAGTTATCAGTTAGGTATTTTAGTGGCATTGAGGATGCAATGTGCCACTGGTAAGTCTTTGAGCTTGCATTATGTGCTAAGATTTTGAGAGATCCGATACAAAATATCTTGTTGTTTGTGGCTACATTGAGTTGGCGCACCCAGTATTGGTATGCCATATTCGACCCTACAAGAGCGCGCATTGATTTGAAGAAGTCAAATGAGGATTTCTTGACAAGTTTGAATACCAAGAGCTCCATCAACAAAATAGTGCTGCATTGAAGAAGATCCAACGTTCCCCAAGAGAGTCTGTTTGATCCTATGACCAACAGTTTAAGGATTTGTTGGCAAATTTATTCTATAATTTGGACCCATCCTTGCATTGAGGATGGTTTATCAATGGGCTAGTTAATTATTTGCAACATGAGATGGTTCAATGGATTTTCTTCCACCCAAAAAGAGACATTGAGGGTCACACTGAGGTTGGAAGCATTAGGTTATAAGCATAGTTACCAGGTTCGGCCGCATCTGGCCGAAATCCAGAATGATATGCATTTTTGCAGTCGTCCGGATTAATAAATGCGGTTCGGCATATTTTTTTAATACTAAAATATAAAAAAAGTAAAAAAAACCTAAAAACTAGTCGCAAACCCTATAAAAGGGCAGCCACAAAACCTAATTTTTTAAATTTATATGCACGCTTCGTGAAACAAAATGAAAACACAGCACTAGTGAGTCATGAATGTGAGTCGTGAGCATTGAGAATCGAGATTGAGTGAGTCCAGAGTCGTGGGATTCACTGTGTAGCGAGAAAGAGTCCGGCGACAGAGACAACGAGGAGTTAGCAGAACGCAGTCGCTGTTGAGCAATAGATATCGGACAAAGAGCACTGAGCAGTAGGCACCAGAGTCTGGAAGTGGACGCAGTCACCGGTGGAGTGGTGGAGGAGCAGTTGCCGGTGTAGTGGTGGAGGCTTGGAGTTGAAGCAGTCGTCGGTGGAGTGGTGGAGGCTTGGAGAAGTCGTAGGTAGGTCTTCGACTCTGCTTTTTTTTTTTGGTAGTATGGTTAAAAAAAATTTAGGTTAAAAATATTTTTTTAATTTTTTAATTTTGAATATTTTTTAATTTTGTATTAAATTTTAATTAATAGTTTTTGTTTTATTTTATAATTTATAATTAATTAGATTTAAATTAATAATATATAATTTATAATGTTTTCTTTTAAATACTTTTTCTAAGTTTTTTTTAAATTTATATATTATTATATATTTATATTTTATTTTATAAAATATAAATTATGATATATATATATATATATATATATATATATATATAAAATCTTAAATTATAAATTTATAATAATTTATTCAACCTAAATCTAAAAATTCAAAACTACATTTAAGATATATAATAAAATTTAAATTTAAAAATAAATATAAAAAAATAATAAAATTTAAAATAAACATTATAATTTATAATATAAAATATAAAAATATTTATATTTTATATTATAAATTATAAAATCCACCAAATCTATTAATAATTTTGATTTTTTTAATTTATATTTTATATTATAAATAAATTCAAATTTTAAATATTACATACATAAATTTAATAATAAAATAAAAAATATTTAAAACAAATATTATAAAAAATAAATTATAATTGAAATATAAAATAATTGTACATTATAAATTATATTTAGAAAATACAATTTAAATATTACATAAATAAATTCAATAATAAAGATAAATATATAATAAAATGAAAAATATTTAAAACAAATATTATAAAAAATAAATTATAATTTAAATATAAAATAATTGTACATTATAAATTATAATTAGAAAATAAAATTTAAATATTTATTACAATTTTCTATTATATATATTTTTTTATTTTTTAGAGTTATGTCATTTTATTTTTTATAGGTTATTTAAAATTAAATTTAATAATATTGTGATATGTTTTGATATTTTATAGTTTTATGTTAATTTTTTTTTTTTTTTTTTACATTTTCTAAATGTGTAATAAAAAATGTTTTTTAAACTTTTGTAGGGGAGCAAGTTGCAAAGGACAACAGAGTATTACGGCAAATCAACTGCTTGAGAAGAAATACATTATTCAGCGAGACACAAATCCTAGAAAATTGCAATGCACTCTTTGTGGTTCAAATATCACAGGGACTGGATCAAGGGTTCGAAACCATTATATTGGAGGCCTCGATGTAAAGAGTTGTTTAATAACGTTGTAGAATGCCATGTATGCACTAATTGTAAGTCAAATCCGAAGCAAATATGAAATAAGATAGTTGCATCAGCATTTGAATCTTCAAAGAGGGCTAAAATTCAACACAGTTTGACACAGTTTGGTTCATTTTGTAGCTCAACGCATTTCTCAGCATCTACTCAAGCTAGTGAAAGTGCACATCAAATGTCCCAATCCCAACCTTCTTTGAAAGCTATGTGGAAGTTGCAGGGAAAACATGCGGTAGATAGATTGGCGGCCCTTTTTTTTATACAAATGCCATCCTCTTCAATGTTGTTCGAAATCCACATACAAAAACAATGGTAGAGGGGATCGCCAATTTTGAGAAAGGTTATACAATGCCATCTTCTGAAAGCCTAAGAACTATTCTACTTGAAGAAGAGATGACATTTATATCTAATGAACTAGATAAAACTGAAAAGGCATTGAAAAAAATTAGGGTGCACTGTAATAAGTGACGGGTGGTCTGACACAAAGCGAAGACCCCTCAATATATTGACTCAATGTCTTAAAGGTTCTATGTTTATCAAATCAATTGATACAAACAATGATGTGAACACTGCAAATTTCATTTTCAAATGCATTGAATCTACTATTTTGGAGATTGGAGAGTGTTGGAATATTGTCATTGATGTCAAAGGGAAACATCTACTAATAGAAACGAAAGTGTCAAATGAAATTAAAGTGTTTTTTGAAGGTAAACGAAATTCTTGACGGAAGTGACTGGATTCGTCAAAAATTAACGGAAATATTGGACGGAAATTTCTCGTAACAAGGTTGTCATTTTCAAAATCTAAAGCCGACCCATTTGAGGATAAAATACGTCTATTCTAGTGCTCAAATTTTGAAGGGACCAACATTCATGAAAGGACAATTTTTTAAAGGCACATATACACCTGCGTTTTAAACTAAAGACCATCATTAATGAAAACTCATGGCAGCCCATGTAGGAGTTTCCACATGTTTCAATTCATAGGAAACATGATATTTATCAATGATAGAATGACATTATTTTTATAATGACCCCCTTTGTAAAATCGTAGTCTTTGGGGAGTTAATGCATTTAATAAAAATTAAAATGTGTTGACACCTTTTTAAGGTGAAAAGGTGCCTCTTGAGGAAGGACGCCCCTTTTGGAAAGGTTTTGAAGGCTATAAAGGGGCAAATGTGTTTGAGAATTATATTCATTTATTGAAGATCATTTCTATTTATCATAAGAGAAGAAGAAAGAGGAAGGAGTAAATAAGTGAAGAGTGAAGCTTGATATTGTGCCATCATTCGTTGTTAAAGCAACAATAAGAGGGTGGATATTGTTTTAGTGAGGTTGGTACCTCAAATCAGAAATGATCATTGTTTTATCTCTAAGTTGGTGCTTGGTGATGAAGTTGTTGCTTCAATACTCGAGATTGGTGTCTCAGGCTGAGTTGGTGCTTGGCATTTGGAGTTTAGTGTTTTCAAGTAGGTTGGTGCCTACTAATCATTTGTAAAAGAATTATTCTACGACTGGATTTGGATGGTAGATCCAAGCAATTTTTCAAGTGTGGTTTTTCCCACTGAGGGTTTTCCACGTAAAATCTATGTTGTGCATTTACTTGTTTTTGTGAATGATTGCTTTTTGAAAGTTAAATGAAAAGAAGTAAATAAATATTACACACTGATTCACCCCCTCCTCTCAGTGTGGTGTGTGCTCAACAATTGGCATCAGAGTGATTATTTCAGGATCAGTTTAACCATTGGAAGGTAGATCTCGAAAGTACACATGGCCAATCATCAAGTTTAGGAAGGTTTCTCCACAAACAAGGCTCTGTTCAATGGAACAAATTACGCATTCTAGAGTATAAGAATGAGGACTTATTTAATGGCCCTAGGGTTTGATATATGGCAAGCTATTATGGATGGATACATGACACTGCAGACTTCACCAATGGATACGGTTGGGAAAAAGGCCAGTGAAAACAATGCAAAAGCCATGAATGCTATTTTGTGTGGCTTATCAGAATCTGAGTTCGTAAAAGTAATGCAGTGCGATTCGGTTAAAGAGATCTGGGATAAACTTAAGACCATCTATGAGGGAGATAACAAAGTAAAGATGGCCAAGATTCAAACTCATAGGAGACAATTCGAAAGCTTGAAAATGAAAAAGGATGAAAACATCGCGGCCTATCTACTTCGTGTAGATGAAATTATTAATATCATCAGAGGAGATGGTGAGAAGGTCGAAGAATCCGCAATTGTCCTAAAAGTACTCAGATCTCTACTTTTAAGATTTGATGCAAAAATCTCAGTGATCAAAGAAATGAAGGACTTGGACAAACTCACAATGGATGAGTTGCATGGTATTCTCATGGCATATGAGATGCAGACTGAGAAAGAAAAGCCGTCAAAAAGGGAAGCATCATTCAAAGCCTTGAAGAAGGTGAAGAACAAGGAATTTGAATCAAGTGATGATACCAACGATGAACTGGATGTTAAGGAGGCACTATTTGTCAGGAAGCTCAAAAAGTGGTCCAGGAAATACGAAGGTAAGTTACTTTTCAAATGCTTTAATTTGCGGTAAGATAGGTCATTTTGCTGCCAAGTGTCCTCATAAGGATGAAAGTTAAGAAGAAAATACTAACGATGAAAGGACAAAGAAGCAAAGCAAGCCTTACTTCAAGAAGAATTTCAAACAAGGTGGATATAAGAAAAACTCCAGTAAGTATAAGAAAGTCTCTATTCCAAAAGGGATAGTAGCTCAGCCGAGGAGAGTTATGAAGAAATATTGGACAGTGACAGGGAGGAAACCTTGTTTATGGCAATTGAAGTGAAACCCTGTAATATTCCTAAACAGAATATTATCTGATTAAACAAAATTTCTGAGTATTTTATTTTTATTTTAATACAATATAACTTTATATTTGAATAATAATTTTGTATAATACAATTAAATTACTGAAGAGTTTTCGTCCTTCGATTATTACAATAATTATCACAAGGGTTTTTGTCCTTGGATTTTCTATCAAAGGTTTTCGTCTTTGAATAGAATAATAAAGCACATAATTGCACTTGAATGTTTGAATGATAGAATGTTATTTGAAGCTTTCCTTCCATTCCCAAATGCTTATTTATACCCTCAACTTTACACTAAGAGGGGTGACTTCTGCAAGGGTGGCGTCCTTCCTTTGAAAGAATGCTATTAACACATTAATGAAATAATTAATAAATAACTAATGTTATTTTAAAGATTGTTGTTTTAATGTAGCGATCTCCTTAATTAATTATTGATGTTTAGTGTGACGATCTCCTTAGTAAATAGTGGTGCTCCTAATAGCTGCGATCCCTTTGCTGTTGTTCCTCCTTGGCAACGATCCCCTGTTTGGGCAGTGATCTCTTTCTCAAATGTTGATGTCATATATTCAGTCATATCCTCCTTGGCTGTGCTGATGTCTTGGGAAGTTGCGATTTGCTGTTGGTAGACATTTGGGAATATTACAAAGCCGAATCTTCTAATACAAACACCGTGGAAGAAGAGGATGAAATCAAAAACGATGGCGAGGTAAATCTGGAAGAAGAATTAATTTGTGCCTTGGGTGAAATAAAGTTGCTAAAGAAAAAGAATTTGAAACAAAAGGTTCAAGTTCAAAAATATGAAGAAGAAAATATTGATCTGAAAACAAAGATAACTCGGATGGATGAAGAGTCAGATAAGATTCTAAAAGGCTTAAAGACACAAGTAGAGGAGATGAAAAGAATCGAGAATGAGATAAGAGCCAAATTGAAAACAAAAGAAGACGAATGCATTGCCTTGAAATCAGAATTGGAGAGAACAACCAATGAGTTGAAAAACATATCAAAATTTGAAAAGAGTACCGAAGTATTGGGTAACGTTCTAAAAACCCAGAGATCACTATCCATTAAGTTTGGTATTGGCTATGATGAGCACCAAAAGAACACCGAAAAAGGGCAAAGTTCAATACCTACAAAATCAACAAAAGGGGTAGATGCAGAGAAGCCTAAGACCTATGCTGATGCACTCAAAAATTCAGTGAGCGTAAGTAATAAGAAATCAGATCATGTGAAAAAGGAGCATGTCAATCCTCCTCATAAAGAAAACAGAGGGAAGAACATTCCAATTAAAGATTTTAGAGGATCATTTCCATCAAGGTAGAACCATGTGAAAAGGTACACAAACTCATTCTATGGTTATTGTTACTCTTGCAATTATTTTGGGCATAGAGCAATAGAATGTACGACTCGTGTAAGGAATGAATATTCATGGAACTATGGAAAGACTACTCATGGAGGTTTTCAATAGGAGCTATAACTCATTTGCCCCACTCTGGGATTACAATGAGAATAATACCATATGCTATAATTGCAACTATGGACACATAGCTCGATTTTGTATGAGTGTGTTTGTAGAAAATTCAAAACAGAATAAGAAAGTGAACAATCTTGTGGTAAAGAAAAAAGAATCTACAAAAATATGGAAAGAGAAACAAGAAGTTGGTCAAGAAAAAGAAAAATCCATGCTCGTGCAAACAACGTTTCATGCACAAGACGAAGCACAACAATGGTATATTGACAATGGATGTTCAAGCCACATGACGGGACATAAAGGTAAGTTTTTGACTTTGAAAAAAAAAAAAAAGGTACAATAAAGTTTGGGGCTAATGCTACAACAAGGATTGCCGAAAAAGGTACCCTTAGCCTTGATAATGGAAGGACGAAAACAAAAAATGTTTTGTATGTTGAAGGGTTGAAGCATAACTTATTGAGCATCAGTCAAATGTGTGGTCAAGGGCACACGCTCACATTTTATGCTCAAGGTTGTGAGATCATGAGAGTAGACACAGGGAGGCTAGTTGCTGATGCAAATAGAGCATCAAATATTCTGTACATACTTAGTGAATTAAAAAGAGAAAAATGCTACATGAGCCAAATTGATGAAAATTGGCTATGGCATCGAAGAATGGGCCACATGAACTTCGACAATCTTGTGAAGATCAGCACTAGGCAAGTTGTCAGAGACATGCCGAAAATTACAAAACCACATGACACCCTGTGTAAACAATGTCAGCATGGAAGGTAGACAAGGGTCAGTTTCAAGTCAAAAGAATACTCAACGACCAAGCCATTGGAGATGATTCATATAGACCTCTGTGGACCAACAAGAGTACAAAGCTTTCAAGGTGAGAGCTACTTTATGTTGCTCATTGATGACTATTCTAGAATGACATGGGTCACTTTCTTAAAAGAAAAATCTAAAGCATTCGAAAAATTTAAACCTTTTAAAGCGATGGTGGAAAATGAAAAGGAGTTAAAGATCAAATGCTTAAGGTCAGATCGAAGAGGTGAGTCCCTTTTAAACAAATTCAATGATTTCTGTGAGGAGAATGGAATAAAAGGGCATTTTTTAGCTGCTAGGACTCCACAACAAAATGGCGTTGTAGAGAGAGAATCGAACGGTGCAAGAAATGGCAAGGACAATGCTAAATGAATTCAAGCTTTCAGATAGATATTGGAGAGAGGCAGTCAATACCGCAGTTTACATCTTAAACAAAGGACAAATCAGGGTTAACAACAAAACACTCTATGAACTGTGGAAGCGCAGACCAGCTGTGGTGAAATACTTCAAAGTTTTTGGAAGCAAATGCTACATTAAGAGGGATGATGAGGACTTGGGGAAAATTCGACTCGAGAGCAGATGAAAGTATTTTTCTTGGATACTCTTCAAGGAGTAAAGCTTACAGATGCTACAATAAAAGATTACAAAAAATAATTGAAATTGCTAACGTCAAAATGAATGACACTAAGCCTAAACAAGTGAGTATACCAACAAATATTCAATCAAAAGAATCCATCTTCAAGGAAGAAGAAAAAAAAGAAGAATAAACTAAAGAAGAATGGCAAGATACAAGGGCACCATCCAAATTCGTTCAGAAGAATCATTCTGAAAATCAAATCATTGGGGATCTTGATATTGGGGTGCAAACTAGGAGAAGGTTTGTAAATACATCAGAAAGTATAAACTTCTCTTTATTCTCTAAGATAAAACTTAAGAGTTTCTTAGAAGCCAACAATGATGAGAATTGGATCAATGCCATGGAAGAAGAATTAAGTCAAATAGAGAAGAATGAGACATGGGAGCTTGTCCCTAGGCCAAAGGACAAAAATGTGATAGGTACTAAGTGGATGTTTAGGAACAAACTAAACAAAGATGGCCAAGTAACTAGGAACAAAGCAAGATTGGTGTGTAAAGGATATGCTCAAGTTGAAGGCATCGATTTTGAAGAAACCTTTGCTCCCATTACACGATTGGAAGCAATCAGATTGTTTTTGGCATATGCAGGTTTTAAGAACATCAAAGTCTATTAGATGGATGTGAAGTCTGCGTTCCTAAATGGAAAGTTAGAAGAGGAGGTTTACATTGAACAACTAGAAGGTTTTTGTTTGTCAGAAAAAAACGATTATGTGTGTAGATTGAAGAAAGCACTATATGGGCTAAAGCAAGCCCCCAGAGCCTAGTATGCCAGACTTGACAAATATCTGCTTGAACAAGGATTAAAAAGAGGAGTTGCTGACAACAATCTCTACATCAAAACTGAAGGTGAGAATCAATTGATTGTGGTGGTATATGTTGACATAATTTTTGGAGGAGATAGTGAGAAAATGTCCCAACAGTTTGCAAGAGATGCAAAAGGAATTTGAAATGTCCATGTTGGGTGAGTTATCATTTTTCCTTGGTTTGCAAATTTCCTAATCAAGTAAAGGGATATTCATCTCTCAAAGTAAATATATAAAGGAGAGGTTAAAAAAATTCAGAATGGAAGATTGTACTCCTATTAGCATGCCCATGGTTATAGGATGCAAGCAAAGTAAGGATGATAAGTCTTCAAAAGCAAATCAAACTTTGTATAGATCCATGATTGGCAGTTTGTTATACACAACAACATCACGACCAGATATCATGCAAGCTGTAGGCTTGGTAGCTCGGTTTCAGGGAGCTCCAAAGGAAACACATGTGCAAGCGGTCAAGAGAATATTCAAGTACCTTAAAGGCACTATGGACTATGGGTTATGGTATCCATAAGGTGAAGATTTCACATTAAAAGCATACACAAATGCAGATTGGGTAGGACGTGTGGATGACCGAAAGAGTACAAGTGGAGGAGCATTTTTCTTTGGTAAGAACCTAGTTCCCTGGTTAAGCGAAAAGCAGCGGTCAGTCTCCTTATCCATAGCTGACGCAAAATACATAGCAGCAGGATCTTGTTGTACTCAAGTACTTTGGATGAAGCAAAAATTGAAGGATTTCAAGATAGAAAATGATGATCTAATCACCATTCTATGTGATAACACGAGTGCCATTAACATTTAAAAAAATCTTGTGATGCACTCAAGGACAAAGCATATTCCAATCAAGTATCACTTCTTGAGAGAACAGGTGGCAGAACGTCCTGTGAAGTTGGAGTATGTTGCTACAAAAGAACAGATTGCAGACATCTTCACAAAGCCCCTCCCAAAAGAAACGTTTGAGTTTCTAAGGCAAAAGTGGGGAGTGATTCATTCTTCATCCAGCTATTAATCAACTAAGAGAAGCATATGTTGAGGAGGAGCTAATCATTGCATTATTCAGCTCCATTGTTGGTAAGAGACATTGTTGGTACATTCCTTTGCCATTGATGTCAAAGGGGGAGAATTGTTTCAGGGGGAGCAAAGGAGGAGAACTATAGCAAGAAAGAGTAGATTGCCATAAATGACAAAGGGGGAGATTATTGGAATATTGGCATTGATGTTAAAGGGAAACATCGACAGAAATGTCTAATAGGAACGAAATTGTCAAAGGAAATTATTACAAAAGTGTTTTTCGAAGGTAAACGGAATTCTTGATGGAAGTGACTGGATCCGTAAAAAAGTAACAAAAATATTGGACGGAATTTTTTTGTAACAAGGTTGTCATTTTCGAAATCTAAAGCCGACCCATTTGAGGATAAAATACATCTATTCTACTGCTCAAATTTTGAAGGGACCAACATTCATGAAAGGACAATTTTTTAAAGGCACATATACACCTGTGTTTTTAATTAAAGACCATCTTTAATGAAAAACTCATGGCAGCCCATGTAGGAGTTTACACATGTTTCAATTCATAGGAAACATGATATTTATCAATGATAGAATGACAAAGTACTTTTATAATGACCCCCTTTGTAAAATCGTAGTCCTTGGGGAGTTAATGCATTTAATAAAAATTAAAATGTGTTCACACCTTTTTAAGGTGAAAAGGTGCCTCTTGAGGAAGGACACCCGCTTTGGAAAGGTTTTGAAGGCTGTAAAGGGGCAAATGTGTTTGAGAATTATATTCATTTATTGAAGATCATTTCTATCTATCATAAGAGAAGAAGAAAGAGGAAGGAGTAAAGAAGTGAAGAGAGAAGCTTGATATTGTGCCATCATTCGTTGTTAAAGCAACAATAAGAGGGTGGATATTGTTTTAGTGAGGTTGGTGCCTCAGATCATAAAGGATCATTGTTTTTTCACTAAGTTGGTGCTTCAATACTCGAGATTGGTGTCTCGGGCTGAGTTGGTGCTTGGCATTTGGAGATTGGTGTCTTCAAGTAGGTTGGTGCCTACTAATCATTTGTAAAAGAATTATTCTACAACTGGATTCAGATGGTAGATCCAAGCAGTCTTCCAAGTGTGGTTTTTCCCCACTAAGGGTTTTCCATGTAAAATCTGTGTTGTGCATTTACTTGTTTTTGTGAATGAATTCTTTCTGAAAGTTAAATTAAAAAAAGTAAATAAATATTACACACTGATTCACCCCCCCTCTCAGTGTGGTGTGTGCTCAACAGAGAGGAATATGTTGTCCAAGTTATTACGGATAATGTAGCAAATTGTAAAGCAGCAGGGGAACTTCTAATGGGCAGGTTTTCTCATTTGTTTTGGACTCCATGTGCAACGCATGTTTTAGATCTTTTGCTTAAAGATCTTGCAAAGTTGGAGTGGGTAAATAATTTGTCAAAGAAGGGAAACAAATTTCAAAGTTTATACTTAATCACCACATGACTTTGAGCTTGTATCTCTCATTTGCAAAGTGTGAACTTCTCTCTCCAGCTGAAACAAGGTTTGCATCTAATTTAATCACTTTGCAAAGAGAGGTGGAGGAGAGGACAGCATTGAAAAGAGTTGTAGTTAGTGAAGAATGGGCACAATCTAAGCTTTCTAAGGAAAGCGTTGCAAAGGACATTGAGAGAATTATCTTGGGTAGTTCATTTTGGGAGGGCGCCGAGAAGACCCTAAAGGTTTTTGAGCCACTTGTGCAATTGTTGAGATTGGCTGTTGGCATGAAACCTTGTATTAGTTTTGTGTATGAAGGCATGGAACAAGCAAAAGAACAAATTAAAAAAGTACTAGCAGATGGTGATGAGGTTCAACATATTTGGGACATTGTGGACATCCGATGGAACATGTTACATCGACCTATACATACAACAGGTTGCTATTTGAATCCAAAGTTGATAGAGGTGGATCATGATGCAGATGAGGAGCTAAAGAATGGTGTATTGGCAACAATAGACAGGTTGATTCAAGATGAAAATGAGAAGGCCAAGGTGAGAAGGCAGCTAGCTACATTCAAGAACCAAGAAGGCTTGTTTTCTTGCAAGGAAGCACAAGAAGACATCGTTAGTATGGATCCCCATTTAAGGTGGCAGACGTATGGTTCTTCTACTCCAGAGTTACAAAATCTTGTCGTGCGTGTCCACAATTAGTGTGCTAGTGCTTTTGCATGCGAAAGAAATTGGAGCACGTATGATTTAATCCATACTAATAAGAGAAACCGACTAGGAGCCAAAAAGCTCTCAGTTTTTGTGTTTGTTCACAAAAATTTGAGATTGCTTGAGCACAATCTTGCAAAAGAAGATGGCAATCTTCATCTTGGAGAACACTCTTTTGAAGTAGTTGAGGAAAATATTGATAGTATGGTTGAGCTGGATAGAGGATTTGCTAATGGTGGTAGTGCTAGTTTTGATTTTGAAGCAGGGTTTGATGTTGCAAATGTTTGAAACTTAAGTTCTATATTAATTTTGAGCTTAAGCTCTAAACTATGAATATTTTACTATTTTTTAATGTAATTCAAGTTTGAAACTCATATGCATTTCTCAATTTTGCAAGTGTTAAATTAATGTTCATTCCTTAATAGATTGAAATATTTTGCATATATATATATATATATTTTCCCCTCCCCGAACCGGATTTTTTTCCGAACTTTTTCAATAATTCTGCATTCTGCATTTTTTTGCCTATCGAACGCATTCGGATTTCCGAACATGGTAACTATGGTTATAAGGCAAGCCCATAGGGTATTGGATCTTGTCTAGAGGCTCAGAGCATGGAAGTGGTTACCATGTTAGAGAAGCGTGCAAGCAACACATAGCTAGATAAGAAGTTGGGTTTGTGGTGCATGGATTGCCAAATAGAAGGTCACACCCATTTGGATTGTCCTTCGACAAGGGCACAAATAGTTTGATCAATAATCTACCAGGTGCCTCCATCTATTCCATATTGCAAAATTTGTCTTGAATGTTATAATACCTTTGCATGTCCATTGTTGCAGAAGATGAAGGGATTAGTATATATTATTGGTGTGAAGTTTGTGAATCATCTACACATGATACCTTGAGTTGTTGTAGTGATGTGGAAGCATTGTGCAAGCAACAAGGTAATCATATATTGTAGGCCACCATGGAGTGTGTGAGCCACTAGTGGAGCAGGGCACGGAGGCAAAGGAGGTTATGGTGGAGGTCACGGACTTGCTACTTGTTACAATTGTGGATAGGTTAGGAATTACAATAGACATTGTTCCAAGTTTCCTATATTTGGTAATTGTGACGTTGAGCATAATAGTGCAGAATGCCGTCATTTGCTAGAGAAATGGAAGAAGTGCTGAAAGAATACTAGCACGATTCAAGAAAAACATTAGTTTGACATGAGGCTTCAGACCAATCCATTGTTCTTGGTTCATGTTTGTAAAAGGGTTGGTGTGAGGATTGGTGTTGATGCAAGAGTTGGTAAAACAATAGTAAAGAAAGTACTGCGGCAACGGATCGCGGAAAAGGACTTAACCCATCACATCTGCAACATGTTTATGATATGAAGCTACACATATTCTTGGGAGGCACATGTATGTGTGGTTGTAGGGCAAGAGCGCAACATGCGAGGTAATGAGGATGATGCAGGGGTTGCCTATGCTATTTTTTTCAACAAGTACATGGGTTGTAAGGCTTATGTAATTGCAGAATTGCATCTATTGGAGCCTCCATTCAATATCTTTCCTTCAAATTACACTCTCTCATATGATAGTATTAGAGGGGCCATACACAGAGATTTAACTCATGCAAAGATTCTTAAAGCCAAATACACAGAGAGAATAATATAATCACACAATATATTATTATATTCAAATTCAATGAACTATTCGACACAATACAAATATATTGGATAGCATATCCTATTATTTAGGAATCCCACTAACTATTAAATCTCCTAGAATCTCTCGTAGGTTATTAACAAACCTATTTATGTGAACTATTGTTATACAACAATATCATTCCCAAATATAATACGTTACAAATAAACTTGTAAACACACTAACAAACTGGTAAGTACTAATTTACCAAATGTAAATACTAATCTCCAACATTTCCCCCCTTAGTTTTTACATGGTAAAGCATATGCCGTTCTCTAATTGTAGCGTGTCACGTTTGTGTACTCATAATCAACTCACTGATGGTTTTTCCCTTTCCTGCCTATACCAACAGCCTTACCCAATTGGTTTTGCAGGTGTACCAATAGCCTTTCACAATTGGTTTTCCAGGTTTACCAGAAACCTTACACTATTGGATTTCCAGGTTTACCAAAAATCGTACACAAGGTTTTTTAAGTTTACCAAAAACCATACACGAGGTTTTCTAGGTTTACCAAAAACCTTACACAATTGGTTCTCCTAGTTTACCAAAAACTTTCACATCATGATTGCTACAATACATTTTGATCAACATTCTACAATGTTTCTACAAAAAGGGTTACATGGAGAATACTCACAAGTGAATAGGAATACTCATTTGTTTTTATTTCCACAACACACTGAGAAAGCTGAAATCCATACCACTAAAATCACATGCCACTAAAGCATAAATGGCCCTGTCGCTAGTGGCTAATGAGAGGCTTGAATGGCCTCCTTCCTTCGTTGCCTCCGACCTCCAACAAGTTGCTGCTTACTCAACAAGATAGGTCAGCATGTGTTTTGATGGTTCTTGCAGGTTCTCTATTGGTTGCTTACATAGAAATTGGAACCCCTCCATAATCTGGACGTTGCGTACAAGCAATAATGCGTCTGTGAGGAATTTTTTGTTTTAACAATTTCGACAATGACTCTATATGACATAAAATGACCTAAAAAATTGGACTCTTGACTTTGTTTTTATTTTGACAAATGACTAATGACTTAGAAAAGGACTTTAACTAAACTCAATATACTCGTAAAAAACAAAATGACTCTTTTTACATATTTTCAATTTTTTGAAAACTATGACTATTAGTCTGAATAAAACAACTCAAATATAAACAACACTTTGTTTATATAATTACAAAATAAAATTGTGGTATTAACCACAGTAAAACTATGAGTTTAAATGAGAAAATTTAAAAAGTAATATATTCATTTTACTTTTTAAATGACATAAATGAATTAAACAAACTTAAAAGCTTGGCTGATAACTTAAACTAATTCGATTACATAAAAATTAAGACAACCTTCTTAACTATGACCTGACCTGAGGATGCCAGCAGAATGACATGGATGCTCTCTTTGCATGTGTACATGGATATGCTTTGACATATGAGACTCATACGACATGACGGTAGATCTGATGTAGCAGAATGCAAGTATAGATAGGTGATGATGTACAATTGCACATGGATATGTGATGACAAAAACCAAGAAGCACAAGAGGCAGACTCTAATAAATAATTTATATTGACTTCAGTTTGGCAAGGCACACTATTTGAATCTGGGCACATTTATGCCTAAAAAAAAAAGAGAAATAACTGCAGACCGGCCAACAAAGAGAATAGAGTAAATTTGGACACATTAAATCCTCCAAAAGAATTTAGTGATATGTATGCAGCTGGCATAATAGATTAACAAACTGCAGAATTGATAGGAGTTGGTGTAGAAAGTGGCCATAGTAAATACCAGATTTTATAACGCTTCAAACTTGGAGATGCAGGGAGGTATTTGAAGTATGGATGCCAGATGTGGAAGCTTGATGGAAGATGTCTTAATTGGTGCCAAATTCTGCCAACAATGCAGGTGTATCACTTAACATGTCCCATAGAGAAGCTGTTGAAAGGTGAAGTATGCTTGCAACATGCAAATAATGAAGTGTATGGCTTAATCTTGTCTGTTTGTTGACAAAATGCCCAGTCAACATGGACTAATGTTGCACTGTTGAATAGTGAATGACCAAGTTACACATGCAACTCGTCCATATCCTTTTTCATTATGAAATTTCTTTCAACAAGCTTTCAAGACCCTCATTGACAACACCCTTGTTTAGGAACATAAGATGCTTTGATACCAATGATAGGTATTAGAGGGGCCGTACACAGAGATTTAACTCATGCAAAGATTCTTAAAGCCGAATACACAGAGAGAATAATATAAGCACACAATATATTATATTCAAATTCAAAGAACTTATTGACACAAAACAAATATATATGATATCATATCCTATTATCTAGGAATCCCACTAACTATTAAATCTCCTCGAATCTCTTGTAGGTTATTAACAAACCTATTTACATGAACTGTTGTTGTTATACAACAATATCACTCCCAAATATAATACATTACAAATAAACTTGTAACCGCACCAACAAACTAATAAGTACTAATTTACCAAATGTAAATACTAATCTCCAACATCATAGAAAGTAAGTGAAGCCATGATCTAAATGTTTTCTTTTTATAGGAATTGCTTAGATATTTTTTAAATTTATGATATGTATGAAGGTTTTATAGGGTCAGGCCAACAAGTGACGTTCCCCAAGTTATAGGGAACTTTTCTAGTAGGAATTCTTTCTTTTTACATATTTTTTTTGAAAGAAAGATATTTAAATTAATGATATGAATGAATGGACATACGTTATTGGTTGTCAATTTCAACTAGTCACTTATAGACCGAAGAATGCTTGTGTTTAAAAGTCGTGATAGTTGAAGTCTGTATTGTGTAGTTAATCTTTTGATATGATACGTTGTTTTAAGTTCAGATTGGTTTGACTGCCATGGGTTTTGGCACACGAGTTAACTGTCATTTCATATGGCGGGGATAAGGATATTACTTTATATTGTTATTAAAATAAATTAGTTTAGGTTAAAAAGTTTTTTAGGAGCTTTGTGGGAAAGAATCCCAAATTAGTTGTCAGTGCATGTCAATGCAAAGGTATGTGGAAACATCGAAATACTTTAGAGATGACTCATCGCCTAAAATTCTTTTGGTGCAGACATGGTGAAGGCAAACTCAAAATTTAAATTTATATATTGTAAAGCTAGAATATTGGATGTTTATTTAGTGACTGCACTGAATTGATAAACATATATGGATGTTCTTAGTTTTCTGATAATTTTTCTTCCTTAATTTTGCTGATTTAGGCAAGAGCCTAGCAAAGGTTCCTATGCAAATAATTGGTCTATGTGGGAGAAACGGAACAGAGAAATTTTGTTTGCAAATGCAGATTATCTTAATGCAATTCAGGTTCTCTCTCTCTCTCTCTCTCTCTCTCTCTCTCTCTCTCTCTGTGTCACACACACACACACACACCCTTCCGCTCCCCCTCACCCTCCCACCCTCACTCCTCTCTTTTCATGTGGTTATTTTGTGTTGACAAAGTTTCTTTTCTTAAAGGTTATATTGGATTTTGAGGCCAAGAGTGAGTCCAGCTGCTTGTGCCCTAGTTTTTCTTTTGAAATTGGTATTGCTTATGTGCATTTTAGTTCAGTTTCTCATTGGTTGGTGTATAAAAAATTGCCAAAGGATTAACTTTCATATGTTGTGTTATGAATGGGATATAAAGTTGTTGAGGAAATTTGTTTTTATAATAATGTCATAATGTCTACTGATTAGTTGATTCCAAAAAATAGCAAACTGGTCTGCTTAGGGTTATTCTCGATTACATCATTATAATATTTGGGCAAGTTTGGTGTTTTTCTGCAATTACATTGTGCATTGTAATTGCATTTTATCACATCTATTTTTATTGCATTACATTGTTTCTATTTCTCCAGATTATTATGGCATGTGTGCAGATGCATATGATGATGTGAATAACTTGTTGCTTAGAATTAGAGTTTGGATTGTGACATCTGTTTCATATAGCAATGCATTGCTCTCTATATGTGAACATAAATTTATTATCTTTATTTCAAGTGGAAAACTATGCTGCTGTGTGAGTTTTTCCCCCTCAATAACCTATGCTGCATTGAATGCTGAAAGTGTATTTAGAACTGCATTTGGTGGGCGTGTTATGCAGTCAAGCCCATTTAAAATTTACAGGTTGTGGTTCCTCAAGGAAAAAGCACTCAGCTATAAGTTTATAGGAACATACCATGGTCCAAAAACTAAGGATTTGGATTCAAGAAAATTGGAGACCATCAGGTTTAGTTGAAATTTTAATGATGACTAAAGGTTACTTCATGGCAATAGTCTCCTCCAAACAGGAAAAACAACAGGTTTATTCAGGCAATCCCTAGTTCATGAAAAAAGAAAGATTTCTCATGAAACCATGGTCCCCAGCTAAACAGAAGAGGATCTCCCCAGCACGGTGCTGGTCTAGGTTAGGCATCCTCTCCTCCCTAGTGTAATACTAACAAGAACCCTCCTTACAAAAAATAGATAATGCAATAGGGGACTACATTGCGGCCTCTAAATTCACCAAATACCCAGAGGTGCTAAACTATGCTGGAATGTGTGTCAACATTGATATGGAGAAACTCATACCAAACTGAATCTTTTTTAAAATGGGAGGGATTGAGTAAGAGCCCCCCATTTATTACAAAAATATCCCTTTCCATTGTCAGATCTGTCATGAGCGTGGACATCTGGCCAAGGTCTCCCCTTCACAGCAAAACCAGGAACAAACACCCAAGAAAGATAATGAGAAAAACAACTATTCTATGAGGAATGAAGGAGGACATGACCAAGGAGATATGGGCAACACAGTAAAGCAAATGACACCTTAGAAAATGATCCACCGTACAACAAAGCATCTCAAGGGGAGGATAAATTTCAATGTGCATATCCACACAAGATCTGAGGGAAAAAAATTCAGATTGGCATATTAAACCTTTTTGAAGCACTTCTGCAGTAAGGGATCAAAGATATGGAAGGGATACAGGCAGTTATGGACAATAACACAACAACATCAAAATCAAATCAAGAAAACCAGAACAAAGCATTTAAAAGCTCCCTAAAGTTGGAAACATAAGAAAACAAAGACAAAGAACAGGTTCAATTCATGTCAATAGCTGATACATCAAAACCATAAACAATAGGGAAAACAAACTACAACCCACTGATAAAAATCAAACCTCAAACAAACTATAGCCCACTGATTTTCAGGCCCAAAGCATGATAATAAACAGAAGTCATCAAGGGATCCTAGCAAGCTAGAATTTGATAACAGCCAAGGCAAGTCAATGGAATAACAAACACAGATTTGGCACAGCAAGAAACCAAAAAAGGATATGGACTAAACCGTAGGTATGTCCAACAAAAACCAACTAGTGTAATGCAGATGCTCACCTGGATTATAGGAGGCCTAGGTGTCCCCAATAAATGCCTCTTTCTCAAAGAAAAGAGAAATATATGACTAGAATGAGGAATATATGACTATAGCAAGCTCAGTCCAATCCAGAAAGCACTCCGGGATCTAGGGATACAAGCAAACCATGATCAGTCAGAAAAGTAAAATCATGATCCTCTGAGATCTTGTCAGGCATGTACCAATAGCACACCATTCTTTCCCCTGTGGACTGGTGTTCATCTTCTAATCAATTGAATATCAAGAGAAATGTTATATTGTAAATGTATATATCCCCTTATGGAAACACTAGAATATTGTATTTGGACCTGCTGTCCAATTGGATTCTAGCTAACTCATTTGGGGTCCTCGTGCACTATAGTGCCTTTTATCCTTCCTATCCGGTCTCTTATAGTGTGAGACTAGAAAATGCATTTGACTCACCTCACAACCTCTTGACTTTTGTATAATTTTTTAAGAACCTTATAGAAACACTTATTCACCTTTTCACTATTAATTAGAGTTATTCTCTTAGGCCTCTCCGTGTAAGATTTCAGATTCACTGCACATGTGCCCATGTGGAGAGGTGTATTTAGCTTCTCCCACCTTTGTTGAACGAAGGGTTGAATATGGTTATGATAGAATACAAAGGTGGGGTTTCTCTCACGAATCATTGCCTTCATCTAGGCAAAGCATGCTATCAATGATCTAATAGATGTTGTCTAGGTTAGCAGAGTTAGACTTCCCATATCTGATGATATTAAAAACAAGTGATACAACGGATACAATGTACCTCACATTTTCCCAAAAAACATCTCTAGACACCACTTCCTTCACACTCTGGGCATGTTTTGTCTTGGACTTGTCCCAACTCATCCACTCCTTTGTCATGATCGTAAGTTGCAAGGGTTCTTGTAATTCAATCATCTTCTACAATAAAACAAAATTAGATGCAAATATGGACTCAACAATATTGAGGAATTCCTTCTGAAAAAATGAATGAAATAGTGCCAATGCAGTGTGGTAGTTACATATAAAAATAAATACATCTTTTTTGCAGTTGTCACCACTTGTTTGATCCAGTCAATTGTGCCAATGTCTTTTAGTGCATTAGTAATTGCATGCACACAAAAAGGTTGCAAGTAGATATGCCTATAGGAAACTTCAATCAACTTCCATGTTTATGTATACACACATGTTGTATCTGCAATTAGTTGCACAACATCAATGTAGCCAACCTACTTTATAGCATCCTTAAAAATATGAATTTGAAACTCAACAACCTTGCAATTTGCAGTATGACTAATAGCCCTAAGGAAATAAGGGCTTGCCTCACGTGTGCGAATGGAATTGATGAGTGGATAGCACCTAATCTCTGTCCACCCATCCATGATAATAGAACAACTTGTTTTTGTTCATCTTGAATTCATCAACAAAATAACTTATGATTTTTTTTTGGGTGAAAAATGGAGGTTTTTAAATTGGTTTCTATAAGAATAACATAGGATAAACTTCCTTTGCATGCCTTAGAGAATGCATCGTTGTAATAAGGAGATTGAACAATTTGGAATGGGATACCATTGGGAAAGAAGAATTTGCCAATAGCATCATCCACCTCCTCATGTCCCTGCATATTAAACATTTTTTGTAACCAGGTTTGAACTAGTGGCCTTCTTTTTCCCCTTGGATGACCCTTTCATTGAATCCACTTGAAAATTTGTAACCCTAGGCACTAGAGAATCCCTAAAAGCATGCTTGGAAGAATTTCTAGAAGGGGGGTGATGCTTCTAGATGCAATAGGAGTAGAATGGTCCCCACCATACAACCTTGTATTTTGGGCCTATGTTTAAGTGATGGCTTATCACAAACACTAACTCCATGACCTGATAATTGCAATAGGTGTGCATTAACCCTAGTGATGCTGCCTTTGCAATCAACATTGCAAAATTTGCATTTCCATGACGATTTCCCTTTGAATTACTTGCTCTTCTCTTGTCAAGAAATTGTACAAATTGAAGTAAGGATTGGTTTGGTTTGATTGCCCCCTTGCAAATGGTTTTAATCATAGTCCACATACTTGTACTCAAAAAGTACTCACCTAGGCAAAAAATGCTTACTTGGCAAATACTCACCTATACTCGACAACTTAAAAAAATATTTAAATTTCTTAAAAAAACATAAATTTTATACAAATTACAGTTACAAAATGTATCAAATGAGTCTATAAATTTTTTGGAAGTGTTTTCTATTAGATTTGAATACAAAGAGTACAAAATCACATAATCATGCAAATACAACACACTGATAAATTTATGATGATTGTCATTGAAAATCATCATCATAAATAGCATATGGATGCAAGATACAAATTACAAGAATCTACAATTTTCTCTTCCCCGTTCTAGTAAAAAATATGGGGCACAGAGATTTTAGTTCTCACACTCTGCTGACCCTCCTCGCTCTGCCTAGAATGCTGCACTTGTGACTCCGGCCTGGTATTAGATGGCAGTGACTTCCCAACATCTACAAGAATGCCATCCAATCCAATCCAATCCAATCTCTTCTGCTTTTGGTGTACCACTTCCTACACCCTCCATATCTTGCCTCTTGAAATCAACAATTCCATCCTCTATGAATAAGGGGGGCTCCTCATCCTGTGTAGTCTAGTCATCGTAGGGATCGATCTCATCCAAATTGATAGGTTCTTGTGATGTGTCCTCCGCCTTTTTTGTGTGAAGCCGAAGGTTGTATTTCACAAAAAGTAGGTCATTGAAGCATCGTTGAGTCAATTTATTGCACTTGTTCATGTGAATGATGTCAAACAAACTCCAGTTGTGCTCACATCCAAAAACCCTACAAGGTTGAGATAAAATTTGAAGGGTCGGCTTTTGAAGATTTGGGGTACTTCCACCCCAATCTTCCCACCACGAACCTACAAACAAGATATTCAAATATTTGTAAGTAATTAATAATTGTAAATTTTTAACTTTTAAGCTATAAGTAAATACTTCAATGTTTATTACCTGGTGGCTAGGTGGATCTCCCCCGAACAACTAGTGCCGAAGAAAAGAGCCTCCCCTAGCCTGCTTGTAGGTCTACAACTTTGAAATAACAAGGTCTCTCACCTCAACCTCAGGTGTCATACTCTCAATGCATGTTGAGAGGCCTTCCATAACCTACCCATTAGTATCTGTGAAGCCAGTAGATTAGAAAAACTTGGGATTAAGGTAATACCCCACTACATGGATGGGTTGGTGGAGTTGTTTGTTCCCCCTCCGATCAATTAACTCTCAAATGGGATAAAATCTCATATTGTTACTCCTATAAAAGTTTTGGATGGCCTCATAAATGTATCCCATTGGGTTTTGCTCCCCATCTACAATGCACAAAATCCTCGCAAAAGACTCTGACACCTACAAAGTTAAAAAATACAAACGAATTAAATTTACAAACTTTTAAATAAAGTAAATACTTAAAAAAAATTGAAAATAAAGGAATCGACTTAAAATTGAAATTGAAATTTGAAGTTAACTTGATCTCATAGCTCTCTTTGCAAAGGCATCATAAATATTGTCTTTGTGATCTTCTCTCCATTAGTTTTCTTTGAATATGTTGAGTCGAGCCATGCTTAACTCACAAATGTCTGCTTCAATGCTATCAACAAACTACAAACCATTTGCAACGTAAGGAAGTTAAATGCAAATCTTATGACATTTGCTCGCACAAGCTCTTTCCACTTGATGTGATCTCTCATCAGGCTGAGAACACAAAGGTGATTATAAATATATTTGGTGATGGTTCTAGCC